>JAECYV010000027.1:119775-302892 GCA_023014305.1 Lepiota subincarnata
AGTCGATTGTGTTGACGGCCTGGCCCTTTTATAATGTTTATAACTTGTTCGTCTGCTACGCCCTATCTATCTATTGTACTTTATCCTGTGACACTATTTGTAGCTCCAACAATTCTTTTTTTTTTCAATTTTTTTGGAAGCGCAGTAGCCTAGTGAAACCCCAGAATAGACGAAAAGTGGGATTGTGGATAGTTATGTAAGAGGTTGAGTTGATGGTTTGGAGAGATTGGTTGTGAATCGTGACAATTGCGGGTTGAGTGGTGTTTTGGCTGGTGTTTAAACTATCATGTGTGCTGTAGTCGTTGCCCAGTATTATCTAACGCTTGTGATCATAGTGGTGTATGAGAATTAGGACAGGCGTCCTTTGAAGTGGGTAAACGTATACACGAATAGTGCGGAGGACTTGCTTTTAGTACCTTGTTAGTTTTTTGATGAGTTGAAAACCTTTCTGAGTAGTGTCTGTTTTGCTTCACGCAGACATAATTCGGGAGTGCAGCTGTCAAAACTGGCCCATGAAGGAAGCGCCTCTGGTCCCGCCCAAACTCAAATGAGTTGTGTTTCCTGCATATCCAATGTGCGTGGCTGTGCCCTTCTGAGGACGCTGCATTTGGTGGAGAGGCTATTGATCATTGACACTTCGATTGGAAAGAGTTTGGAATATACTCAGCCTACGGGAGAAAGATCCAGAGTTTGGTCTTTAGTAATGTAATTTTTCTTGTTTGTCACATATATACTTACTGGGGACCGTACCAAGACCGCGTATGTGTGTAGAGAAACTCGTTCAATTATGGTATCACCTGCTCCCATAATTATTTTCAGTGTGGTCCTCGATCAACTGTTGTATCTCCCAACTTTTTTATTTGGGGGGGCTATGTGCAAAGTTTACAGATTCTCTCAAAACTTTGCTCCCTCTGCGTCGTCACTCCGACATCGTCTAGCCTCCGTTTTTCTTTTCCAACTTCTCGATTTTTTTTTTGCAAAGCTTCTAGCTCCTTCTCTAGCTCGGGTAGTCTCTCCGTAAGAGATTGGGTCATCGCTCGAACTTCGAGATCACCCTTCGGAAGACGGTTGCGGAATGGTATCAGTTTCGGAGCTTTTTCCTCATATTCTTTCCTTTTTTTCTCCATCTCGTTCTGCAACTCCTTTTCATTTTATTTGCAGTCTCCTGAATAAATAAATTCCCGAATGAGTGCAGTTTTGGGGACAAAATCGCGTGTCTTACGGAACTTATGGCCATTTGCTTCGATACTCGAATCGCATAGTGAAGATATCCAGTCACTACAATCTAGAGAAGAGGAGTTCCTGACTTAAAACATCGTTTGCTATGCCAAGGTAGTGATTGGTTCTCCGCTGCCCTGTTTCTTTCTCCGTCCCCGGTTCTAGTGCCATCCCGTCAATCCTTGATTAAGTGAAGGGAGATATTAATGGGCCCGTACGTCTTTTGGCGTCTAGGTGTCGGAATGAAAACCCGACTGAGTTGTAATGAGAAAGATTATGGAAGAGAGGGAGAGTACGAATTGGATCTTTCGTGAACCGTGATGGGTTTCAAACAGGGGGTTTATCAAATATACTTGCCAAATCTGGTTTATTCTTCATTTCTCATGCTCCCTGGATTCACTTTGTCGAGTCTTCCATGATGAGTATGCACGCCTCGTTAGGCGAAGGAAGGTATTAACGAGTCCGTATATTTTTTGAGCGTTTATGTATTGGAACAAAACTCTCGCTAGCTAGTGGTAGTGACAAAAAATATTAGAGATTGAATGTGAATGAGAGGCAAGAGTACGACTGGAACATTTTGTGAACCGTGATAGATGGGACAATTTTAAATGGAAGCGATATCTATATCCTCGCTAAGTTCTCGCTTATTCTTTATTTTGACATTTTCTTGATTCATTTTACTACATTACGAGTACATCACCAGTTCGCCGCGAGGTACATAGTGAAGCTCAATTAGCCAGATCAGCCGTTCCGGTGATGTTTCACCGGGTCCAAAATCAAAACCTTGTTTTTGATGCTATTTGCTCGACGAATAAATTAGATATCATACCCAAAAGCCGGAAGCCTTCGTATCTGCTTCGAAGGTGGCGCTGTGGATGGATCGGGCTCGTCATGTTGAGACATTGCACAGTGGACAACGAGAGAAATGCACGCAGTAATTATACTACAAAAATGTGGAGAGAAGCGAGGCGTCGCTATCGTCCCATTTTTTGTCATCGCACTTAGACGAATGGCTTCTGCAAAAGGGGCCCCTTATACTCATATACTCCAAGGGTGAGTCTCACCGTTGGTGTCAACGGACACCAGCTATGCAAACTGTTCCGGCATCGAAACCTAGTCAGGTTAATTATATTTCGGGGATGGGAGAGCACGAGCTGCCCAGCCGCCATCGCCCGGTCAGGGATCTCAGGGGCTACTTATGGGTAAAGAGTCATCGGAGAAAATAAAAAAAGTGGCTAGGATGGCCTGTATCAAGGGATGACCAATTTTCCGCCGGCCGCTTGTAAATCACTCAGCATAAGATAAGATAGTAGATTCCGACGGCTACTTACCTTCACAGCGCATCAGTGCCAGTCCCTTAAGGAGCCTTCGACTTCTGTGCCAACTTATTCACAAGCTTCTGCCGTTTATCGACACAATCTTGCTTTCTCTTTGAGAGCTCTACATGTTCTTCGTCTATATCTTTGAGCGCTTTCTGAGGAATTTGACGATCCCTTTTGGTAGATGCGCTGGCTGGATTTACTAGCAGCCATTTCTCTTGAGTGTTATATTTTTTAGCCTGCCGTATATTCTAATAATTGTGTAAGGGATGCAACAGCAGATCTGAAAGCTACGAGTGGGGTAAATACCTCTAGGCCGGAGTTTATTTCCGCTAGTTCTGTGTCAATTTGTTCAATTTGATTTTGCAAAGAAGCCATGGGACTTGTCGCTGCAAGTAGAAAAGAAGATATGGTGTACAGGGTTTGGGGTGAAGATGGGTTTGGGTTTGTTGGGTGGGGAGTTGAGCCAAACCTGTTTTATATGTATGCGCTGTGGCTTCCAGGGCCATGATGGCACACTATCTCATTTGTGAACCGTGATGGATGGGACAATTAAATGGAAGCGAAATCCATATCCTCGCTAAGTTCTCGCTTATTCTTCATTTTGATGTATTTTCTGATTCATCTTACTCCATTACGAGTTACGGGGCTGACAGAGTTGGGCCATTCGGCCAATGTTAGTTCTGCCAGATGGCAATTGCTGGCAGAAATCGGGGGAGGCATGGCAGAACCTAGCAGAACCCAAAGGAATTGTTTCTTTTCAGGCCGGATTGGCTAGCGACGTTAATTTCTGAAGAAAAATATACGTAATTAATTTTCAGAAGGAGGGATTGTATTCTTCTGATCTGAGTGCTATGCCCATGTCGGCCAAGAAGGCAGGACGACCTCCCGCTCGTACAGTCACCGAAAACCTCATTTGCCTAGAGGCACTAGAGAACAAATCTGGTCATTATTTCTGGAAGTGCAAATACTGTCCCAATGACAGTTCCATCAAAATGGAGGGCCATGATAACCAACATATCAAGCATCTCACCAACCCGATGGGGAGTGAGGGGTTCTCAGTGCTCGATGTCCAATAAACAGTAAAGGGTTTTGCCGAATCTTGCCACACATGGCGTTTACCTTTCTGCCGGTTCTGCCGGCAGAACTACCCCAATCATATTCTGCTACCAGCCCTATTACGAGTACACCACCAGTTCGCCGCGAGGTCCATGGTGAAGCTCAATTAGCGAAATCAGCCGTTTCGGTGATGTTTCACAGGTATCCAAAATCAAACCTTGTTTTTTGATGCTAGGAAATTTGGGCCTCAAATGGTCTCATCGATTGAGCTCATTTCAGGATTAAGCGGGACAAACGGGGGCCGACGTGGGTCCTTGCTATGTTGCCCAGCCAGTAAACAGCCGAATTCCTTCCAATACAGGACATCGCGGCGATTACGCTTAGAAAGAACACCGAGGGTATTAAGTCAATGATAAATATTAATCTCTTGGAAGCAGCGGAGGTAGCAATAATGTAGCTACGATGATAGAGTTCTAAAAGAAAGAAACAAGTAGACAAACTCCGTATCAATAGACAGCATAATGGCAGCGGGAGTTGGGGGTTCACGCGTTTCTAACAACATCGTTAAGTACAATTGTAGGGAGCCTATGATGACGTGGAATGAAGTTCGACAACCAATCGACAAGCTGCTCGGAGATCTTTTCTCCTCTTCTCTCCGTGTCTCAAGTCTCGCATTGAGATACACATCAATACTGGACAATCCATGCTTGCACTATATGACCTTCAGCGTAGATAGTATTTAAAATACATGATCAATATGGAAGCTTGAAGTATTATAGCTCGTTGAATAATAGGTGCGAATCATGGATATTGCATATATATGTCTCCTTAATTCGGAGACACGATCTTTACTCAGGTCTCCAGACCATACTCTCCCTACCTACAAGGAAACCACGAGCATCGATAGAGACGCCTTCTTGTTTCAAAAGGGCGATTTTCTTGTTAATTTCTACTTGGTCCACTATGTTTGGGGATGGAGTGTTCGTATTCGTTGATAATCCTTGTGATTTGTGTCTCCCAGCCCATTCACCAAAGAAACCACCGATGAAGAAGTTTGATGCAATGACGCGGTGGCAGGGGATGTAAGGGGCAAATGGGTTGACTCTAAGCGCGTTTCCGGCTTGAACACCAAAAAAGGAGGGGTGAGGAAGGGTCAACATGCGGGTTGGAGGGCGGGGGTGTAGGGGGAAACATACCTGACCGCGCAGAACCACCCACTTGTTGTGCGACAAACTTGTATGTTGTCACTTTTCCTTCTGGGATTCCGAGAATGAAGTCGTAGACATCCCATTGATATTGGGTTACTCTCTACGACACGTCAAATGTCTTCGGAGGGGGGGGGGAGGGGGTTGCGCATCCAGACTTTACCTTTCCAGTTTTAGTTCTGTATTTCCCCCTTTCGCTTGTATTTTGAGGGAAAGTTGGACAGCTTGGAGTTGTAATCTTGTCCGGTGTCACACGATCCTCTTCTTTTGACGGATGTTTTAGTTCAGGTCGAGGAGTGATTGGGGAGTAGGTCAGATCCTCCCTGTCGAGAGTTCCTAGGGGACCAGTCTTGGGCATGGTTAAATTGATAACTGCGTGGGTTGCGGTCAGGAACTGTCTGGATTGCCCAGGGCGCGTCCACTTGGGTTATAAGCAAGGTCTGGCTTTGACTCGAGTCATTCGACACGTGCCAGTATTGTTGTGGGAACAAGTTACAGCACTGCCTTTCCCGCTCTTTGTTTTGCCCAAGTTGCAGACCCGAGTTACTACGTATTGATAGTGACTACCTCCTGAAATGTCAGTTCAAGAAAGAGGAGAGGCGACCATTGGAGGTTGGGAGCTCTCACTCATGTCATTCAAAGCATTCTAACCAAATCTAGGGGCGAAGACCAACCCAGGGCCGTTTCATCGCGCTCACCACTTTACCCTTCATAAGCCGACGATGGTGGAGACTGTTAATAACCACTATAGATCTGATAACTGTAAGTATTGCGTATCTGTCTCCTAGATGACTGAATGAAAGAATCCCTTGCAGCACTAGAATCCCTTGCAGTCCATACAATCCCAGGCGCAGAATATGATTCTTCGGATCGCGACCCCCCTCCCCAGTGCCACCCCAACACACGAGCAGACATCCTACAAAGGCTTCGAGGTTGGCTCCATGCCCCGGAGCCGCAGAAGAAGGTCCTATGGCTCTACGGACCGGCCGGCGTTGGCAAGTCAGCCATCATCCAGACTCTCGCAGAGTCCGAGGCGGAATCCACTTCCGGCGCTACACTAGGCGCTACACTATTCTTTTCCAAACTGAATCATCGTGATAATACAAAACTCGTCTTCAACACTATTGCTTTTCAACTGGCCGTCGGACATGCATTTTACCGCGAATTCATCGCTAGGGAGCTCGTAAGGGACCCTAAGCTTGCGGAGAAGTCCATGATAGAGCAATTCAAGCGATTAATTATCAAGCCCTTCGTCCAGCTGAACATATACAAAGAGCCCGAGCCTCTATCTATACTGATCGATGGCCTTGACGAATGCAGTGGTGAACAAGCACAAACTGAAATAGTCATGCTGGTCGTTCGACTCGTTACGCAACATCCTACCGTTCCCCTCCGCTGGGTCATCGCGAGTCGTCCAGAACCTCACTTGCAGGCTGTGTTCTCACGCAAGACGACTGAAGACATCTGTTTGAAGGAAGAAGTTCCTATCAACTCCAATCAGGCGTGCGAGGATGTTGAGCGCTTCTTGCGGAACAAATTCGAAGAAATCAAAGACAAATATTCATATTCTTTCTCGCCCGAGGCTCAATGGCCGACGGAAAGCCAGTTCCTGAAATTGACGATAGCAGCATCGGGGCTTTTCGCTTTTGCTGCGACTGTAAACAGGTTCATAGATGACCCAGAGCGGGGTGATCCTGTATCGCAGCTGGAGCAAGTCCTTGACGTCATTGACAAAACGAACGAATCTACAAGGTCGAGTGGGAATATGGCGCACCCGTTGGCTACTCTGGATGCATTGTACACGTGCATATTCTCAACGATCCCGGAGGATGTGCTTCCTACGACCAAACGTTTGTTGGGCCAAATAAGTTATCGTTACTCCGAGCTCCGACTCCTCTCTAACTACCTAGGACTCAAGCAGCACTGTGTATACGGCGCACTCCAGAAACTTCATTCAGTTCTTCGTATTCCGAATCCCCAACAAGCTGATTCCGACTATGTAACATTCTTCCATGCCTCTTTCGGAGAGTATCTATATGACAAAAAGCGTTCGGGTCCATTTTCTGTCTCGGCACAGGAAGTAGACAATGATTTTCTCTTGTGTACTGTGCGGATTATGCATGAAGCAACCAATGGCGGTGAGCATCCTAACGTAAAGTAGTATCCTTCAGACTGATACACTATCTGTGTATATTTTTTCAAGGTCTATCAGACTCACGAGCTTCCAACATTATTCTATCCTGGCCATCTGAGTTTTCCGAAAATTACCAGGCTAAACTCTACAAACTAGCTGACTCTTTTGGCGAGGACTTTGAGCTTGCATCAGAGGATGTGCAGCGCGAGTGTCTGCCCAAGATCATCGATATCTACATGAACTTAGACTTCGGTGATCTAGCGTCCTGTGGTCTCTACCCTGGGGATATTATTGAGCAAATTCCCTATGATAACCTGGTACGTTCTGCAAGATATTTTTACCTCTCTTCACTCCTAATATCAATGTAGTCTCTTGATAACAGCCTTGTCTCTTGTGGATTCATGGAGACAATTTCAATCAATGCCGTACAGCTTTCGCAGATCAGCACGGATGACACGACCTATGTTTGCTGTCACTACAGTCGATCTAAGCCATTGAGAGACCACAGGGGTTTTGATTTCACTAGTCACGATGTGAGTTCAATAATCCAACACTCTTCAAGGATGGGCAATCACCGACCATCTGATTATTAGCTGTTCAGAAAACATGCCAAGGGACCCTTATCCTCTGAAGTGATGGCCCAAGTATTGCTCGACCTGGAGTTTCTGCAAACTCATTCGCCCTCTGCCACTGCTATAGTTTTTCGAACAGGCTTGAAACGGGTCCTTTATTTCAAACGAGAGCTGGACCAAATTTGGACCTATGTAATACCATACCCTAAATTGTGAGCACCGAGTCCCGGATCAACTGTCGTCTTGGATCTATGTACTATATCATATGGCTCTTCCACCATCGAGCTACATACAAGCACTTTCTTTGCCAGAGACAAGATATTCTGCATTTGTTGAAAATATGGGGTCTATGCCTCGCTTTTTGACAAGAAACAAAGATGTGGTAATTAGCGACATCTTCGCAAGTGTGGGCGGGAAAGAGGAAAGGCGATGTACTGCACCTTAGTAAATTGGGTATGTTCGGCTTGGTTCAATATCAGAATGTGGGAGATCCCCGTATCCGATGAGACAAGTAGGCTTGGAAACTTGTGAGTACTCGTGCCATGCTACGATGCTCTGGAAGTCATAGTCATGTTGTGATGTTGGAAGTTGTACCACGGACGAGGAAATTCCTCTCGGGATGGTCCCGTTCCTCCTCGACTTAGGCAAATCAATTATTTGACACGGGCTAATCTTCATATCTTTTCTCTTAGCCTCTGTCCCTACTTCTGTCTGCAAAGGCATCCTTTACCAGGGGATCATCACTCTCGAGCAAAATTGAGGAAACACACTGAACGTTGATTCTCAACGAAAGCGGGAAAAAAATGATGGCGACATGAAAAAGATACAAGTTGTGTGATCATGGAAAAGCCATACAATACATTGATCAAGCAGGACAGTGAACTCAGGGTCCGCGCTCACGGTTCGGGGTATGGTATTACGTAGGAAAAATCGTGGTCTGGCCACCCTCTGAAAAACAGAACTCGATTCAAGCCTGTTCGGAAAACTAGAGCAATGTCATCGGGATTATGTTTTTTGCAGAAACTCCAAGCCAAGTAACACTCGAGCCATCGATTTAGAGGATAAATGGCCCTCAGCATGGCCCGTAACCCGCTAATATTTGAGCATTGGTGATCGCCATCATGGAAGAGTGCTGATAAACAAACTCACATTATTACCATTAGCAACCGAGCCAAAACCGCTGTGATATTCCACATGCCGATAGGCTGCACATTGGATGTAAGCCGCAGTGTCCATGCTTATCTGCGAAGGATGTACAGCTTTGATTGGAATTTCATCTATGAATCCACAAGAGATGAGCCTCCTACTGAGAGGCTATGCCGAGGTTAGGACGAAGAGCTATCGAATATCATGCTGGACACACCTCGCCTCCGTCAAAAATTAGATTCCCAATAAAATCTGCAGCATATATGTCATTGGAAGCTAGATCATTGAAATCTAGTTTCGTGTAAATTTCAATGACCTTGGGCAGGTACTCGCACTGCATATCCTCCGATGCCAAATTGAAAATACTGGAAAGATCATCAACCAACGCGCAGAGCTCAGCCTGGTACATTTCTGGACACCTGGGGGGCCACGATAGAATAATGTTGGAACACCGTGACTCTGATAGACCTTTAGAAATATACACGAGGTTCTGTATCAGTTCGGATGATATCTCTTAACATTGGAAAACTTAAAAGTTGTTGATCGCCTCTCGTAAGACCCGCACAATACATCGGAGAGAGTCGTTGTATACTCCCTGTTCTGAAACAAAAAATGGACCCGACCGCTCTTTGTCACGTAGATACTCTGCAAAAGAGGCGTGGAAGAATGTCACTTTATCGGAACCAGCTGTTTCGGGTGGAGGAATGCGAAGCACTGAGTGGAGTTTCTGGAGCGCACCGTAGACACAGTGCTGTTTCAATCCTACGAAGTTGGAGAGGAGTTGGAGCGTGAAATCATAGCTAGATGGATCCCTTATTTGGCCTAATAGACACTTCGTCGTAGGGAACACGTCATCCGGAATCGTTGAGAGTATACGCGTGTACAATGCATCCAGAATAGCCAGCGGGTGCACTGACTTCCCACCTAACCTCGTAGATTTGTTGCTTCGGTCGATGACATCAAGAACTTGCTCCAGCTGCGATATAGGATCACCCCGCTCCGGGCCATCTATGAACCTGGTAACAGTTGCAGCAAAAGCGAAAAGACCCGATGCTGCTGTTGTTAACTTCAGAAACTGGTTTTCCGTCGGCCATTGAGTCATAGGTGGGAATGAATATGGGTATTTGTCTTTGATTTCTTTGAGCTCGTCTCGCAAGAAACGCTCAACGTCGTCACACGCCTGATTGGACTCAATGGGAACCTCTTCCTTCCAACAGATTTCTCAGACCGTCTTGCGTGAGAACACAGCTTGCAAGTGAGGCTCGGGGCAACTCGCGATGACCCAGCGGAGGGGGGTGGTGGGGTGTTGCATAACAAGTCGAACGACCAGCATGACTATTTCAGTTTGTTCTCGTTCGCCATTACATTCATCAAGGCCATCTATCAGGATGGACAACGGTTCGGGTCCTTGGTACATCTTCAATTAAACAAAGGGTTTGATGATTAATTGCTTGAATTGCTCCTTAACAGACTTCCCCACAAGTTTAGGATCTCTTACGAGCTCCCTGGTGATGAATTCGTGGTAAAAGTCATGTCTGACCGCTAATTGATAAGCGATAGTGTTCAAGACAAGCTTCGGGTTGTCGCGATGATTTGTGCTGGAAAAGAATAGCGTAGCGCCAAGAGTGCCGGAAGTGGACTCGGCCTCGGACTCCGCAAGGGTCTGGATGATTGCTGACTTCCCCACGCCGGCTGATCCATAGAGCCATAGGACACTCTGTGATGCTGGGCCATGAAGCCAACCCTGAGCCCTTTGTAGGATCCCCAGTCGTGTGTTTGGGTGGCACTGGGGAGGGGGGTCGCGTGCTGAGGAGTCAAATTCTGCTCCTAGGATTGTATGGGTAGCTAGTGTTTCCAGTGCTGTGGGCGAATAGCATTTATTATAGACAGTCTCCACCATCGTCGGGTTTTGAACAGTAAAGTGATGAGCGTGATGAAAGGGCCCTAAAGTAGTCTTCGCTCCTAGGTGATCTTGGATTGGTCAGGATGCTCCAAATGATGTAGACTGAGAGCCCAACCTTGAAAGATTCGCCCTCCCCTTTCCTGAGCCAACATTCTAGGGAGTATATCACTCTTGGTGTGTTTGTCTAGTGATCTCAAGTCCACTGTGGAAGCAAGTGAGGTGGGGTCCCTGTCGAGGGTATGCAATGCTGTATGTATAGTACCTTGGGTCCTGCGTCACCACCACGTGCCACGGCATTGCCGCTCAAGTCCTCACCTGGCACAGCACAGGGACAGCTTGAAAGGACTGCCTTAACCGTTCCAATATCCTGTTCTTCGTTACGCTTGCACCCCATACGCCCCGTTTTTCTCCTTGCCATCGCCGATGGTTTTTTGACCTATAGGCGATGTTAAACAATGGTTTGGGCAGATGAGGCGTAACCGGGTTGCCATTCTAGTGCCTACTGCGAGTCAACGTGAAGAATTCTTTACACCGCTCACCAGGGATATTTGCCGACCCTCTAGTCAGTTCCCTGATGGTGTGAAAAGGAAGAAATGCGTGCCTGAGGAATCGACCATTCCTCCGCTAAAACCGACTGTTGCGGAGTCGTCAATGCAGATGGAGAATGACCGGTGGACGATTATGCTTCTCATGTATTGTTTGGGGCTGAGTTTGACAGAGCTGAAACGCAAGTTTAAACGGTTTACTGAGCATGCTTCGGTGAGTTGTTGTGTCCCAGCCTGTGTTTTTTCTCATGTTGGGGTTCTCGTGATTGGGGTAACAGGAGAAGCGTAAGGATGTATAGCTGGAGGCTGCTACTGTGACGACAACTACCACAACGATGATGACGGTTGTGGCTGGTGTGCAGGTCCTCCGGCTATGGCCATAGGGACACAGACATTGTAGCAGCACCTGGGCTACCTCCAGCACCCCGTTTGTATGTATCGATTTAGAGAAGATGCACGCGGGACATGTTCAAGTCGATTATCTTATGCCTCGAGGTTAGACAATATTCAAAAGATTGTTTGGAATGTGGAGATGGGGTCGTACGATGAGGGTGAGCATTCAGGAGTTTGATCCGATTTTGAGGATGGGATGTGGGCTGGTGACAGTGAGGGAGCGTCAGCAACGGGAGTAGTGGAAGAATAAGGAGATGGACGGAGAGGAGGAAGCGATGCTTGCTACGAGGCGTAGGGCGAGGAATAACGAGCAGATATTAGAAATTTTGATCGTGGGTCCTGTGACGTTTGAATGGAGGCTGAGGAGCCAGTGGGGGAGCCAGTGCGGGGAGTTCTCAGGGGGGAGATGAGGGGCAGGAAAGAGGCTCGAAGCGATCCAGGATGTGCACAGAGTAAAATGACGGACTACGGTCATGGTTTGATGGTTACCCCACACATACCGCAACATTTTCCCAGGGTCTTTTGAATCCCATTCACTGCGACGAAGTAGTCTGGTGCTTTTATAATGTTTACAACTTGTTCTCCTACTGTCTATTGTACTTTATCCTGTGACTGTATTTGTAGTTCCAGCAATTTTTAGAAGCGTAGCTGCCTGGTAACCCCAGAATAAACGAAGACTTTATATTATGTAGCTCGATTTACGGGCACTAGGCCCCGTGGGTAGGTTGTCCCCATTTTGGGAGGCCATGGCCTCGCGGGGGTGCTGATGATGGTTGGGGAGGGGTTCTGCTTGTGCGCGATCGCCCATAACCACCGCTTGAGTTTGTATGTGCTTGGTGCTCAGCCGGCTCACCTTGGGCCGGAGCGGAGTCGCAATGTTCAGGATGCGCCCGTTTGTACTTGGTAGGTCGCGCCTACGCAACAGAATTTTGAAAGTCCCTCTAAGCAGTGCTGCTTTACTTCACACAGACGTATTCAGGGGTACAACTATCGAAAGCACCCATGAAGGGAGAGCTAGCCCTGCTCAATTATCAGTGAGTTGTGTTGCTTACAAATGCAGGATGTGCCTCATCGCCCCCCCGAGGACGCTGCATTTGATGGAGAGGGACTGACGCCCCGACAGGAAGATCAGGACTCGGAGTTCTGCCTCGTTGTAAGTGAATAATGTAATACCCGTGTTTCCGGATCTTGTACATGGGTCTTAATTCATCCCTGCTTCACAATATTTTTCGGAGCATCTCCGACTTTTCTATGTGCGAGTTACAATTGTCAAACTTTATTCCTCCATTGCCACTCTTCAAATCACCGTCAAATCTTGAGTTTCTCCAACATGCTTCCCAGCTTCTCCTCCAGCGCTTTTATGTCTTTCTCTTTTTGTTTCATCATTGTCTTGCCATTAGCCTCCAGCGCTTTGGCCGTCTCAAGCTTCTCCTGTGCCCTTTTTATCTGTTCCTGAAAATCTAGAATCAGCCTTCCGGTTTGTTTCGGGAGTCCTTCTTCCAGGTTTTTTATAGTTTCTTCTAGTGTGCTCCGCTCGCGTGTCCGTATAGGCATCGCCTTGGTGAGCGCCTCAAGCTCCTCCCTTCGGCGGTCCAGCGTTTCCTTTACGAGCTCATGAATAAATGAATATTTGGGACAAGATTGTGTATCTTACGGCGTCTGTGGCCATTTCCTTCAATGTTCGAATTGCCTAGCAAAGACATCCAGTCCCTACAGACTGGAGAAGGGTTCCCGACTTACGACGTCGTTTGCTGTGCCAAGGTAATAGCAGGTTCACCGCTGCCTTGTCTCTTTCCCCTCCCCGGTTCTGGTGTTCATCTCGTCAATACTTCATTAGGTGAAGATATTAATGGGTCCATACATTTATTGCCGTTGAGGTTTTAGAACGAAACCCTCACCGAGGGTAGTGACAGAAATTGTTAGAGATCGAGTGTGAAAGAAAAGCAAGAGCGCGACTGGAATATTTTCCCAACCATGATGGCTGGGACAGTTTTAAACGACAGCGGTATCCTCGTTAAGTCTCCTTTAGTCTTCATTTTGGTGTTTCCTGGTTTATTTCTGTCCTCCATCAACAGGTCACTGCCAGATCGCCGCGAGATCACGGTGAGCTCAATCAGTGAGATCAGCGGTTTCGATGATGTTTCACACAAGTACCCAAAATCAAATTCCTTTGAGGGCTCCGCAATTTGGATCTCAAATAGTCTCATCGATTGATCTTGGGTGGGCTCATTTTAGGGCCACGTGGGATAAGCAAGAGCCAATGTGAGTTCTTGCCAACTCATCCATACCCAGCCGAATTCCTTCCAATACAGGACATCGTGATTTTGCTTAGAGCAAACACCTGAGGCTTTTGAGACAATGTTAAACATTAATCTGGAGGGACTGCTGGTATAACGAGAGTAAAAGCACGCAGTATAAACGTCACGATAATGTATTGGATCAACACCTAAAATCCAGTTAGACAAGCTGGAATCCTAGGAAGTACGAACCGCCACCTAAGTACGACGAATACTATGTACACATGTTTACCTAGTAATGTAGATCGATCGCCGCAAGAAGAGAAAACAATACGGTCCGAAATATGTACCTACAGAGACCGTGAAAATGTGAAATAGAATATTCAAATATCGGACTGTCGGTACGAACATCGAGCTGGACAAACCAGCATTTTTGACATACTCTGCAGTTACGATAATAGAGTTCTAAACAAAGGACGCATACATGCATAGACAGTGTGTAATGTCGGCAGGTCGGGGTAAGCTTGTTCAGGGTGCTCGGGTTATTTGGGCCTATGTAATACCATGCCCAAATTGTGAACATGGGGCCTGGATCCCTGTCGGCCCGGATCTATGAATTAAATAGCTTCTCCACAGTCGAGCAACCGGCACTGCAGGTATTGTTAGAAGTAAAACACCCTGAATTTTCGAGAAATGCAGGGTTTGATATCGCACCTCGCTTCTGGACAAGAATGGTAATATGATGATGAGGGTGTATTTGCAAGTGTAGGAAGGGGATAGAAGTCGAGAGGAAAGACGATGTACTGTGCATCAATAAATTGGGTATGTCCGGCCTGGTTCCATATTAGAAAATGACAGATCCCCGTGTCTGATGAGACAAGTGAGCTTGGACCTATGGTTACTTGAGCTGTACCACGATGCCTAGGAAGTCATGAGCATGTTGCGAAGCAAACCGGTTTTCAATCCGATGAGGATAATCCTCTAGGGATGGCCTCCTTCCTCCTCAATCCGGACAAATCGACTTATTTGACATGGGTCAACCTCTGTCCCCGCCTACGCCCATGAAGATGTTCCTTACCAGCAGAGTGTCATTTTGAGCTAAAAGAGGTAGTGTCTTGAACATTAATTTTCAACGAAGATGGGATAAATTTTTATGGTGACATGGGGAAGATATAATGACTTGATAGTGCAAAAAGAGGCCACATAGTACATTTACTGGTACGACAGTGGGCTCAGAGTAAATTTCAATGAGCAAGGGCGGGGCACTTGCACTGCATACCTTCCGAGGCAGAATTGAAGATACTGCTAAGATCGACAACTAGCACGTAGAGTTCAGCCTGGTCAATTGTTGAACATAGGGAGGGCCATGATAAAATAATGTTGGAACCCCGTGAGTCCGGTGGACCTTTAGAAATATACACGAGGTTGGGTATCAGCTCGGGTAATGTCTCTTAACATTGGGCAAGCTCACCACCGTTGACCGCTTCTTGCAAGACCCGCACAGTATTTTAGAAGTAAACATTTTGTGCCTCCTGTTCTGAAATAGAAAATGTACCCGACTCCTCTGAGTCACGTAGATACTCTTGAAAGGAGACATGGAAGAATGTCACACAATCAAAATTAGTTTGTTGGGGAGTCGAATACGAAGAGTTGAATGTAATTTCTGGAGTCGTCATATACACAGTGATGTCTCAGTCCTAGGTAGTTGGAGAGAAATCGGAGCTCGGAGTAACGATAACAAATGTTTGGTCGTAAGAAGCACGTTCTCCACGATCGTTGAGAATATACGCGTGTACAAAGCATCAAGAGTATCCAAAGGGTGTGCTGATTTCCCACTCGACCTTGTAGGCCCATCCACTTCGCCAATAACATCCAGGACTTGCTCCAACTGTGACACAGGATCACCCCGCTCCGGATTATCTATGAACCTGGTTACAGTCGCAGCAAAAGCAAAAGGTCCCGACGCTGCTGCCGTTAATTTCAAACACTAGCGCTCTATCGGCCATTCAGTTGTGGGTGAGAATGAATATGAGTATTTGCCCTTGATTTCAAGTTTGTCCCGCCAAAAAAAATACAATATCGTCGCACAGCTGAATGGAGTCAATGGGAACCTCTTCCTTCCAACAAATTTTTTTGACCATCTTGTGTGAGAATACAGCTTGCAAGTGAGGCTCGGGGCGACTCGCGATGACCCAGCGGAAGTAGGTAATGGGGTGTTGCGTAACAAAACAGCATGACTATTTCAGTTTCCTCTCCTTGGCCATTGCATTCGGCAAGGCCATCTACCAATATGGGCAGAGGCTCGGGCCCTTGGTACGTCTTCAATTGTACAAAGGGTTTGATGATCAATCGTTTGAATTGCTCCCTAACGGACTTCCCCACATCGGCTGATCCATAGAGCCATAGGACCCTCTACGATGCTGGGCCATGAAACCAGCCCTGAGCCCTTTTTAAGATGTCCAATTGTGTGTTTGGGATGGCACTGAGGGATGGGGAATCGCGAGCTGAAGAGTCAAATTCTGTCCCCGGGATTGTATCGGCGTCAAGTTTTTCCAGCACTGCAAGCAATTCTCACCCAACCATCTGGATTGCAGTGCATACCACACTTACAGTTGTCGCATTTATGGTAGTAATTTACGCTCTCCGCCATGGTTGGATCATGAATATGAATAGTAAAGTGATGAGTGTGATGAAATGGCTCTGGAGTGGTATTCATCCCTAGGTGACCTCAGGTTGGTAAGGATGCTTTAAATGATGTAGATTGCAAGCCCAACCTCGGGAGGTGTCCCATTCTTTCTTATTTTTTAAGCAGACATTCACTCTTGATGACTTCTTCTAGTGACCACTAATTTGCTGAGAAGGACAAACTAGCTGGGGTTCTTGTCGGGACCTGCGATGCTGTTGTACCTCATTTCATCATGAGCTGGGTTCTTTGCACAGGCCGTCACGTACGAGGGCTCTAATTGCCACCCTCGTAATGAATATTTATTTTCAGCAGAAACGGGTATTTTATTTCCACATACAGATTACAAGTCGCCTGAATCCAGGAAAAATGGGGATCCAGAATCCTGTTCACGATTCGGGATATGGTATTACATAGATCCAAATCTGGTCCAACTCTCGCTTGAAATAAAGAACCCGTTTCGAGCCTGTCCGGAAAATCGTAGCAGTGGCAGAGGGGAACGTTTTTTGTAGAAACTCCAGGTCAAGTAACACCCGAGCCATCGACTCAGAGGATAAAGGACCCTCAGCATGATATTGTTCTCCGTAATACTAACAGTTGGATGCTCGGTGATTTCCATTGTCAAAAAAACATTGATTGTTGAACTCACATCGTGATCAGTGAAATCAAAACCCCTGTGGTCTACCAATGGCTTTGACTGACTGTATTTACAGTAGGCATTGGTCATGTCGTCCATGCCGATTTGGGAAAGCTGTACAGCATTTATTGAAATTGTCTTCATGAACCCATAAGAAACAAGCTTGTTATAAAGAGACTACAGAGAAGTTAGGAGCGAGGAGCCAACAAATAGCTTATCGGGCACACCATTTCCTTGTAGGGAATCCCCTCAATAATATCATCAGGGTAAACACCACAGAAAGCCAGATCGCTGAAGTCCAGGTTCGTGTAAATTTCGACGATTTTGGGCAGGCACTCATGCCGCACATCCTCCGACGCAAGCTCAAAGTCCGTTCCAAAAGAGTCAGCTAATCTGTACAGTTTAACCTGGTAATCTTCAGAAAACTCTGTGGGCCAAGATATAATAATGTTGGAAGCCTGTAACATCGTTTGATCTTTTGAAATATAAACAGGATGGTGTATCAATTCGAAGGTCATGTCTTCAAATTCAAAAGCTCACCACCATTTACTGCTTCATGCAAGACCCGCACATCACAACGGAGGATATCATTGGCTGCCTCCTGGCATGRAATAGAAAATGAGCCCGAGCGCTCTTGRTCATGTAGATACTCTTCAAAAGAGGCGTGGAAGAATGTCACGCTGTCGACATCGGTTTCTKGAGGTGGTGGAATGTGTAGAACTGAATGGAGCTTCTGGAGTGYGCCATACACGCAATGTTGTTTTAGCCCTAGAAAGTTGGAGAGGAGTCGGAGCCTGGAGTAATGATAACTGATCTGGCCTAACAGAMGCTTGGTTGTAGGAAGCACGTCAATCGGAATGGTTGAGAGTATCCGTGTGTACAATGCATCGAGAGTAGCTAGCGGGTGTGCCGACTTTCCGCTTAACCTTGTAGATTCGCTCGTTTTGTCAATAACATCAAGAACTTGCTCCAGTTGTGATACAGGATCACTCCGCTCTGGATCACTTATGAACCTGATTACAGTCGCAGCAAAAGCGAAAAGTCCCGATGCTGCTCTCGCCAATTTCAGGAATTGGCTTTCTGTTGGCCATTGAGTCGTGAGCGAAAATGAACATGAATAGTCGCTTCTGATTTCTTTGAGCCTGTCCCGTAAAAACCGTTCAACATCATCGCATGCCTGGTTGGAGTCGATGGGAACCTCTTCTTTCAGACAGGTCTCTTCGACGGTCTTGCGTGAGAACACAGCTTGCAAGTGAGGTTCTGGGCGACTGGCAATGACCCAGCGGAGGGGGACGGTAGGGTGTTGCACAACAAGTCGAACGACCAGCATGACTATATCAGCTTGCTCTCGTTCACCACTGCATTCATCGAGGCCGTCCATCAGGATGGACAGAGGCTTGGGCCCTTCGTATATCTTCAGCTGGACGAAGGGTTTGATGATCAGTCGCTTGAATTGCTCCGTCATGGACTTCTGTACGAGTTTAGGATCTCGAGCGAGTTCCCTGGCAATGAATTCGTGGTAAAATGCATAGCCCACGGCTAGTTGATAGGCGATAGTGTTGAATACAAGCTTTGGGTTATCACGATGGTTCGGTCTGGAAAAAAATAGTGTAGCACCAAGAGTAGTGCCAGAAGTGAACTCGGCTTCAGCCTCGGACTCTGCAAGAGTCTGGATGATTGCCGATTTCCCAACGCCGGCTGGTCCACAGAGCCATAGAATCTTCTTCCTCTGCTCTGAGGTGTGGAGCCAACCCTGAGCCTTTTGTAGGATGTCCAATCGTGTGTTGGGATGGCACTGAGGAGGGGGGTCACGAGCTGAGGAATCAAATTCCGCTCCAGGGATTGTATGGGTAGCTAGTGTTTCCAATGCTGCGGGCGGTTTTCACTCAGCCGTTCAGATTACGGTGCACACCGCACTTACAATTATCGTGTGTATAGTAATTATTCACAGTCTCCGCCATTTTTGATTTATGGACAATAAAGTGATGGGCTCCGTGAAACGGTCCTGGAGTATTTCCCCCTCCTATGTTGCCTTAGCTCCGTCAGGTTGCTTCCAATGACACAAATTGAGAGCCCAACCTCGATGGATGTGTCCTCTGCTCTCTTGAACCGACATTTCAGGGAGTGTACGGTCACCGTTAGCTAGTGAGCTCGAGTTTGCTGAGGGAACCACACGAATAGGATTTCCAAGTTTCTGAAGGCGGCGCTGTAGCTTGTTCCCACACTCAGCACAGCAAATGCTCTGTCTGTGCAGAGCCACTGGAGTAGCAATTCGCAGAATCCAGATGGCCCGGCTCCCTAATTGCTGTCTATGTCATGTGCATTCCTCTCACGTGACATCACGAACTCAGAAAACGAAGGACCAAGAAGATAGCAATGCCCTCAAATCTAATCCCTTTAATTCATTGGAGGAGTTGGATATATATCAAACCAAAGAGCTAACAGAGCGCCCTGATATTGGGCAAACCATCAAATGGATTTCACGTAGAGCACTCGCTCATCGAACACAAGGACGTCTTTTGGTTGGATCTATACTCTCACTATCGCGCTGTGACACTGGAGGGGTCTCGAACAGACATGAAGCTTCGCAACCTGAATCTCATTACTTCAATCTGAACTTACCAGGCTTGTTGGACCGCATGCCAAAATTATCTGGCTCAGCAAGCTATTTCATGCACAGGAAAACTAGAAGAGCCAGTGCGCCCACGAGGAATAGGACTCGCGGATAACCGAAAGAGGAAGACGGCCAGTATATTGATGAGGAACCATCCTCCGCGATGCAGATAACTCAGTATACGAAGGGGAGGAACCCATGGGTACCTCCGACCTCGACCTCGAAGGCACCCGTGAACCGGAGCCTGAGCCAGGGGAGGAAGTTGACCAGGATGAAAAACCATACACGTTCCGCCGCCAACGTCAGAAAATCAATTATGCTATTTCTTCACCACTCGCGGAGTTGCCCAGACCACCCCACAGAAAGCCAACGCTGGTCGTAATGGTGGAGGTTGTAACGGCCATACGAGAAATAGAATAGGGCCTGGCTGGAGCGCTGGTGGCGTGGAGTTGGGTCGGTGAGTGGGAATGGGTGGTGATGATTCGGTGCGGCTCTTTGTGGTCAAGTTCCTTTTGCCTTCTCTCTCTGAATTTACTTCAGGAGTCTGACATCCCGACCAGAATACCCCGAAAATAACCTTTCGGCCAATTGGGACCGCTTGGTGACACAGTGGCTGCTGAAGACATGTTACCTGGTGATCTATCTGCCGGGGCTCTGTCCAACTTGGACAAAATTGGTGATGCAGGTACGGAAGACCCTTCGAGGTACTCATATGCGCATATACTGAAATCCGATCCAGCTTTGCCCGATGCCGATCTGCTGTAAATAAACCAAAACGTAACCTCCGAGGAAGTGGGTGGCCTTGATGATCTTCAGTTCATTTCCGGTGTTCGATAGTTCCTCCGCTCACGCAGCCCTTAGACATCCATTCTCCGGAGGAGATGGCCATCCTACCATTGCTTTAGTCCGAGGTTTTCCAGCAGTTCACGGTGACATCCCCTCACGGTGTACTGTTTCACAAGCCCCCGGGATTGGAAAGACCTTGCTCGCCAAGATGCTCGCGGTTACCCGTCGTTCCAATAGCCGGTCCATATGCGAGCCGTTCGTTTCCGCCGTTTGCACAATTCTGACATCAGTCTCCCTTAGCCTTCGTTATGCGCAAGGGTGCTGACTGCTGTCGAAATGGGCTGGAGAAGTTTAAAGGCAGCTCGGTCTGCTGTTCGAGGAGGCCAGAAACTCTCAATCTTTCAAGAATCTCCTTTGATGAGATTGATAGCTTAGCGCTTGTGCGATCGTCCAAACAGGCTCAAAAATCCGCCTTCCTTGTGAGCAGGTTGCTTGCATTGATGAATGGGATAGACGGGCGTGGCCAGATTGTGGTGATTGGAGCGACTAATTGTCCTGGTGTTATTTGATCCAGCCTTGCGGCGGCCTGGACGGTTTGAGCGTGAATTCTACTTCCCGCTTCCGGGTCTGCAGGCTAGAGAAAAGATTCCTTTAATCGTGGCGAACCCGTACCATCATTATCGAAGTATACATTTTGATGCCTCGCATGTCATCATGTTTTCTAATTTACAGTCTCCGCTATGATTGGGCTATGGAGGGTAAAGTGATGAGCGCGATTAAATGGTCCAGAGTAATCCCCGCCCTTGAGTGACCTTGAATTGGTAAGGATGTTTCAAATGGCGTAGATTGAGAACCCAATTTCGAGAAGTGTTCTTTTCTGAGCCGATATTCTCTGTTGATGACTTCTTCCARTGGTCTCTCATTCGCTGAGGAGGGCAAAGCGATGGGGTTCCTGTCGAAGGTGCGCAATGCTGTATCTTGTGTTCATGCCATATGGGATATAGCGTACAGCAGAGACTGGAGTTCGGGCTTGTCGTGGGTGTAATGTAATTTTCCTGTTTGTATTGTAGACTCCAGACCGTGTGTAGGCAGACCTTAATTCGTCAATGCACTATAATATATTTCAAGCTGCTACAGCCCTCAATCAACTRCATCTCCAATCTTTCATTTTGACTATGTATCTRCAGGTTCCAAGTTCCTAGCCTCGCCCGCATCACGTCGCAACTCCCGCTCGAGSTTTTCAATATCGGTTTTCAGGCGTGGTATTTCGTTATCTATTTTGGTCATGTCCTTTTCGAGCCTTTTAATTGCCTTTGCCGAGAGAGCCACTCCATCAGGCTTGTTAGCTTGTTTCAGCAGCTGGTCTTTTCCGAGAATCCCATCCTCGAGGTCACATAGCTCCTTCCTCAATCTCGCCAACTTATCCTCTTTATTGTTCGGCTTCTTCCCAAACCCCACCCACTTTTGACTAGTTTTCTTTATGAGCTCCTGAATAAACGCATTTTTGGAATATGATCGTGTACACCATAGCCCCGCGGTGCATTTTCTTCGGTGTTAAGATTGTCGAGCGAAGGCAATCTGTCACCGCAATCTAGAGGATAATGGATGCTTACTTGCAGCGTMGTTTGCTTGTTCTTTTCCTCTTCCCCGGTTCTGGTGCCATCCCGYCAATACTCCATTAGGTGGAGGAATATATATTAATGCCTCCGTACACTTTTGGTGTTTACGTGTTGGAGGGAAGTGACTCCCACTGACTGGTAGTGGGAGAAGATATTAGAGATCGGATGAGAAAAAGAGAGGGAGAGTGCAGCTGGAATCTCGTGAGGATGGAAAGATGGTAGTTCGGAACGGCAGGTTTTTGCAAGTCCCCCACTCTAGCACTAGGCGCGACGACTAGGGGTGGTGGGAATGGTGGATTTCGGGTCCCCAGAAAGGGCCTGCAATACCAGGGCGTGAAGCCGAAAGGGGAACGCAGATAGGCGCACGCAGATGGGGTCAACCGCACAGCCATCGGAGAGTTCCATGGGACGGCTCACCCCGAAAGCAGTTGTGAGAATTTCTTCTGAGAGCGGGGCCTGATGTGCGGAGGCCTTTTGCACGGAGTAGTGATAATGTAATGTCCAGTGTGTAGTGCAGAATATATTGTGTGTATTGTGTGTGGTGTGTAGTGCAGGATGTGTAGCATGCAATGTGCGGCATATGTAGCGTGTAAAGTGCGACGTGTAGCGCGGGGTATGCCGTATGTGCAGCATATAGCGCATAGCCGCAACGTCGTCCAGGACGGTCACGCCGTGGTGCAAGAAATTGCACCTGGCTCGTGCCTCTTTTGTTTCCGCGCCCCACTCGAGAACGCGGGATTGCCGCCCACGTCATGTGCATTCCTCTCACGTGCCATTACCAAGAAACAAGAAACTAAGGAAGAAAGACGAGAAAGATAGCAATGCCCTCAACTCAATCTCTTCCGACCCAGCATCTTTACTTTAATTCGTTGGAGGAATTGGACTCATATCAAGCCAAAGAGCTATCAGAGCGTCCCGATACCAACCAAACTATCAAATGGACTCCACGTAGAGCACTTGCTCATAGAACACAAGGGCGTCTTTTGGTTGGATCTCTACTCTCACTATCGCGCTGTGACACTGGGCTGATAAGCTATCAAGGTTTGCCACGACTACAAGGTAGGTTTTTACCAGTTACARATATCGCCCGTATCGATTGGGCTTTCAGGGAGGGTACACGGAAAGTCCCGTTTCTCTCTCTTACACTTTCAACTATTGGTCGTTGTGTGATACATTCATCTAGTGAGTGGTGAAGCCRATCCCCCCACCCCTCTRACAGTGGCTGATTCCACACAGTTTCTCACACCACCGTGTCACAATACCTCCGCCAGGATGGGTCAACGCCGCACATCGACAAGGTGTGAAAATGCTTGGCACACTGTGAGTGCTCTCGAAGCCTCGTCGAAAACGGTCCAACTCACTGCTTGGGCGCAGAATATTTGAGGGCGGTGCAGAACCTGACTGTCTTCGCCTGCTAGTTGGAAAACTCCCCTCGTCGATCACCGGCCCAGCATTCAAAGCTCTGCGCCCAGGTACTCTACCGGTCTCCCCTCATTATGCCATCGCTCTTGCGGAGCTCGCACAAGAACGTGGGTTTGATGGATATCTTCTCAATTTCGAGTGTCCCCTTCAAGGAGGTCTCGAACAGACGCGGAGCCTCGCAGCCTGGGTCTCATTGCTTCAATCTGAGCTTATCAGGCGTGTTGGACCACATGCCAAAACTATCTGGTACGATAGTGTGATATTCACAGGGCAGTTAGCCTGGCAGGATCGCCTCAACAGTTTTAATCTCCCTTTCTTCATCCCGTCGACCGATTTCTTCTCCAACTACACGGTTCGTTCCATCTCACTTTCCATCACAAGGTGGATTTTGACTATCGATCAAGTGGCCTCCCGTTGCGCCTAACACGACTGCTCAATACTTTTTAAGCCTCGACTCAAAGCTGCTCGGCGATGCCTCCGATTCCAAGCCCAAAACCYTCCAGGACGTCTACATGGGCGTTGACGTCTGGGGTCGGGGTTCTCATGGCGGAGGTGGATTCGGGTGTTACAAAGCCATCGAACACATATCTCCAGATTCACTCGGTCTTAGCGTGGCCTTATTCGGTCAAGCCTGGACATGGGAAACCGAGGAAAACAAGCCCGAGTGGACATGGGATTACTGGTGGCAATACGAACGCAATTTATGGGTTGGGTCCCCCGATACTAATGCTGTCATGGCTATACCCAAAGATCCTAAGAATCCAGGTTGTCCACACGGACCTTTTAGACCCTTCAGTTCATTTTTCGCTCGTCTACCCCCTCCAGATCCTATTGACATGCCATTTCACACTACCTTCTGCCCTGGTGTTGGGTATTCTTGGTTCGTTGCAGGATTAAAGGTATTCCAGAACGCTCAGGGCTGGACGGACGTCGATAAACAAACAGCTATGGGCGATCTCCTCTGGCCTCGYCCAGAGTTAAAGTGGGAAACAGACAACGGAGGGACGCTTCCCGTAGTGTCTCCTTCGGTATACATGGAAGATGGGTGGAATAGCGGCAGTTCCATCAAGCTCGATTTCATAGATCAAAAGCACGACGACGAACTAGCCTTCCGGTCTTTCTGGCTCCCGATCCAAGCACTATCTCTCACGACACAACAGCCATATACTGCCAACTTGGTATACAAGATTCTCAACGGACACGACGATGTCGATCTCGATTTCGCACTTTCCATCCGGCCCCTCCACGGTGGTGGCACTTCTACACCTGGAGAGGTCGATGGCGAGTCGCAATCCGGGCCCAAAGTTGGAATTGCACCGGACTCGGTGACGAGCGTCGACGTCTCCAAAGGGTGGGTCAAGATCTCGCTGCAATTCACCATTTCCGACGCTCCCCCTACCACCATATCAATCGAGGCTGCAATCGGYCTAGTGATCACGACCGTGTCAGAAGACACAACCATCCCCTTCAGCCTCTCCATCCTCCTCGGACAGATCAACATCTACCCAACRCCACCCTCCACCCTCGAACCCAACACACCCCAAATCCTCTGGGTCGACCACACCACCATCCCATTCCCGAACACGAATCCCAACGACAAAACAACCCAAACCGCCACTGCAAATTCAGCCGGACCACAAACGATAGCACAAATCACATGGCAACCCGCCACGACCCTCCAACGCGTAGACCACATCGCTATCACATCGCCTGAGGATCCCCGGTGCGTATGGACACCTCAACCCTCTCTCACCGAGCAGCGGTGGTTTCCCGAGTTTGTGTACTTCAATATCTACGTTACGCCACAGGATGGTGCTGTTCGTGGGTATGAGCATCAGCAAGGTTCAGGGGCGGGGTATGCGGGTGCGACGTGGATCGGGACCTCTGGTGCAGATGGCTCCGTTGGACGGGGAAAGTTTGCATTTGCGTTTAATAGAGAATCGTTGCCTGATAACGTCAAGGGTCTATCCAAGATTAGGGTCTTTGTGCAAGGTGTGCTTGATACSGGAGAGATTCTGGAATGGGGAAAGTGTGCTTATGTAGATATTCCCTGAAACAGCTTATATCGCYAGGTGTATCATTATCCAGGTTGTTTTTGTATACTATAACAGCGGAGCAYCTGAAATGTTGTTACCAACTGCTAAGCGTCCAGGCATAAAGGTGTAAGCCAACGCTACTTAAAAATGTATCATACAACGAGTACTAAAAGTGAGAACACAAACGTGCAGGGTAACGTAGAAAGTCTTCGCCTGGAGATAAGTATATACACCACYACTCAAATACGGACCTCCCATCCGCAATTTAGTCTTCTAATTCAAACAAACATAACCCTGCAAGCGAGAGAGATAGAGAGAGAAAGAGAGACAAAAAGAGGTAGCACTCAAACGTACCACCCACATGAGGAAAACCTTCATCTCCGGCTTCAAGATTTTGACGATGGACGCGCACACATTCTTCCCGATTTACCACGCCGAATGGCCAAGCCAAATCACTTCACCGAGCGTAGGGGTGGAAATTGTGCTGACCCCTCTGACCGGTCCGCTGCGGACCGACACTCGCATTATTGGCCATATTCCCCGCAGGTCCACTTGGTGCACCGCGGGGCCCTCTCGGGATATTACCAGCCATTCCACCTTGCATCATCCCAGGCGACCCTCGCCCCATACCACCCATCGCGGGCGCTCCCATGCCACCTCCCATACCAGCCCCCATCCCAGTCCCCATCATCCCCATCCCCATCCCCATTCCAGGACGCATCGCAGCGTTGAACCCAGGCGTACCACCCATACCAGCAGCCATCATAGGGTTCATCCCTCCCATGCCACCCATCATCCCACCCATGTTCCCACCCGCCATCTGGAACATGCGGGTGTAAAGGGCCGCAAGCGCCTGTGGGTCAAAGGCCGTCTGAGCGCCGGCAGCCCCAGTAGTAGCGCTGACTCCACCGGCATTAAAGGCGCCTTGGTTGCCGAAACGGTTGTTCGCAGCACCAGCAGCACCAGCCTGGAAGTTTTCTTGGCCATCCTCACTAAACTGGCTGTCACGTTGATAACGTGGCTGAGCAAGTTTGACATCAATCTGAATCGTAATGAACATAAGCCTTGAACAGGTTCAACAATACTACGTACCAGTTTTCCGTCAATTTCCAGGTTACCGAAACCAAGGAAAGGGGTCACATCAGTATTTTCAAACGAGACGAATCCGAAACCCTTGCTTCGCCCAGTTTCGCGATCCAACATGACCGTCGAGTCAATGACCTTGCCGAACTGGGAGAAGAACTCGCGCATAGATTCCGAGGTGACACTGCCAGGCAAGCCACCAATGAAAAGTTTGGTTGCACGCTGATGCTCCTGTCTGGGAATAGCGCGCTTAGGATCAATCTGGAGCGCTAATTGAGTAACTGGAGCGTCCAAATATGAAAGCACTCACGATCTTGCCATCAAGGACGTGCTCTCGCACCATGACCGCGTTCACGCTAGCCGGATCTTCAAAAGTTAAAAACGCAAAGCACCGCGAACGACCAGCGGCATCTCTCATGATTGTGCACGCATCGACCTTGCCAAATTGCGAGAAGTAATCTCTAAGAGTTTCTAAGGGAGAAAGTTATTAAGCTATTAACGAGACCACGGGTTAATGTATGTACCGTCCGTTGTATCCCAGTTAAGACCTCCAATAAACATCTTCCTGCGAACGTCGAAAATCATGTGGAGAACACCGAGGGGCGGAAGGGGATTGTTGAGAGGGGAACATGGGGAAGAAGCAAAAATTGCTATTAGTATGGGTAGGCTAAAACAGACGAGTTATGACAAGGAGAGAGGAGGTGAAAGACTCTACTGTGGTGCTTGTGGATTAGCCTAGCTTATCGGGTATTGGATGAATAGCCTAGCCTAGCCTCGATGTAAAATGGGGCAGCAGATATGCTAGAGCTAGCTTAGACGACGATGCGACCGACTACACGAGTCATCTACCGACGCAAGTCACGGTTGACCAAGCCAGAGGAGTATCGAGTACCCAACAGTAGATATCCTGGAAAGGTGTACGCCCAAGGCGTAACCCTTGATTTAGCCATGGGAAAAAAAAATCGACTCTTACCCTTCATCTTTCATTTCCGAAGGCCGCACCGAACGCTCGGGAACGGGGATATTCTGATTATGGGAGAGCTGCGTCTCCCTATAATCTTGAGGCTGTGGTTGCTCATACGTGGGGATCTGCTGAGGAGCCGACTGAGTGAACGCTGTGGGCGCCGGCCTGGAGAGGGCAGCAGTCATATAGGTCGGGATCTGGGATTTGTCTTGAGATTCCAGAGGCGTCGTCTTCTGCGGTGGTGGCGAAGGCGCCCTTTCCACGGGCTTAGGGGCGGGATTTGATTCTGTTGGAGTGGGCTCAGGTGCCACGGGGGCTTCCTCTTGGAAATCCTCAGTCAGCTCGACCTCGTCATTGCCATAGAGGTCTGGGGGCTAGTCAGCGCGAGGACTCGGGCGCATACATGGACGCCTACCTCCGTATAGATCAGCGTCGAGGTCGGACATGGTCGTGGTCACAGCAAGAAAAAGTTTTGGGTCCCAGCCAGCGTGACTCAGGCTGTGTAGTATCACGCGATGTCACGCGTCACATGCACATCACGAGATGTGAAGAATAAGCAGGGCATCCGCCGATTTCGGAGAGTGGCAGCTTGGGGCTCAGCCTGGCTCGGTGTGTAATCGAACAAACAAATGATCATTGCTGGCATAATACATAGAGTGGCACTAGACGCATCAATTACCGATGGGAAAGATGGAGCTAGACGGGATCGAGTCAGGAAAACACAGGGAGGTATCCTCAAAAGGCTCATCCCGGAACATGGAAATTTGCTCCGCCCGGGTGGACAGATCGCTCTGTAATCGCCTCTCTCGACATTCAGGAGATGGCCCACCCCTACGTCAAGCCCAGTCTTGTCATTGGCATCCTCGGTGTGTATTCCGCCCGCTTTTCACGCCACACAAGTAATTTACCACATAAGACAGCGCTACAGGGTGCATTTGTCGAACACCAGAGTGCACTGCAAAATATCCCTCTACAAATAAAGATAGACGTCGTATTCGTACGGACTCCTGAAGACCTCGCACGGTGTAAGGCACTGATCATACCCGGTGGAGGTGGGCCCCTTGAATTCATTTCATAGAACGAGCGATTAACCTAATCTGTTGCACAGAATCGACAACTATCGCTCTGCTCGCCCGACTATCAGGGCTTCTAGAGCCTCTGCGCGACTTCATCAAACAAAAGCCTGTATGGGGTACCTGTGCTGGAGCGATTCTACTCGCTAAGAGCGTACAAGGTGCAAAAAGGGGCGGGCAGGAACTCTTGGGCGGAATGTCTATCACAGTTGCCCGGAACGGTTGGGGGTCCCAGGTACGCGTGTCTCTCTTTCTCTCTCCCTCTCTCACTCACATCTCCGATAATGACAATGTCACCCATAGGTTGAGTCATTTGAAGCTGATCTCAAAGTCACGGGTCTGAGGGACGCCCATCGTCCATTCACCGGCATATTCATACGCGCCCCGGTTCGCTCCTCTCCCCCTTGTCTTACCAACTCACCATCTCAACAGCCGTTACCCCCCACAGGTCATACTCACATTTGAACCAACACCCACCGACCCCCCTATCCATGTCATCTCTCGACTCCCACCCTCCCTTCTCCCCGAGCCTCTCACCTCATCCAACTCGACTCACGAACTACAAACTTGCGTCGCCCTCCGTCAGGGACCCCATCTCCTCACAACCTTCCACCCTGAATTGACATCAGACAGCCGCTTCCACGAGTACTTCATCAAAGAATGCGTCCTTCCCTCGCTGTCCAAACAATGACCCTTTCAAGACCACATGGTCCCCCCCGCGCGGCAATCGAGAATAGAGCATAGATGAAACGGCACATGGGAAAATACTGTGACACGAGATTAAACGTATCCACGCATTCCCTATCCGGATCCGGGGAGGAGGGAACCTGTCGGGGACCCGGTGATCCTGATGTGGCAGATGGTTGATTATTAGACGTCTATACATCTCACAATTGACATTTATCATCGCCTGTAAGTGAATAAGAATCTACATACTTGATACACAAGACAAAGGTTCAACTTCGGGCCTCAAACTAAGCGACCCTATCCTCTGTGGCCCGGCGGTGAAACCCTGGCAAATAGAACCTTTCAAGCTATAAATAAGTTAACTGATAGGGTCGCTTAAAGATCAAAGAATTCTCAAGGGGAGCTCCCATAATGTGCACGGTAACATAAACACCTCTTCGCGTGGTTATGCGAAATCTATTATTCACCATCACGATGATTATTAGCGGGGCAAGAATCTTATCATTCACACACGATAACCCACACCCACACTCTCCCATGCACCCCAATTAAAAGGCGGCATACGAAGGGGGAAGAGAGTAGCTCCCGGGTTCCCGCCATCTCCTTTCCACCTCCCTCCCTCCCCAACTTCACATCTCCGAAGGGGGCACCATGCTCATAGGATTGTTGTCCACCATCCTTGCTGTGGTCTTCGTCTCCAGCTCCACAGCTGAGGCGAGGCAAATGCGGAAGAGCGAGCTGCATGCGAAACAATTGGAGGCTGCCAAAAGGTTCCAGAGCTCACCTCCCGTAAGAAGAGCAGGGGCGGCGCAGAATATTACATTTAGCAATCCCAAAGCATCTGGTGAGTCCCGGTTTTACTTATCGCTTCTCACGGGAGAGGATATTTGATTTTGGTTTGCAGAATTCTTTGTCGATGGAAAAAGTATTCCAGAGGTGGACTTTGATATTGGCCCGAGCTGGGCTGGATTGTTGCCTATCAGCAACAAGCCTGATGAGACTCGCAAGGTACGTTTATTGTCCTTTCCCCTCCCTAATTCCCATTTGTACCAATCCACCGCCCCCTTCCTATTAGTTATTCTTCTGGCTCTTTCCTCCCGGCCCACAAGGGAGTTCCGACGATCTGATTTTCTGGACAAATGGTGGTCCGGGATGTTCATCTCTGGAAGGACTCTCACAGGAAAACGGTGTAAGTTCTCAACTAGCAAGCCACTTGACATTTTTTCATTTGTTGTCCCCTACCCCCCGCCCGCCCCCCTTCCCCTAAAAGCCGTTTTCGTGGAGCTGGGGACAAGCCAAGCCCACTCAAAATGAATTCAGCTGGACGAATTTGTCTACTGTATTGTGGGTCGAGCAACCGGTTGGAACTGGGTTTTCGCAGGGTACGCCGAATATCAGGGTGAGTTGCCTCCGTTTTTAGGGGATAAACGAAAATGATACATGAGTGTATGATTTAGAATGAGGATGATCTTGCGGAGCAGCTTGTTGGTTTTCTGCAACAATTTTTGGAGGTTTTCCCGGAGTTGAAGAATAAGAAGTTTTATTTGACTGGTGAAAGTGTGAGTGATTGTGTTTATTGGTTTGTATTGGATGCCAGATACTGAGGGAGGTAAAAGTATGCTGGGACCTATGTTCCGTGTAAGTGTTATTGGTCGCGAGTAATTCCAAAATTACTGACTAGATTTCGTTTCGGTAGATATTGCCAACTATATCTATGAACACCCGAAGCAACTGGACCTGGACTTACAAGGTATCTGGATAGCCGACCGTAAGTCCACCCTTCCCTCCCTTCTCCCAATCCATCGGCCTCAACTTTTCATATCCAACCAGCATCCCTCTCATGGGACGTCGTCCAAGAACAAATCCCCGCCGTAGACTTTGTGCACAAATATGAAAACGTCTTCGCTCTCAAGCAAGTCCCCTCCATATTCTAACCAGAACTAATCCAACCCCCACCTCTTCCGATAGCAAAACAATCATGGCACAACTCGACGCAGTCGCCCAACGCTGCGGTTATACCGGTTACATGGACAAATTCGTTACCTACCCACCCAAAGGACTCCTCCCACTCCCCGGCAAATCGACCACATTCGACCGTGGGTGTGATGTATGGGATATGATCTTCGAAGCAGCTATCAACGTCAACCCCGCATTCGACATCTATCGCATTTTTGATACGTTCCCTATTCTATGGGATGTCCTCGGGTTCCCGTGAGTTTCTAGCTGGCGTGTACTAGCAGTTAAGGTTGATCGGCGGAATGCAGTGGCTCGTTCCCACAGACGCAGGTGGAGCCTTTGTTCTTTAACAGGCCTGATATGAAGCGGGCGATTCATGCGCCGGTGGATGTGCAGTGGACTGAGTGCTCGGATGTGGATGTGTTCCCGCATGGGGATGGGAGCTTGCCCTCTGCGTTGAGTGTTTTGCCGAATGTGATTGAGAAGAGTAAGAGGGCGGTTATTGTTCATGGGTTGGCTGATTTTATTTTGATTGCCGAGGGGTGAGTGCTGTTATCATTGTTATTGCATTCTGGAGTTGTGATGTTTTTGGGGAATTCAGAACGAGGATTGTTATTCAGAAGTGAGTTGGATTTAATCTTGGTGTTTCTCAGCTCTGATGAATCACTTCTTTTTTCCGATCAGTATGACCTGTACGTTTGAATCTGCCTAGAAGCAATTGACCGCCACTCATGGTGGGAACAGGGAACGGCAAGCAAGGCTTCCATACGCCAATTGCTACCGATAGCTTTATTGTTGATGGTGTTGGTGCACTGGGAAACATGCACTCTGAGCGGGGTTTGACGTATTTCGAGGTTGCTCTCAGTGGTCACATGTGGGTTCTTTTCCTTCCTTTGGCGCTTGCCCCGAGGGGTTCTGATGAACGTTTGTTTAGGATACCGCAGTTCTCACCCAAGGCAAGTTGATTGCAGTCGCTCGGTCTTTATTTGTAACTGACAAATGGGGTGGGGGAGTGTAGGCAGCGTTCCAGACGATGCAGTATCTTATGGGATTCAGGAAAAACCCCTGAGGGATGTACATACTTGTGTACTTTTATTACTATACAACAAAGTCTGTCGGCAGCGACCGAGATAACCCTGAGAATAAGGCTCCTGCTATACTTGGGAGCTCGAGTCAGACTTCCATAAAGACAGAGCGAGGGACAGAGATGTGGACATTCCGTCATTGTGCAGATAAGATAGCTGCAACAGCAGCCTGGGCAGTCGCTGGCCATCCAGAGAGGGATGGGATGAGATGGCAAGCAGCAGCGGGTGAGGGAGCGGAACCGTGGGAAAGTGGGGTGGCCCGGCAGCTTGTCCGGTGCTCTCCTCCTCCTTCTCTCTTCACTCCCATGTCTGCTGCAGAACACAAGCCAGCCGAGGGCATGGCGGTCGAGTACAACAACGACGCCGCGCAGCTCCCACAGCGCCCAGACAGCCCCTCCAAGAGCGACTCGTCCTCCATGCAGCCCCCCCCATCCGGCTACGACACCCTTTTTGCGGACCTCAACGAGCGCCCGCACAATCCAGACGGCTGGCGGCGGCTTGTCGAGATGGCCGAGCAGAGCGGCGAGTCGGAAAAGATTCGCGCGTCCTTTGATGCCCTGCTCAAACACTATCCAAACACCGTATGCAACACACTTCTCGCGTTTTTTTTTTCTTCTTAGCCCTACCTGATTTTCGGCGCTCATTTCCTGTCCAGCCGTCCGCGCAGATTGCGTATATACACTATTTCCTGAACGACCAGTCGACGTTTGCAGAGGCAGAAGAGCTGTTTAAAAAGTTTTTGCGCCTGTCGCCCTCGGTTGATCTTTGGAAGTTTTATCTCACTTATGTCCGGTGAGTCTCTTCTTTTTGGCGCGCGGCCCGCCACGTTTTTTTTTTTTTTTCTGGAACAGTGTTGAACTGACACTGGGTGCGTCTCTAGGCGTCTAAATTCTGGACCTGCGACACGAGACATTGTCCGCAAATCGTACGAGTTTGCACTTAACCATGTGGGTCAGGACAAAGACAGCGGGGAGATTTGGGCAGACTTTATCCAGTTCCTCAAGTCTGGCGAGGTAAGTGGCTTGTTGCTTCAAGATATTTTTGCTTGAATCCTGAGTCCTCGTCTGTTCAGGCCACGACGACTTGGGAAGAACAGCAAAAAATGGACGCCCTACGGAAAGTATATCACCGTGCGGTGCAGATACCTCTGGACAATGTAGAACGGCTTTGGCAGGAACTAGAGACTTTTGAGACGAATCTAAACAAGATTACCGCGAAAAAGTTCATGGCCGATCTTTCTCCAGCACACATGCAAGCCCGCACCGTCCTCCGTCAACTCACAAACCACCTGAGCGGTCTGTTTCCCTCTTCAAAGCCCCTGAATGTCAACGGCCGTCAAGAGATCTGGCTTCCCTCGATCCCAAAGTTTGATCAAGCAGAACGTTCCCTCGTTGGCAAGTGGAAAGCCTACCTCAAATGGGAAGAAAGCAATCCGCTTGAGATTGAAGAGAAAGACAAAGCGACGTTGATCACTCGACTTCAAGGTGTCTATCGCAAAGCCGTCATCCGCATGCGCTATTATTCTGAAATCTGGTATGAGAACCCTTTGACCCGACAAACCCGCTCCAACTTAAAAAAAACCCATTTTTCAACCACATGCTTGATACGCGACAATCAGGTATATGGCATACATCTGGACAAGTAATATTGGAAAGCCTGATGAAGCGTTTGCCATTCTCAAATCCGGCATCGAAGCGAACCCGACGAGCTACCTCCTCAATTTTGCGTATGCAGAAGTTCAGGAAGCGCGAAAAGACTTTACGGACGTACATGCAACTTATGACAAGTTCTTGAGCGCACTGCGGGGTGAGCTTGAAGCGTTGGAAAAATCGACCTCTGCTGCTGCTACGAATGGCTCCGTGAATGCGAGCGCTAATCCAAGTGCAACCACAAATGGCGAGTCGAATACCGGTGATGGAGCGAGTAACACGCAAGAGGCAAAGGACAAGGGACAGGACACCGTTCCCCCCAAGCCGAAAGAGCTAGCTGAGCGGCGGTCTGAGTATGGCCTTGCTTATGTCATGTATATGCGTTTTGGCCGGAGGGCGGAGGGTGTCAAGTCGTCGCGATCGATATTTAGCAAGGCACGAAAGGATCGATGGACCTCATGGGAAGTTTATGAGGCTGCTGGTGCGTTTATCTCCATATTTCCATTCTTTTTGGTTTATGTCCGATTAACCCGTTAAAAAAGCTCTGATGGAGTACCATTGCTCGAATGACAAGAATGTAGCGAGTCGAATTTTTGAAAAAGGTCTAGAGCTTTTCAGTGATGAGACAGATTTTGTCTTGAGGTATTTAGGTTTCTTGATCTCCATCAATGATGAGAACAGTGCGTCTTTTTTTCGTTTCCTTTTTATCCGATATACGCACAAAGCTTACGATGCGGCCATCGGAACTTTCTTTTCCTACATAAACGAAAAAAAAAAAAAAAAAAAAAAAAAAGATGCACGCGCGTTGTTTGAACGAGTGATAGCGACCTTTACCCCTGAGCAAGCTCGGCCCTTATGGGAACGGTGGGCTCGGTACGAGTATCAATATGGTGATTTGGAGGCGTCGCAAAAACTCGAGAAACGGATTGCGGAGGTTTATCCGAATGATCCCCCGATCAAACGGTTTGCGCAGAGGCATATTTATCTAGGTACGGATGCGATTGCGCAGCGGGACCTCGGATTTGCTCTTGCGAGAAAGGAATCGTCGAGTTCGTCGACAGGAAGTGGTGCTGGTGGTGCTGGTGGGATTGGTCGGACTGAAACGCAGACGTCATTGCTTTCTAATGTGCTTCTTCAAGCTGGGTCTATATCGGTAAAACGGCCTGCGTCGCCGGATCATAGGAAGAGGGATGAGAGTCGGGGTGCGGGTGGGGAGGATGGGAGGTATAAGCGTGCGCGGTCGCGATCGCCGCTGCGTGAGCGGGATCGTGAGAGGGAGAGGGAGCGGGAGAGGGAGAGGGAGAGGGATAGGGATAAGGGGACAGATAGGTGGGAGGCCCCGCCTCCACCCAGGAGACGGTTTTCCCCACCTCCGTCGGGCTGGGAGAGGGATGGTGGTGGGCGTGAACGAGGGGGTCATCCGCCGAGGGGTGGTGGACCGAGGGATGATGGAGAGAAGGGGAAGGGTGTTGCTTTGCCTTCTGTGATTTCGTGGTTTATTGGGGAGTTACCTACGCCTGCTTCGTTTGATGGTGTGTCTCTCGTTTTTATTTTGCTGCTTGCTATTTATGTTTTTTTTTTTTTTGGTTTAGGCCCGGTGTTTAGGACGGATGACTTGATGAATGTGTTCAGGAATGCGGTTATTCCGAGTAGCACACCACGGATGAAGTCCCCACCACCTCCACCTCCCCGGACTGGTATGTGTTTTTTTTTGGCTTCCTCCTTTCACGTTTGGTCCTGGCGTTCATTGTTTTTTTTTTCAATAATATAGGTGGACGACCGCCCCCGGATTATGGACCGTATCAGGGACCTGGAGGTGGACGTCGTGGGCGGCATTAGGTTGGCTCGATCTTTTGATTTTTCTTTTTTAATTGTCTCCCCGTTCTTTCCGCGCTACCCACTGTGAGTGATGCTTGTGGGGCCTGACGAGAAAGTCGGAGCGACTGAAGGTGGAGAAAGGAGAATCCCATATTGTCCTGGGTTGCCGATGTGATGGAATAGGGCGATGACGACCGGGATTTTGTGATATGGATAATGTTATATATGGTAGTATGGTTGATTGGTGTGTGTTGGTGATTTGCTTGTGTGCCGTGGCTGGCTGACTGGGGAGCGAGGGAGTAAGTGAAGGGAGGAGGGAGGAGCGCACTACTGGGCGGGGGGGGGCGCTATGAACCAAAAAAAAACCTAACAGTAGTATTTTCTTTAGTTTTTCATTTTTCCAGGCAGTCATTGCATCCTCTTTTTTTTCTCGTTTAGCCTTTCCTGCAGACTAGCATTGATTCAAGTTTTAAATCTGTACACATAGTTAATGGCATTTATGGAGAATCTACATATACACACTATTTCCAATTTTCTGCTGTGGTTTCCGACTAATAAAAATCTTGGTACGACCACAGGTGCATTTCGAGGATAAGATTGAGTGTTACGATTAGGCCTGCTATCCTGACAATTAATCCTTTGTCCAGTGTAATTAATAAAGCCCGCACGTAGCAGATGCCACCTTTGAGTCGGTAGGAAAATATTACAGGAAATCGCGCCTGTGAAATGCGACTACAGTAAGTTTGTTTCTTAGCCTCGGCCTTGCAGCGGTACTAATCTGTGGCCCCCATGCCTCAAGTGGATGCTGTTACGCTATAGACCCGGAGATCATGCAATTAACTTGCAGCGGTGTTTCCGTTCCCCATTTCCATGATTAAATTGAGGGATAAAGGTGAACGTTAAGCACGTCCACTATATATCGTGCTATACTGTATACTATGGTTATTAGGGGTATTGCACGGGCGGCAGTGATGGAGCTGGTAAAGACTCTGTTGTAACCTGGTGCGTAGAGCTCTTGCTCGGCCTCGATCGTCGTCTGTGAGCGCTACCTCCTACATCGTGATTTGTACTTGCGGTATGATTACGGAGATGCCTTCGCATATTTGAATTGAAATTGAAATTTCTACCACACCCAGGCCAAGGGCAAACTATGACACCAATTCAAAATCATTATTCGAATTCGAAAGGTTGCAACACAAAAAAGTGATACGTACGTGCAGGGTGGGTGTACACAGGTGCTGGACCAGCGTGGGTGTTGAGGTGTATCCTGAAGCTACTAGAGTATTTGAAAGCCTTGCTGCACATGGGACAAACGTGTTTCTTGTGAGTATCAGGACTAGGATTAGCAGACGTGTCAGTAGTCAGGCCCTCAATTCCGTCTGACAGGTGCATTGGAGACGATGCTGAAAGGGTTTCCGGATGGTGCAGGGCGCCAGAACCCGGCGGATCTGGGGGTTGGCCGGATGATAGAGGCGGTAACACGTGATCACGCTCAAGGGTACCACCTTGATGACAATCGTGTGAGGTGGTGCGAGCCTGGAGGGTATCAGATTGAGAACTGAATTATTCCAAGGCCAAAACTTACTGCCGGGAGTAAAGACTGAACAAAATCTGGAAGCAGTGTGAGCGGATGGGAGATGGCATAAGCTATCAAGAATGACATACTACTCCAAATTTCATCGAGGCTGGGGAGGGAGGGACACTGTAGCTGAGTCGCCCTATGTTCTTCTGGACCGAACGGGGGGATGGGATAGCTACCGTGACCCAGGGACATTGATGCGGGAAGAGAGGCGGATGAACCATCGGTCGGTAGGCGGGAGTAATGTTGATGTGGTGAATCTTGTGGTTGGTGCTCTACTAAGGTATCCCATGGAGCTGGATCATCACCGCGGTCAGGATGAGGAGAAGGTGCCACAACTCTGTCAGCCCATTCTCGGATTTCCATGTCTTCGAGTCCAGAGCGAGGCGGAGACCCTGATGCTGCCATAATGGAGGACGCATCGGAACAGCCAGAGGATGAATGCTAGGTAATCTATCAGTGGTATTCAAACGCTTGGAAAACACTACGAACATAATAATGATCTTGTAAATCTTGATTCAGCTGTCTCACCTGCCTCTTCCTTTTTCTAACTTCTTGCCGCTTACTAAACTTCTTCACAGGGTTGAAGGAACTTGTCTCCTTGAACGCAGAGATGCTGTCACGATATTCTCGGGTTGACTGTATAACACTGGTGTTCATATCATCTCACCTAATGCCAATTAAAAAATAAGAGAGAACCACACACTTATCCTTCATCCGCACATACATATCATAGTCTTCTTCATCGATGTCCCCCTCTTTGCGCGCCTTCTCGAAAGACTCAACCAGCCTACGCGTTTCCGTGACCTGCGAATCATGGCTGTGGTCGTGGCGAGCTGAAAATCCTACAGCAGCATTGTACGCTGCGGCACCTATACTAGCAGCCCCTCCGATGGCAGCTCCCGCGATTTCTGCCATGGCCGTGGTGAATAGAGGATGGAGACCATAAGCGCTTCAAGAAGCTGTGCATTGTCAAAGGCAGTGATGGTGGGAAAGAGGTGGCCTCGAAGGACAGCAAGGACTGCCAGTCACGAGTTGTTTCCCCGCTCGCAACGAATATTGTATCCCATCGCCAGAATTCTGTCTGATTTCTGGGACAAGATGACCAAAGGCCATCGTTGATGCAGGCTTCTTCCTACCAGCTGTTATACCCAAATATTTGTGCGAATCGCGGCTCCCAGCAGTAATGAGCCAAGCCGTTCCACAGCATCTATTTTGCCTACTTGCCACCGTGGCATTGCCTTTAATTATCCGTCCAACCCGCCGCTAGTTCATTACTGTATTCTATTTGTAAGGCCAGTCTAAATTACACCGCACGAAGTTTAATGATAGTGGATATCTTTATACTGCGATAGCTGCTCTCAACTCTTCCTTGGTCAACAAGCCCTCTTGACACTCAGCTTCGAGTTGCAGAGTTACCAATCGCGTCCTCTGGATCTCCAGTCCGTTTTTCCCCCAGTATCTCTCTGACTCGTAGCTCCATGAATCGGCACCACGGACAAGGTACCCAATCGACTCGATGTATTTTTGTACATTCTCGTCAACCTCGGATCCCCAAGAGGGAAGTTCTTCTATTCCAGAGAGGAATTGATTAACCCTATGCTTTCCAAAAGCCTCCAGCCACGCCATAGCCGCAGGGACCTTCAGCTGATGTTCGTACATAATCGATGTAACAATGTTGTGGAATGCAATTCCACGTGCAACCTCAACCGCGTAAGAGTGCATATCCTATGAGAGATTTTTAGTCTACTGCTCAAAGCAGGAGCATGTCAATCATCGCTCACATTGGAGATGCACAACAGGTCCATGGCAGCCAGAGTCATGGATTGGATCACAGGGTGAGACAGCACCTCTTCCGGAAGTTCCAAGCCGAAACCAAGAAGGGAAATGGTTGCCTGTGCACCAAAGGTCTCTCGTCGGAGCTCTAGATAATCCATCACCGGTCGAACGTGTTTAGTTTCGCGATCCTCTGCTTCTTGAATCATGGATTTCATATAGAGATCGAATCCTTCTACGAAATGATTAATGCAGGCGGATCCTGGAGCGGTGAGGGCAAGTGCCCGATGCCAAAACCTTGGGAGACGTGAGCAAAGAATTTGAAGGTTGGGGGACAAAAGCGTACTCTTGCATGAATATTCCAAGCTTGTCCCCTGGCCTTCGTTCTGTAGTGGGGTTCCGGAGGACGTCCATCACGGTGTCACAAACTTGAGCAGCAGCCTCTGGGTCCGCAACGTCATTGTATTCGTCGATGACAAAATACGCATTTGCCAGGTCACATCCAACGCGAGTAAATGCTGAAGATGATAGAGCAGCCATTAGCAGCTGTCCAGTCCTTTCCAAAAGGAATATGGACTAACCTCTTGTATTCATTGGGTAAATGAGACACCCGAGAAGACCTGTTAATACTCCGTCAAAAAACGATCGTTGGGCTTATTTTGTAACTCATCGCTCACCAAAGCGGGATGCATCAAAGGCCTTTTGGCTCTTCTCTTGGAACAGGCGGTGGTCGTTAACCCAGTTAGCGGACTCTACATCGACAGAGCCGAAATGTGGGTGCAAACGCCGCTCATATGGCCATTCGGCCAAAAAATCAGGCAAGAGAAAGGTAGAAGACTTTTGGGGCGCAGGAGTAGTTGGTTGGACCATAGTAGTAGACCTGGAAGTTTGAGAGCTCGGTGATGTTGAGAGGAACACAGGCCCTCTCCCTTCTTATACCCTTGTGCTTTGGCGCGTAGGTAGTTGAACGACCCGGTTACCGATTACGGATAGGTAGTAGATAAGCCCTGGATGCGTCTACTGCACTGCTTCATCACATCTCTGACGACATTCCATGCAAGACGTCCGCAGGCTCCAAGGCAGTTCCCAAGATACGTACAGATCCAGCCTGGAAAAGAACTTTGGCCGCCATACGTAGATCCGGTTAGTAGATTATCACCGGTATGTGTGAATGCCTATTCTGAGTTGCAGTGCGTCGAGCTGTATCAAAGGCGTCGGTCGGGGTCAACGGTTATAGCGAGAACCGTACCTGGGCCTGGCGTCTCCGGTTAGCCGCTAACCGTGATTACCGGTATTTAACTAAACGTGTTGTGCCAAACAACAAATCTTATTAATCGCCCACCGTCTAAATACCTACTTGGCACAGAACTGGTCGTTTCATGAATGTTCAGATAGGCTAAATACAGCAGGAAAGATAAAGTTCGAGCTGTTCAGCATTTTCGTGATAAGTCACGTCCATGAGCTTCTCTCCGCGACAATCGCTAATTGTATCAAAGTAAACAGATTACTGGAAATTTTCTATCTTTCTCAGTAACCGTGTTCAGAGAAAACCCTCGAAACCAAAGCTCCAAAAATGTCGTTGCTTCGTATATTCTCGGCCTATTCTCTCCAATAAATATACACTTTGCCCTCCACCCCCACCCTCCGCGGAGTGCAAGCCCCTAAGCACCTCATCGAGCGCTCGCAGAACCTTATGCCTACCCCTCCAGCGTCTCGAATTCTACGTATCAAGGTGAAATTTACACAAAGCTCCACCTGTTCTATAGCTGCGGTGAACACGGGAACACGAGGGCAATTCATTAGAGACGACTTCGAATGGGAACACCGCCATTTCTATATACGGCGACAAATTCCCAGTATGTTGTTCGGTTCGAAGGAATGTCGTAAATTCATTGTGTTCCAGGGCAATGCGTCCCTCGAGAAGTGCAGCAACTCGGGGACAGCATGCAGAACTATCGAGCCCTCTTATGACTCCTGACCAACCTGAACAAGTTCATGCGAGAACGGATGTCAGTTCGATAGCAAACCTAGACACCTCAAGTTGGTCGGCGTGTTTAGCATAACATCATTGCGAAGTGTCATCGTGCGAGCAGGGACACATAGCAGAGCGATAATAAGTCGAAGCTCTGCAAGATCAAGAAGATCCCAACAAGACCGAGCAATCGGCCTGAGCCCGTGGTTGAGACTGCTTGCAGGTAATTTTTCCATTTTCATTACCCTCTCCAGTATTTCTACAAAATGCAGTACTTATATCGTTCTGCTCGCCATCTCCCACCACCACCTTTACTGTTCACATTTTTCTTAAATATTAATCCTCCGTGTGATGCGCTCCCCGGGTGACAGTCTAATACGGCGCGCTAAGTAGGGAGTTTAGGTTTGCAACCTATTATGAGCAGAGATGGACGGTGATGGATGTCTTAACTGGCAGTGTCATATGCAAATTCCTTCAACTCGCCATCCTACAGGAACCACAGAACTGTCGGAGTTCTGATAACTCTCGATATAAGAAACAGCGCTAAAGGAAACCCGACCACAATGGTACCATATGCAAACCAGAAATGACCTCATTTCGAGAGCTCACCGATCTCCTGGTCAACCTCGATAGAAACCACGATGTAAAGTCCACAATAAATCTTACGAAGCATCCATGAAGACTGGCTTCAAGCCATAGGCAGCCCGTTTAGATGAGAGAATAGTACATAAGAATTTAGCTCAAGACAATTTTTGTTTCGACAGCACAGGCCAATTATCAAGTTGACAGCACGGGCACGGAGTAGTTATTAGATTATTTGAGGGGTAAACATTCCTTTGGAAGTGCCCCAGTATGAGTTTGAGGCTTTGTTGGTGCGGATTAATGGTTCTTGACAACAATGTACATAGGATGATAACACCAAGGATGCGATGTAAGTCCGCGAAGTGTCGCTTTCGAAAATATGTCTCATTCTTATACCCATGACATCGGAACACAATCAAAGGTGCACCAGTCCATGCACCAGCATAATATTCGCTATCTAGATGAGATTGATACTTAATGTTGTCAGGCTGATGATAGCGAAAGGCCATATGGTTGGCTCCAACTTGTCACTATTCTCACAGGTCCGTCTAACAGGCCGCCACAGCTCGATGCCTCCAAAAGAGTGTTCCTGTGTCGGCTACTGTGGGGTGTCGGGGGTTGCAAAAAAAGCCTAGTGCAAGTCGGGCGGCCACTTGCTTTTCTACTTGAGGAGGCAGTCCCATGAATGCGTCCTTGTTGCCGCAGGGCCCGCGAAGGTATTTGGGGCGTAAATGGCCGCCTGTGTATAGACTTGGTTCGCGGGCAAAACCCGCCGCCATGTGGTCCACCGGTTAGCCTGTTATGGGATGGTAAACGTTTTGACGCTAAGTAACAAGCTCTCTGTCCGGCCGTTACGGACTTATGGGGTAGGGGCCGAGGACAATTCCAAACTGCATCCTGGGATTCTGCAACGATTGAGGATCCAGCCACTACACACCGCTCTCACTCTCCTGTGTAGCAAGCTACATCCCATCCAGATGACCATGATGATGTGAATCTGCTGATAGTGCAAAAGCCTGATATGGTACTGCTATGGCTGTGCGCTGCTTCGGAGATTTATGATTAGTGGTACACGAGGGGAACTAAACTAGAATTTGTCCACGTTGCAGTATGACACCTAGCAGATGTGTCGTTGAAGTTGCGTCAAGTCATGTTGAGGTAGGATGTACCAGAGCGAGTCGGGAGTAGCGAGAGAATATCGCGAGGTGACTCTCGGGCCTGAGCACATGAGAGGGGACATGAAATTATGCTCTTCATCTTTGAGAGGGCGAGATGACGATATCTGAGCCAAGGGAGCTCAATGTCTGAGTCTGAGAGGAGAGAGATAGTCATCAACGAATAATTTTACATTAGAAAAATTTTACCCCGGATATCGACGTGTTATACCGTGATGGAACATTGCCCCTCATTCCGTGAGTAAACCGGCTGAACCTACGAGTGATAGACAATTTCTGAGGGGAGTCAACTCGACCATACAGCATATTTAATAAGAGAGTTGCTGTTGCGTCACCGTTTCTGCCAATTAAAGTGAATAACTTATTACCAATGGTTGTCAACTTGCTAGGACTTGGAAATTGCATTCGCTTGAGAGAATGGCGGCAACACAGGTTCGTTCTAAATAGTAGTCGCGGTTGGTAAACTGGAGCTCTGCGTATTTTCCAAGGCGAATGGTGCTGAGGTTGAAAAGAGTGCAGGCGTTTCTAAACATTTCCATGACGCGTTCGGCGGCGGGGGACCTGGGAGGCGAGCTTGGAACCTTTGTCCAAGGTTGTTGATACCGAGCTCAAGGAGGGTCTTGACGACGAGACGACGCTTCTCGAACTTAAACGCTCAAGAGAGTCATGAGACTTTAAAAAAAACACTGATGCTGCCTATACGGTAATACACATCGTTGGCAAGCTGGAAGATTTACGAGGGGAAAGGGTCCCTGTGCTCCGAAGAGCCCCTGTACTCGGCAGAAAACCTGTGGGGGAACGACCCAGCGTTGGAGGCGATGTACTTGTAGGTTGAGGGCAACGGGAGAGGAGGAGCCGATGGAGGCGTAGATGGAGTCGGGCATGAAGCACTCGAGGGCGCAAGCGACGATGATGTCGCCTGAGAGGAGGCGAGGTGTGCGAGGGCGAGGTCTGGCGGGCTCGAACCGCCAGTGGAAGCCCAGGTGTGGTGGTGGTGGTGGTTAGTTGAGAGTGGCTAGGTCCAATCGATGCCATGTCGGGGACAATGAAAGCGGTCTGCGAATATTACTCAGGATAATATAGCGGCAAACGATTACTTGCCTGGATGTTAGATCTAGTCACATCCTCCTATGCAGCGCCGGCAAGTTCGATGGGTTGGGGTTCATCGTCTTGTGAGGGTATGTCGCTCGAGTCGTCTGAGTGTGTAGACGTTGAGTGTTGCAGCGTTGAGTGTGTAAATAATGAGGGTAAGATTTGGTAGTCGTTGTAAGCGTAAAAACACCTCCCGAGTATTCGAACAACAACGGAAGGGCTCTGTGACAAAGGAGGGATACAAAGCCCAACAATGCGACAGATTTGGGCCTTGGAATTTATAGGTATATTTTTCCGCGATAAATGAGAGATGCTTCGAAAGTTCACCTATGAGGTTCTTTGGAAACTCCTCCGCTTTTATCAACCCGCTAAAATTGCTGGTGGTTCGGGCATCTCATATGTGGGAACCCGACGGTATCATCTTCAGATCAAGAGTCAAGACACCTTGGAGCGTCCATGGCTCAGCATTCCCCTCCCATCTACAAAACCTCATTTTCGTTGTCATACCTTGCGACTTTTGATCAAAGTGAGAAGTCTTGATAATCTTATGTAATCCTCCACAATTGACCAAAATACCTCACAATGCCGCTAATATGTGTTCCAACAGAAATTCATTTTGGACATTTTTCTACATTTAGCAGGTTGCAATGTATTTTTTAAGAATTTGAAGGGATTACAATGCAACTCAATAATGTTCGAAGCATTGTAGAATATTGGAACAAAAATGAGAATTTGGTGATGCCGGAGCGGAATGAGTTAGCTTGTCCCAGGATCCGTTGCACGGACTATCCATGCCAACAGGTATCACAAAATTCCTTCTATACATTTCCTATACCTTCTCTTATCTCGCTCTGCCCGTAGTGTGTTATTATTGGAAACCCGAGCCTCATCCTGAGTTGCTCGATAGCTTATAATCCTATGATTGGTCACATTCTCCTTCCACCGCACACCGCTCGCTGCTCAATAACCACTATGGTAAGTTCTATGCCTACTTTGTGGTCCCGTTGTCTCGTAGTCTAAACACACCCTCATGTAGAAACTGGAAGACATAGAACTCTACCACCCTAAAGCTACTGTTTTATCCTCCCCCGACTCTTTTCATATACGAATGTTCACACCTGGCCACTTTGCTTGGGTTACAACGCCCGTACCTGTTGGGCTCAGTTGGGCTTTCCTTTGCCCTTCCATCGTAGGAGAGCCCGATTCCCCCAGGATGATGATATTATGGGGCTGGGTGTTCAAAGTGTTGCATCCTTGGTATCATTTCCCGCACTGTTTGAGCTTTCTGCACCTCTGGCACATGGAAAGTCTAGTGTTTACACTATACGACAACTGCGTGAACAATTCACCCAAAGAAACAATGTATTCGAATTTCATTAATCCAAATGCAGGTCCATCAAATAGCTTTGGTTCTCTTTACCTGCAAACACTCAGCAAGGAACTTGATCATCACGCAAAGGGAAAGTACTAACCGCAGATTGTTCGTCCTCACCGCAACCTCCGGAATTTCCTTCTTTGCGCTTATGATATGGTGTCTTTGATTTCTTGCTCGGGGCTGATGATTTTTTGCGACACTCCGAAGCTTCTGTGGGTATGAGATATGTCCTTGTACTTCCAGCCTCTACTGGCCTGTTCTTGTCGCTTTTTTTCAAGTCCATGAAAGCCCATTCCTTGTATCCAACAAAGAAGCTCAGGATGAGTCGCTGCAAAGCCTCGTGAACATAGTCTGGTTTGCAAATGTTTTTGTCTTCAACCCAGTGATGATCATGGAGAATATGCATCGCCATGGCTCAAAGCAACAATTCTAGCTCCTCGTATGCAGAATGTTGATATCTGTCCCCCACACTGGAATACTTTTTGGGGAAAGCGGCGAGTCTGGGCAGAAACGCACCGCACCCCCCCCCCCCCCCCAAAGTCCCCTGGCAGATTGTCGGGATCCGCAGGACCTGGTAGCAGCGCCGTCCACAGGTTACATGGGATAGTCTCCTTGGGAGGGACTGGCTCTTTGGGGAACTTGGGATTTTTGGGAAAAACTGCTTGGATCGCCCACCAGACAAGTATCGAAAAGATGGTCTCGGCATCGTGACGAAGATCGTGGCGCCAGACAGATTCTGGAGGTGAAGGATCGGTATCTGCGAAGTTACCACCGAATAAGGATGGAAGCGAAACTTTCTTCTGGACCAAGAGCGGTTCATTGGGACCATCAAAGGATTGAAAACGTCCGGGATATATCATTCTGTAGTTCTCAAAAACACCGGAGTTGATGCTTGGTAATGCTGGAAATACCATTGCCGCTTGTTGTTGGAGCTCGCTGCCTTGCTGAGCGGCGCGAGCAATGAATATCGGGGTACCCTGGTTGTCAGTCAGCACTGAGGGCCTGGTTTCCTATGGTATCACATACAGTGCGCCCTTGACCAACAGGTTCACCTCAGATCCGAGCTTTTCGGCGTACCCGAAATCGACGAGAATAATAGACGATACGTAGCGATTGGGACTATGGCATAGCCAACAAATGAGATTTGGAGCATGCAGATCACGCACTGGTCCTCAAGCAGACAACGAATATAGTCGGTGGAAAACTTTCTGGATATCGTGTGGATCAGGGCCCGATACGGAACGGCGGATGACAATATTCTCTGGGCTAAGGTCGCGATGGAGCGCATGACGATCGTGATGGAGGCTACATGTAACTTGAGAACCGTCAGTAGTACTAGATATCTGAAATCTCTCGGATGAAATTATATTCCGGTAAATCATACATCGCTCGCAAAACCTCCCTCGGTATTTTCAGGTCCATGAATTTATCCCCATAATCTTCCAGTCCGATTCCGTATTTCACGCGGTCCCCACACCCAGCTCCTTCCACTTCTTCCCAGAATACCATCGATGCAACAGCAGGATATGCACAAGACTCATGAATCACCGTCGAAATGTCTTAGCTCTGTGAAACGGCGACTCCTCTTGATATATTGGTCCTCGATCACCGGCACGACCCTACCTTTGTACTGCGGGGGATTGTCACGGCGAATGAAGGCGTGTGTCCTACGGCCAAAGGGATCGTTCGCAGATTCGTGATGGTTAACAGTTAGCTTTGTGTGGCCCCCAAAAGTCACATCGAAAACGATGTGAGATTCGGAAACTTTTGTCCTCTGCAGTGTAGAGTCTCGAGTACTAGACGGGCTCGCATTGAGGTATTTGATGACAGCTTCCAGAAGGGACCATATTCCTGTGGTTTGGTTGACTTATACACTTTGAAGCCGGAAGCATCGCAGATGAAAACGTGCAGAGCATTCTTCACGTAGAACCCTAGTGCGGATTTGAGATCAGGGCGGACTTCAAGCAGGTACGCGGCATAGGATATGGCTTGTTTTATACCTTGGCTCTGCGACTTGTCGACGGAATAGTACTTGATAGCAATTTCGAGAGCACCCTGCGGAGTTCTGTAATCTTTGGTGAAGAAGGGGGATGAGTAAGCAACACGTTTGATCTAGATTTTGTCACAGTAGGGTGATCGGCCAGGAACTGGTCCTCGGTATTGAACGGACTCGCGAAACGGGAAAACGACGTGTATTAGGAGAGGGGGTGGGAGGTAAACGAGCGGGTGTACACGCGGATACTACGAGTCACTAAAGGGGGGGGGGTCACAATGACACGGGGTAGTTTGTACATGCGATTCGAAATTCCAACACTTGGTCACCTCGAAGCGTATGCCTGTGTGCGCGGCCTGCTACAAACCCCGCGGAGATGGATAGCTCCAAACATGATCTGATTCGGCAGGGTGGTGAGGAAGGCATTCGCTTTGTTGACAAAGATTTTGGGGGAGCCAAACTCAGCCACCACCGCCTTGTTATTGTCTTCGGACACAACACCGATCGCCCAAACGCTTGACGGTTCACCCTGCCGTTTAAAGCCAAGGTACTTATAGAAGCCCTCTAACTCGATCTCCATATTGCCAGGGAGGTAATTTGCAGTCTCTTGTGATCGTGGGAGGGCTAGATGGAGCCCAACCTGAAAACAGGAGCGCAGAGCGGCTTGGCTGGACAGTGGATGGTCCATGGCTGAATGAAGATGATGTGTCGCAACAAACAAACAACTTTGATGTCTAGCACCGGGCGTGATGAGTAAGGCGAAGTACTGTAGATGCATGCGACTACGTATGGGAGTGTGGGAGTGGTGGATCTCGGGCCCGGAAAGGGCCTGAGACACCAGGGCGTGAAGCCGAAAGGGGAATGCAGATGGGTCACCCCATGGTGCATTTCTCGGTTGGTCACTACGTAGTCGTGCATGTATGGAAAAGACCGGTAGGAGTTCAGGTACAACAGTTCATGCCCGTCTCGTTGCATCGTCGTCATTATCATTATTTATGGATCACGAGGAAGTAGGAAACTAGTAATAAGCAGCGTGAATATGGACGTAAAAACGATTGGTGAGGGTGGGTGGGAAAAAAAAGGCGAGGGCCGAAGGGCACGAAGCGGCGTGAAGGGAGAAGGGAAGGAATGTGAGTGGGGAGCTGGTGGAGAGAGACAACGGATGAGGACGTCATACGCCGGTGACAGTCACGCCGCGGTGCAAGAAATTGCACCTGGCTCGTACCTCGCCAGGTCCGGCACTTAACTTGGGACCCGCTCACGTAGGGGACATGGAAAAATGCTGATCTTGAAAACCTTATATGGTTATCTTACTGCGAGCTCGCTGGATTTTCCTGCAATCTGCCCTCGTGGACCCAATCCAAGCGCCCTTTAGTATCTCTCACCCAGTGGTGGGAGGACACAACAGAATAGAAGGGTGCCAAAAAACCATGCACGAATTCGATTGCATTTCTTGTGCCTCCTCTCTCAACTCCTCAGCATAAGGCCATCAATGCATCACCTCGTGCAGATTATCGTGTTTTCTTCCATCGATTGCGACCTGCCTGATAGCGACACCCACCAAATGGGATACGCAAAGTCCTGCTGTGAGCGTCCGGTGAACCCCATCCCGAAAACTCGGAGCATGCCATGACCGAGTGTCAAAATAACTATATAGTGGACGGAGAGGCAGTGCAGCAGAAAAAGTTTTAATGAAATGCAGCCAGCTGGAATAAGTCCTAAGAAATTGTGTGAAATTGCTGTAGATATGTAATTCCAGCACTCTCGTAGCAAAAAGGCTCTTGTGCGTGTGCTACTGTTATGGCCCATTGCCTACACGGCGTGCAGTGTCAGTTACTAGAGTGGCACCCGCGCTGTTATCCAGAGGACGGCCTACAAAAAGGCCAACCGACGACTGCTCAATAGCAGTAGGACCAAGACCGCCGCCACCCTAGACCTTCAAAGTGGCGAGCTGGGCCGAACACTCAGGAACAAACGCGAGGGTGAGACGACGAACGGGGCGGGGGAGGTTGGTGTCTGCTCAAACAGCGTTTCATTGCTGGACTGCATGAGGAGCGAGCACCCGAGGTGCGCCTCGTGCAGGGCTGAGCCGAGCCAGGGTGTTGATAAAGGGCACTGGGGCCCTGGAAACTCTCTGACTACATCTGTAACCCGTAGTATAGGTACGTCCGTCATGAGGCCTGGCCTCTGGGACGGTAAAATGAGAAAACAACAACAACAACAACAGAGGACGGCCCTCGATGGCTCCGGTCAACCACTGTTCGAGCCGGAATGGTCTAAGTGGTGGGGGGCATATGACCGCAATCTGGTAGTCTATGCTGTAGTCATATGTCTTGAGCTTGATTATATCGAATGAACCGCTTGCTCATATTCAAGTGGCCCCACGGGGCTGACTGTTGAGATCGAGGCAACATATACACTTTGTAGATAGTTATATGTGCGATTTTCGAGAACATTCATCGTACTGTACAACCGAGGTCTATAAGACAGTTTGTACGAAGTATGTACTTGGGCTTCACCTCATTTATCATACCAAGCCCCCCCCCATGATCTTCTATGTACCAATAGTCTGCACCACCCGGATGCGATTAGGACATACAGGATTTCTCTGAATTTGCGGAGTAGACAACGTGCAGCTTTGGCTATCTTACAAAAGTGCTTATGACCTTCAATACATCCCATGCACTGATATTAAATCGGTAGATTACTATGCACTACTCGGACACGAGGCCTAGAGCACGTGTGCCATGGCCGGCCGTAGTCCCGGCCGTGGGATACCAATCGCCTGCCTGCCTAAAGTTGCAAATTAATTAGTGATGGGGTTGCGGCCGACAACAGGGTTGTCAAATTGAATTATCCGACCGCAGGCGTGCCATGATCCAGATACTTGGCAGCCAACATCAGAACACGAGAAGAAACAAGCTGGCAAGCCGCTTGGGACTTTTTATGGACTGGACGACAAGGATCGAGACTAGTAGCTGAACTCTAAAAATGTCAACACTCAGACCGAAATTCTAGCGCTCTTGGCTCATATTTAACTACAAGTGTGACGACCTCAGCCCCCGCCAACTCCTACCCCCAACAAGCATAGCAAGGATGTCTGACTTCAGTGACTGGGGCCTCACACTCAACGATGTTGAGCAGAATCTTCAGAGCACGCGAGCCCGAACTTATAATGCCTGTATGAATTTACTGGTGCTACCGATGGAGATAATATCATCAACCCAAGCCGCCCATGCTAGATATTGCGCTCTCACTGGTGCTTTACGATTCTTTCCACATGCTGCCGCAAGAGGTGAGTGTGGACCCGCTGGTGCCTCCAACCCCAGCCACTCATGGAAGCGCAGGTTGAGCTCATTCACCGGTACTGAAATGAGGTTAATCGGCTGTACTTCGCTGACACCGCCATAGAGGACGGCGGTCGATCTCAAAAACCACTTATATCTCATTTCGCTTGTGTGCCATTTTGTGTCTCTTGTATGTTTTCCGTTATTCCTTCTCCGGATTGTGCGCGACTCAGCAGACTCCAGGCTCTATGTCTACCGTATGTGTGTGCCATTGGTTCGCTGGTCTATTGATCAATGATAATGTGCGATAAAAATATACCGCACACAGACCACGGCACGAATTATATTTCATCTTCAGTAAGCTCATCCATCCGACTGGTATTTCTTGCACCAGCTCAACCCTTCACAAGGTGTAAGCATACTCTCAGGTTTAAGATAATCATGTGGATCCATGCCATGACTTGTTTAGCTGTGGCGCTCTTGCACTCCTGCTACCCCTGTGAGTGCCCATTTGTGTCTCATAGCAATTGACTAACGGTCTTTTCTAGGTTTCGAGACGTTTTACTCCCTGCAACAATGAAAACACTACTAGTTTTACGCCTATGTGCACTCTGGGACTATAAACCCATAGGTGAATACTTTTGTTTTTGTGGTAGGTTATTGATGGCGGATCGAAACATGACATGCAGTTATAGTCATACTTGGATTCGCAACGGCTGGTACGCCCTTTCTATACAAAACCTACAAGTATGTATTAGGTGATACGTGCCTGCGTTGCAGTTGAACTACTTGTACGTCCCGTTTCCCATGCTCATTTTATGATGTTGACATTTAGTCAGGCAGGTGTTTCATTTGTGATTTTCGTGGCTATTTTTTTTGAACCCAACCGGCTCGGTGGATATCCATTGACTGGGTGCACTCATCGTATTAAGGCGGATGCCCTAGAATGGGTCCGATATGCAGGTGCAACGACATGGTTAGTACCTTTTATTCATGTCATGTATTACAAACATAGACGTTAAGAAGGACCTCTCGATGCTTTTGTACTGGTATGTGTACCTGTATCCCATCTATTCCCTTGATCTCATAGTTGTAGGTGTCGAAGTCCTGCTCATGCTCATTAAGCTCTACCAGTTCATCAAACTGACTGGGATTCGAGGGTGCACAATTTGGGAACAAGTATCACATTGGAAACATTTTACGCCGGTTATCTATGTGTTATACCGTGATGGAACACTGTTCTTCATTCCGTAAGTAAATCAGCTAAAACCGCAAGCACCAATGGACAATCTCTGAGGAGCGTCATCTTGACCACATAGCATATTGGGTAGGAGAGCTGCGCCACCGTTTTCTGCCAATTGAATTGAATAGTTTAATATCTGTAGTTGTCAACTTGCTAGGACTTCAACAGGATTTTCCAACAGTGTCTCAATCCGTTTCCATCGTGTCATTATGGTCGGAGTACGTCGTATCTCCCTTCCTAAGTTGGGAGATTTTACTTGACCTTTCCTCAGGTGGATTTTCGTTGTGTACTATTTCTGTGTAAGCCCTCCCTCCGATTCCAACACCTGCGTTGCCCTCATCAGATATTGGTCAGGGAACGCGGTTGATCATCAATATCCGGAAGGCAAACTGCAAGCTTACAGAGTGCCTAGCATCGAAGAGGCTCGCGACCATCCAATTCCGCCATCCAGATTGGGAGACCGCTTTAATGATGCATCCTATTGATGAATCTGATGAGATTGAAGAGGAACTGCGTTAACTATTGTTGTCTGATCCAACATGTACGCGGCAATGCTTGCTTGATAGACCAACTATTTGTTAGACAGTAATTGTTTTCTAGCACCGGGCGTGAAGAGCAAGGCGAGGTAACTTAAGTACCTTTACATATCATGACCACACTTTGGGGTGTGGGAGTGGCGGATTTCGGGCCTTAGAGAGGCCCAAAACACCAGGGCGTGAAGCCGAAGGGGACACAGATGGGTCACCCCACAATGTATCCGCCAGTCGGTCACTACGTGGCCACAAGGGTGCGAAGAAGTGGTGGAGAGACATGGATTGACAGTGCGTGACCATCTCACCGTTGGGAAAACCAACTCTGAAAAGATAGGATTTTTAGTGCATAGGCAATATCTTGATTCTACGGAGGGCCCGGCAGTGTGAGAGGGCATGAGCCATTGAGTGACCAGGCTAAAGTGAGGTCACGTGATTCTTTGGAAGAAACGCTTGGTTCCACGGAGTGATTTGAGTTTTTCGGAGTACCTGAAATCGATGAGAATAATAGAAGATGCATAGCGATTGGGACCATGGCCTAGTCAACAAATGAGATTTAGAGTATGCAGACCACGTACTGGTTCTCAAGCAGACAACGAATATAGCCGGCGGAAAATTCCTGGATATCATGTGGATCAGGGCCTGATACGGAACGGCGGATGACAATATTCTCTGGGCTAAGGTCGCGATGGAGCGCATGGCGATCGTGATGGAGGCTACATGTAACTTGAGAACCGTCAGTAGTACCAGATGTCTGAAATATCTCGGAATGAATTACCTTCTAGTAAACCATAAATCGCCCACAAAACCTCCTTCGGTGTTTTCAGGTCCATGAATTTACCCCCGTAACCTTCCAGTCCAATTTTGTATTTCACGTGGTCTTCGCACCCAGCTCCTTCCACTTCTTCCCAGAATACCATCGATGCAACAGCCGGATATGTACAAGACTCATGAATCACCGTCGAAATGTCTTAGCTCTGTGAAACGGCGACCCTTCTTGATATATCGGTCCTTGCCCACCGGCACGACCCTACCTTTGCACTGCGGAGGATTATCACGGCGAATGAAGACGTGTGTCCTACGGCCAAACGGATCGCTCGCATATTCGTGATGGTAAGCAGTTGGCTTTGTATGGTCCCAAAGAGTCAGGTCGAAAACGATGCGAGATTGCTGGATTTTCCTGCAAACAGCCTTCGTGGACCCAATCCAGGCGCCCTTTAGTATCGCTCATCCAGTAGTGGGAGGATACAACAGGCCAGAAGGGTGCCAAAAAATCATGCACGAATTCGATTGCATTTCTTGTGCCTCCTCCTCTCTCAGCTCCTCAGCATTTGGCCATCAATGCATCACCTCGTGCAGATTATCGTGTTTTCTTCCGTCGATCGCGATCCCCTTGATAGCGACACCCACCAAATGCGATACGCAAAATCTTGCCGTGAGCGTTTGGCCAACCCCATTCCGACAACTCGGAGCATGTCATGACCGAGTGTCAAAATAACTATATAGCGGACGGGAGAAAAAACATGGTTTTGAACAATTTTCCGAATGCATGGTGCCCTGTGGGTGGTGCGACCGCAGCCGTGCCATGACCCAGATACCTGGCGGCCAGCATCGGAACATGAGAAGAAACAAACCGGCAAGCCGCTTGGGACTCTTTATGGACTGGACGACGGGGATTGGGGACTAGTAGCTGAACTCTAAAAATGTCAACACTCAGATCGAAATTCTAGCGTTCCTGGCTCGTATTTAATTGCAAGTATCATAGCCTCAGCCCTACCAACTCCTATCCCCAACAAGCATAGCAAGGATGACTGACTTCAGTGATTGGGGCCTCACACTCAACGATGTTGAGCGGGATCTTCAGAGCACGCGAGCCCGAAGCTACAACACCCGTATGAATTTACTGGTGCTATCGATGGAGATAAGATCATTAACCCTAGCCATTCGTGCCAGATGTTGCACTCTCACTAGTGCTCTACGATTCTTTCCACATGCTGCCGCAGGAGGTGAGTGCGGACCTATTGGTGCCCCCAACCCCAGTCACTGACGGGAGCGCAGGTCGATCTCATCCACCGGTAGTGAATTTGAGGTTAGTCTGCTAAACCTCGCTAATACCGTAATAGAGGACCGTGGTCGATCGCGAAGGCCGTTTATATCTCATTTCGCTTATGTGCCATTGCGTGTCTCATGTACGTTTTCTGCGTTATTCCTTCTCCGGATCGCAGGTCAACTCAGCAGATTCCAGGCTCTATATTTACTGTACGTCTGTGTCATCGGTTCGCCGGCCTATTGATCAATGATATGGTGCAATAAAAATATATCATACATAGATCACGGCGCAAATTATATTTCATCTTCAGTAAGCTCATCCACCTGACTAGTATTTTTTTGCACCAGCTCAACCCGTTCATAAGGTGTAAGAATATTCTCAGATTTGAGATGGCCATGGGATCCATGCCTTGACTCGCTTAGCTGTGGTGCTCTTGCACTCCTACTACCCCTGTGCGTGCCCTTTTGTATCCCATAGCAATTGACCGACGGTCTGTTACAGGCTCCGGGATGTTGTGCTCCCCGCAGCAATGAAAACGCTGCTGGTTTTACGCTTATGTGCACTCTGGGACTATAACCCTACAGGTAAATACTTTGTCAAATATTCTTGTGATAAAATATTCGACAATATGATATGTAGTTGTGGTTATTCTTGGTTTCGCAACAGCTAGTACGCCCCTTTGGTTTAAAGCTTACAAGTGCGTTTTGGGTGATACATGTTTGTATTGCAGTTGAATTACTTGTACGTCCTGTACCCTGTGCTTGTTTGTGGTATTGACAATTAGCCAGGCGGGTGTTTCATTTGTCGTTTTCGTGGCTATTGTTTTTGAGCCCAACCGACTCGGTGGATATCCATTGACTGGCTGTGCGCTTCGCATTAAAGCAGATACCCTGAAATGGATCCAGTATGCAGACGCAGCGACGTGGTTAGTATCTTTCGTTCCCTTCATGTATATCAAAACATTATATGTTAAAAAGGACCGCCCGATGTTTTTGTACCGGTGTGTGCACCTGTATTCTATCTAATCTCTTGATCTCATTTGTTGTAGGGGTCGAAGTCCTGCTAATGCTCATCAAGCTCTACCAATTCATGAAACTGACTAGGATTCGAGGGCACACAATTTGGGAACAGGTATTACATTGGAAAAAGTTTACCCCGGTTGTTTATGTGTTATACCGTGACGGAACACTTTTCTTCGTTCCGTAAGTAAATCAGCTGAAACCGCGAGTGATGGACAATTTCTGAGGGGAGTCATCTTGACCGTACAGCATATTGGGTAGGAGAGCTGTGTCACCGTTTCCGCTTGAATAATTTTAAATCTCCGTAGTTGTCAACTTGCTAGGACTTCAAGCAGATTTTCCGCTGTCTCAATCCATTTCCATTGTGTCATTATGGTCGGAGTACGTCGTATCTTCCTTCCTCCTCAGTCGGGAAAATTTACTTGACCTTTCATTAGCTGGATTTTGGTTGTGTACTATTTCTGCGTAAGCCCTCCCTCCGATTCCGACGCGCGCGTTGCCCCCATCAGATATTGGTCAGGGAACGCGGTTGATCATCAATATCCGAAAGGCAAATTGCAAGCTTACAGAGTGCCTAGCATCGAAGAGGCTCGCGACCATCCAATTCCGCCATCCAGATTGGGAGACCACTTTAATGATGCATCCTGTTGATGAATCTGATGACATTGGAGAGGAACTGCGTTAACTATTGTTGTCTGATTTAACCTGTACGCGGCAATGCTTGCTTGATGAACCAACTGTTTGTAGCAAAGTGCTATGCTGCGTGCTATCGTTCCTTTCGTTTATGGGTCGTCCCGCTCTCCACGAAAGAAAGAAAAACATTGGTGTGAGGTTATTGGTATGAAGTCGTTGATTGTAAACATTGGGTGTTCTGTTTGTCGGTGGTTGGTATTGCGGGCGACAGCAAACAGAGCGGGTCAGTGAGAGCAGCTATTCCTGTGCGCGCCAGAAAGTCGTGCGAGTGTTTTAATAGCAAGGAGGCAAGGTAACTAGGCCACTGCCGTGCACACTGTTCTGACAATACTCTCTCTCTTGCAGGGTCTGCCAGGAGCCTTTGAGAGCTGGCTGACCACCCGTTTCATCATCGCTCGCCAGCCGCAACCTCACTCATCTCATTCCAAGTGCGGGTCGGCCGAGGTAGGCCATGGACTCCCCACATGTCGACGACGGATCGCTGCAGGCGGTCAAGAGCCTACGTTCCAAGTTTGAACAGTTAGCTGTTGATACCGCAGGCGCCTCACGCAGGCCTTCGAGCAGCACTGGCGACCTTCTCGGGACGGATTCTCCAAGTCCGAGGTACAGGCGACCATCTGGCTCGCACTTGGACCTTTTCGCGCCCCAGGTGCCCCTACACACATCTTCATCCTCGTCCGATCTCAAAGTCACTGCCAAACGCCCGCCCCCCCCACCGCCGCCGCCCCGTAATTCCAAGCTCCTATCATCACCTAGACCTTCTCGATCGCCCTCCCCATTACCTGTCACACAACTCAGAAGATTGGGTGAGGAGCCGGACGAAGATGGTGTTTTACAGGGGGTTGCTGTGCTTAAGAGCAAGTTGTGAGTCCCCATTCGCTGTGTAATCCAACATCTAATTGGCCATGGCCCAGTGATTCCCCTTCAAGTGGAAGCTCGCTGTTAGGTCCAAGCAGCATCTCTGCTATGGTTGAATTCCCCTCAAAACCCACGCTACCCCCTCGACCTGTCAGAAACGGCGAGCCAAGCCAACTTTCGACATCGCCAGACAGCACTGAGCCATCATCTCCCGAGGTCTCGCCTCCCCGTTCTGCTACTCCCTTGCAACATCATCGACCTCCCCCGCCAATACCGAGATCCCGAAGTCCCCGTCCCTCAATAGAGCCGGAATCCGGCATGCCATCCATCAAGGCCCGTTTGTAAGTGGCGCTTTTACCCTGGCTACATGCTCACTCATACGCTACTCGAGGTCGTCATCTTTGCCTGCTAGCTCTCCTATCTCACGTCAAAATACACCCAAGGGTTTCGTGAAACCTGCTATTCCACCTCGTCTACAAAAGCACGCTGAAATCCTCCCTCCAGCCATAATCCTGGACGAAAATGTTTCCCAGAGTCCCGATTCTACCTCTTTAAGCTTTGACAGTGGCGGAATTACATCCTCTCCGTCTATTCCTCCCGCAATTCCTTCAAGATCCCCTGAAATAGATGCTATTGAATCCAATCTAGGTGATTTGGTGCAGCTACAGCCCGAAGGCGATGCCAGTCAACTTGCCCCGCCGTTGAAAACCTTCCGCACCACCATGCCTCCTCCACCTCGCCATCACAGTACTTTTTCTCCTCTTATCGGCGATACAAACACACCGTCCCTCAAGCCATCTGTACAACCTCCAGCCCGACCCGCGCGTCGCGTGACTTCTTATGCCGAGGAACCTGCCTCCACCTCGCCTCGCCCAACCGATCGCGTCCTAGCAAGCATATCAGAGCGAACATCGCTCTCTCTCAATAAACTCCCACCGCCACCAACTCGGACCATTGGGCTAGGAGATAAACTACCGCCTCCTCGTCGACCGCCATCACCCGAGTCGGAAGACGAATCGGGTTCGGAGGATGATCCGAAAGCTCAAGCGGCAGATAGTATGCCAGATAGTAGTACCTCTTCACGTCGTCCGCCTGTTCTTGGCTTTGAAGACTGGGTGAACGAGCCGAGAATACAGATGCCTTCGCATTCTGGGGTGCTTGTGACTTCAGGATCGAGTGTGGTCATTGGTCATGGGCATCATATCAGGATTTATGATCTTACGCTGACGGATGTTCCGGTCTTGAGTCTGGATACGAGGGAGATAGGGGCGAAGGAGGCAAAGGTGACCGTGATGGAGTTTCGGCCGACTATGGTCAAAGCGGATCGTGGAGCTCTGCTTTGGATAGGGACCAAGGAAGGGCACCTGTTCGAGCTCGATGTTCGATCGGGGTATATCACCGCTGCGAAGCATATTGCGCATCCTCATCCTATTGCCCATCTATTCCGGCATGGGCGCTCGATGGTGTCGATAGATGAGGGGGGAAAGACTCTCGTGTTCTCACCTGGAGAAAACGGAGAGGACATTTCTTTGGTGTCTACGCAGCCTCGGGTGATACGTACGGCGGAGAAACACGACTTTGTGAAACTACTGGATGGGAAACTATGGACTGCTTCACGGACGGAACAACAACATCTACAGGGACACCAACGGCTCCCGATTATTCGTGTCTACGATATTCTCAACCCCTCTGTGGCAATCGGGCGGTCGCTTATACCAACGGAACACGTCGGTCCTGTTACCTCTGCAACTATCCTCCCAACGCAACCTGATTTCGTGTATCTGGGGCATGAAGAGGGTTTTATATCCATCTGGTCACTGCGCACAGAGGACGGGTTCCCGAAATGCATCGAAGTGACGCGCTTGGCGACGTCGGATATATTGTGTTTGGAGGGCGTGAATGATAGGCTTTGGGCCGGCGCGCGGAATGGTATGATTTCGGCTTTGGATGTGTCCCTGAAACCTTGGTTAGTGACGAATTGTTGGAACGCGCATCCGGGGGTGCCGGTGTCCAAGTTGAGTGTGAACTATGGTGCGATTGAGAAGAATGGGAAGCTGTGTGTTGTTAGCGTGGGACGGGATGGGTTGGTGAAGTTGTGGGATGGGTTATTGGGCGTGGATTGGATTGGTTGGTTTCAATGTTCTTTTTTATTGTGGTCGTGAAATCTGAAGCGCGATGGTACAGATAACGAGTTGCAGAAGGCTGAACAATCGTTCAGTTCGTTTCGCCATCTTTCGATGCTCCTTGTCTCGTGGAATTGTGACTCTGCAAGGCCTGATTCCCTGGTCGCCGACCCCGTCAATGTCGAGTTTTTGCACGAAGCGCTCAGTAGCGTCGATTCTCCCGACATTATTGCATTTGGTTTCCAGGAAGTCATCGATCTCGAGAGCCGAAAGATGACTGCGAAGAATGTGTTGCTTGGAGGCAAGAAGAAGCCGGAGGATAATGGATTGAGCGATAAGGTGACGGGAGCGTACAAGAGATGGTATGATCGGTTGACAGCGGCGGTGAGGACTGCGATGCCCGCGAGTTGTCCGTATTCGGTTATCCATACGGAAAATCTGGTCGGACTTTTCACGTGTGTTTTTGTTAAGAATGGGGAGAGGGCTGGATTGGGAGATGTGACTGTCAAGACTATCAAAAGGGGGATGGGAGGACGATATGGGAACAAGGTGAAGAGCTCTCACTGGACTCCACGGTTTTTTTTTGGAGAAAGATTTGGGCGAGCTGATAAGTGAACCGAAACGAATTTTTTGGTTTTTTTTTTTTTAGGGCGCGATCGTGGCGAGGTTCGTGATTGGAGACACTTCGATTTGCATCATCAATTGCCATTTGGCCGCGGGGCAGAATGCGGCCAGGAGGCGAAATGCGGATGCGGCGGGGATTCTAGAAGAGAAGGCTGTATTTCCTGCGAGCGATCATTCATTGGCTTATGTTGGGGGAGGTGATGGATCGATGGTGTTGGACCATGAAATCGTGCTTGTGAGTTCCTTTCTTTTTTTTTTCAGCCCTCCTTCCCCTTTAATTCCATGAGTCGCACACACACTTACCTTGATTGACACGCGTGTGCGTGTGTTATCTCCAGTTCCACGGTGACCTCAACTATCGCATCGACCACCGCCGGGACGCCATCATAGCAGCCATCCGAGCAGGCGACCTCTCAGCTCTACATCCGCACGACCAGCTCTTGCGTGAGATCAAATATAACCGCGCTTGTCGTCTCCGCGGTTTCTCGGAGGGCCCGCTTACATTCGCACCGACCTACAAGTACGATCGCCGGTCGAACGAGTATGATACGTCAGAGAAGCATCGTGCGCCTGCATGGTGCGATCGGATACTGTGGCGGTCGAGGGTGCCATCGCGGGTGAGACTGCAAGAGTATCGGAGATATGAGGCCAATGTGTCTGATCATCGACCCATATCTGGGAGCTTTGAGATTACGGTTAAGGTGGTTGATCAGGGGGAAAGGGAGAGGCAGAAGAGGGAGGTGGAGAGGGTTTGGGTGGGTGTGGAGGAGAGGTTGTTGAAGTCTGCGCGCGAGTTTTATGTCAGTCAGATGTTGCTGTGAGGCGTCTCAGTTTAGGGGGACTGTCAGGTTTTTTTCGGATTTTTTCGGGCTAGGGATGTGTATTTTTGATTTGTTTCTGAGATATTACATGGGAGCGTTTACCCACTATTGGACAAGCTTATGATGTTCGAGTTTTTAATGTGTACTGTACTAGTTTACGAGGATGTATGGCAGTACTCGGTCCTTAGTAATGCATGTGTATGCCGAGAGCATGGGCAATAGCGCACACCCGATAGGATAGCATACTAGAAGATGTTCCCTCTGCTGCCTATTTAGTGCTACTCTGAGCGTATACAGTATAAGCACAACCTGGGATAAGTACCTTACGGCCGAATAACCCGTACCGTGCGAAGTTGGGACCCTGAATAATACCCATCTGCTCCCAAGCGCCAGCATCGCCAGACTTGTTCAGCTCCCTTAATCAGCCAGCTCACCGAACTATCGAAGTTCTTAACTCAGATCTAGTGGTGTACAATGACTACGAGCAGCACACCGGGGCTGCTCAGTGGGCCTAGACTCACAACACTCGTTGTCTCGTTGTTTGTGTCACTTGGTTCTGGGACTAATTATGTGAGTGTGGTTCTGAGGTTGACGTTGTAATGATGGCAGGTTGATCATGAAGTGTAGGTATATTCTGGTGAGTTCCTTTGGCTTTGCTGGAGCAGGATCGCTTGGTCGTTCCGGCTTGAGCACCTGAAGGACGGCTCGAGACTGATGGTTTGTAGCCTGGGCGCCACAACTTGGCTCTCGACTACACATTTCTCACACCCAACTGAACATCATTGGACTCGCTGGAAATGGTGTGTGTGGTTTCCCCCATACAGGAGCAGTCAAACTCCCGAAACCCTCGCGGTCTGACTTTTATCCCGCTCGCCTAGTCGGCGTTTACAGTTGTGGACCAATCTGGGGACGGATCGTTGACTCAAGAGGACCTCGCATACCGCTCATTGGGGCATTTGTTTTACTCCTTGCAGGATACTCAGGAATCAAGGTCTTTTTTGATGCTGGGCTATCCAAAGGCGCCGAGACAATGGCGACATTTTCCTTTTGCCTGTTGGTATTTTGCAGTTACATGACTGGTGCGGGAGGAAACGGAGGGTTGACGAGCGCCGTGAATTCGACGGCAAAGTCATTCCCGGATAAAGCAGTGCGTTTCCCTCGCCCGGTCATCCGCGGGTTGATGTGTCACTAAGGGTTCGGGGAACATATTTTAGCGAGCAACAGCAACGGGGTTCGTCATTGGTGGTTTTGGCTTGTCTGCTTTCATATTTTCCACGGTGGCACATGTCGCATACGCAGGAAACACGTCCGCTTTCTTGCAGCTGTTGGCGTTGGGTACAGCGTTGCCTATGATACTGGGATACTTCTTCGTGCGGCCTATCCCACTACCTTCGGAAAAGCTCCCTGGTTCAGAACGAGGACTTGGAGCGAACACTGAAGCCGTCACGAGCACTTCTGCTTTGATAGATGATCCCCACACACGACTGTTGGATCATGATGTCCTGGATGTAGAGTTGAATGCCTCAGAAGATCAGCTCCACCACTTCTCGCAAGAACACACACGCTCGCGCAGCAGTGCTTCCCATTCATCATCCGCCTTTGCCCATGCGGAACGTTTTCCGAACATTTTTGGCGCGGAATTATGGAAGAGTGGAGGGTTTTGGATGCTTTTTGCTATCCTCTCCATTCGTACGTACTCTTTGTTTTTCGCCACGTTACTTCTCGATTTCATGATCCTGTCCTCGTGTCGGCTCGGTTTATTTCTCCCCTAAAAAACCTGAATCACCCAGTAAGCGGAACTGGACTGATGTGTGAGTACAGCTGGATTGTCGGGCATCCGTCTTTGGAGCTACTCGGACCCTTAACCCCCTTTTTTTTTCTATGTTCCATTTATATGCCAGATATCAATAACGTTGGTTCAATGTCGCAAATACTTTACGCGAGGAATAACTCCAACTACGATGGGGTTGAAGCGGCACGGCTGCAAGCTTTACAAGTATCAACAATCAGCATCATGAACTTCCTCGGACGTATCGCCATCGGTAAGTAGCTTCACATGCTATTTTTCTGACGAACTCACCAATGTTATTCTGTTCCTATCTCCCTACTTCATCGGCTTCTTCGTCTCGTTCCTCTTTATCCATATTCCTTTATTCTTACTTCTACCCTAGGCATCATCTCCGACACTGCCAAGAATAAATTCTCACTCCCACGCTCCTACTGCCTCGTCCTGGTCTCCACATTGGTCTTCCTTTCCCAAGTCACAGCAGCAAACATCGACGAAATCAGTAATCTATGGTTGGCGAGCGCTATACTCGGCTTCTCCTATGGCAGTGTCTTCTCACTTCTCCCCCTGATGTGTATTGAATGGTTTGGACTGCGTGAGTACCCTGGTTTATTCATTCATCCCACGATGGGTTTCTCCCTTCTTTGCATGCTGCCAACATGTCCACTCATCGTTGCGAGGACGGAACGGAAATACCCCTCGGATCTTATTATCATTCTTATCTTACTTCTATTATTGAGTGACGAATTCGATGACGCTAATTCAATCCCTTACCTTCTGCCACCGCTCCACAGCACATTTCTCAGAAAACTGGGGATACCTATCAATGGCCCCCATGGTTGCTGGGAACATATTCATGATGTTTTTTGGACGCAACTTGGACGCGCACGAGTCAAAATCCCACTCACAGCAGCTCCCGGCTAGAGCCGCTACCAGTCCCACCGGCTTATTGGCTCCTCCATCCCTTATCACCACGATAATGAGAAAAACCGCGGCTGATGGAACTGAGACGGAGATGCCACAGTGCTTAGAAGGGAAAGATTGTTATGTTGCGGCGCTACACTTGACCATAGTGATGACTTTTTTGTGTATCCTGTTAAGCGTGTGGGCAGCTCGAAGGGATAGGCGAAGGTTGGACGATGTGGATGGAGAACCGAACAGGAAAGGGAGGGTGTTTAGGAGGTCAAGTAGAATGAACCGTGGGAGTCGAGCGAGCGTTGAGCGGATGTAGCCGCCACTAGACGGTGCACTTTAGACACATATTTCATGTATTTTACCGTGTCAACTGTAGAACTATTCTTCCCGAATACCTGTTAAAAGCATCATGTGCAATATTGTCCCAGGCCCTCTCAAATCACCGACAATAAGATTCCACATGTTTGAGTCATTGGGGGGAGGACACACTTTCAAGCTCGTTCCCAAGAGCAAAGATGTGCTTCTTAGACTATAGCAGCCGTTCTTTCCTGCACCTACCTGGAACACATTCCACCGCCCCCTCGTGCATAATGACGTAGCCTCCAGGACTCCAGTTAGACGTCAAGGTTATTCAACTTTGCTGCGCACCCAGTACGGTCACATAAGTTACTATCCAGACTCCAAATGGCTTCTTCTCCAAGCCTCCCATCGATGCTCACGGGTTAACCATGGAACCGCCAAAATGGATGATGAGCCGACGCATAAATGCCCACTCCATTATGCCAAGCGAAGGGCTTCGGGATCACCAATCAATAATCCCTGATGGACGGCTGCAGACTGTTTTAAGCATTATTACGGAATGGCACACATATTGGGTTCTTTATAAGTATGCTCCACGTCACAAGCGCCGAGTAAGGGATTGTCGTGATTGCCGAGGTCCGAGGTCAACATTTTTACCAAGTAAGGTCACGGTCAAGGTCAAAGGGGGCAACACACCCGGGTTTAAGGCGTCCCAAACTCACGTTGACTTCGGATAGATTGTTGAGGTATGTGTACATCTGTGGGTGATTGGGCATACAATGAGCGTCCACGAGCAACTACAGACAGGCGATTGCATCTAGGCGTTTAGGTATGCTGTGGCTCTGCATGACTTCATTAGATCTCCACCACGCTTCTTTCGTTGTCTAATCAATATTTTTACCGGCCCACAAGGTCGGTGTTCTGGTTGTGAACTAGGACACTCTTTTGGGCTCCGCAGCAGTGAGAACAAAAGGACCTTTTTCATTCAACTGGTACATCAACAAAACAGGGTATGTACGCGGTAAACGGTACAGTAGAATACATGAACACGAGTAAACAGTCAATAATTCTACAAAACATTCTAATTAAGTTAGGCAATGAATCATCAATCACCGTCCATGCAACTAGTGAAGGTGCAAATGAATAAGAGGTATATACAAACGAACCGAGCCAGATCGAGTCGGTGCATATGAGACCCCTCAAACTGTGGTTTGTACCTTCAACATATCCTGTGGGCCTGCGCCGGAACCATAAAACAACCTTCCAGCCCTCAATTTGATCTCCTCTAATAAACTGTCGCCGTATGGTTTGTTGTGAAGGGAGCGAGAAGTGAAGATCATCCTGGCGCGGGGGAAGGTCCTATCACCCACCAGACAATTCGCGGCGCTAATGACAGCCCGGCATTTGGAAGTGGCGACATCAGAAGCGATTCCGACGCCCCATGTGCTTCCCGCACCAGATTTGGATGGAGTGGTGCCAGCGAGGTATAGTTCAACATAGGTTGCCCATTTGGCGTGGGGGATGTTGTCTGCATTGATGGTTTGTCCAGCAGATTCGCCGATATTGAGCTCCATGCCGAGGTTAGATCTGAGTGCATCCAGCGCTGCAAGAACAACGCCTCGGCCATCGCCACAAATAGTGCGCACAGTGCCGTCGACGATGATGTCTGCTTCGAGGCGGAGAAGACTCTGGTCCTCATCTGGAGGAGTCAGGGTGTTGGCGTCATCAGAGAAGTCGGAGAGTGGTGACGACGGCTCGTGGGTGGAAGGAGAAAGAGGCAGGAGGCGATATGACCTCAAAAAGAGCCTGTTTATAGCCCCGGAGGAAATTGAGTAGGTCATCTTGAAAGCCGTGGAGATCATCGCGGGAGTCATTTCCTTCCCGCTGCGTTCGCTCTCGTTCTGTACAACTTGATAGAAGGAGACTTGCATGCGGCGAGGCAGATCGCAGAGCATGGTTTGTTTAATCACATAAGCGATGCCAGCCTTCCCGCTTTGGCTGCTCACCCTAATAAGGTTTTCGTAGCCGTAGCCCAAGTCCTTGGGATCAATAGGAATATAGGGCATGGCCCAGTACTTCGTGCCCTGACCCGAGCGATCGACATCTTCCCAACGCTTCGCCTGGGCATCAAGACCCTTCTTGATGGCGTCCTGATGAGTCCCCGCGAATGCAGAGAAGACAAGGTGTCCTGCGTAGGGGTAACGAGTGGGAACAGCCATCTCGTTGCACTTGCAGACGAGCTGAACGATCTCTGGAAGATTAGAGAAGTCGAGCCTGGGAGGAATGCCTTGGGAATACATATTGAGCGCAAGGCTGATCAGATCAACATTTCCGGTTCTTTCGCCATTTCCAAGAAGACATCCTTCGACGCGATCGCCTCCAGCTAGAAGGGCGAGTTCCGCAGCAGCCACCGCAGTCCCTGTATATAGCACAGTTTAGGTCATCACGGAATCTTCACCAGAAAGGGGAGAATCGGACCTCGATCATTATGGTTATGGACGCTGAGAACAACGCTCTCTCGGTTCTTGATATTGATATGGAAATACTCGATCTTTCGATATAAGTAAATTTGCTTTGACAATATAGGCAAGGGCTTTACCATATCTGCATAGTGATTGCTTGGCGCACACTCGACTGTTGCAGCAAGATTGAACATGACTTTGTCATCCGGTGTGGCTTTGCCCCATTCATCAAGAACTAGGTTTCCAAGTTCGACGGTAAATTCAGGCTCAGTCTGCGAAAACGTTTCAAGGCAATAAAGGAGAGTGTAGTGTGTCCCTGTTAAAACGGCAGTGAGCAGAAACGGGAATGGTGGCGTCAAGGAAGCCCATACCCGAACGTGTGGTTTCTTCTTCTGTCAGTTTCTTGAGGAGACGCACGGCACTCAATGTGAGATCAATTGTCTGCTCCTTGGTATTGCGAAAGACAACTTCACGAAAGACCGGCGAGACTGCATTGTATAGATGTATAATCGCTCTCTTGCATCCAGCGAGTGACTTTACGGAGCGTTCAATCAGGTCAGGGCGAGCGGGTGTAATGACCTGAATATAACTTGTAAGAAGGACCCAGTGCCGTGGAAAAGGGAAGCTCTGACTTGTAACGCAACGTCGTCGGGAACTTCTCCGTTCTCGATGATCGATCTGCAAAACTGGAATTCCTGCTCAGATGCAGATGGATAGGCGACTTCAATTTCTTTGAATCCGATCTTGACAAGGGCCCTGTGTGTTCGTAGGTTCGATCAGCAACAAGTCATATCTTCTGTTTTATAAATAGTTATCCTTACCTGAAGAGCTCTAGCTTCGTGGCATTGCTCATGGGGTTGACAAGAGCTTGGTTTCCATCTCGTAGATCTGTTGAAAGCCATCTCGGCGCGACTGTAGTTCTGCGGGTAGGCCACTTTCGCACATAATTCGGCGGAAACGGAATCTCCTGATAGGGCAGATATTTGAGGGAGGGGTCCGCCCTGAAGCCTGTATCAGGCAGTCTCTTGAATTACCCTCGGGTGCACTCACAGCATTGGCATCTTGAATATCGAGCGTTTGTGTACGAGAACAAAATAGTTGGTGGTGGGGCTACAAAGAGTAAAAGCCTTGTATCTGAGTTGATTGTTGCATGAATCTGGATATCGCTGCGCTTAAATACCTGAAGGCATCAACTGTTGAGGCCGTGTCCTATTCCGGTAAATCTATGACAATTTCACGATATGGACGTCTATGGCAGCCTCTGGAGAGTGAGAAGCCCTTGTGGTAACAGGTTACTGCAAAATGCGGAGTCATGCCGCACTGCCCGCTATATCGACCCAGTTGGCCCATAAACACCTCGTGCGGCGTGTGAGTTTATGGAACGCAAGAGTCCATGACAATTGAGTTCGCCACATGAAGGGACATGACCACCACCAATAGTCAGATTCCAGAATGGAGATCTTGGGGGACGATTTGGAAACAAACTTGGAAGCGCCAAGAACTGCTACCTGCTTTTGCCAGACGGGAGAAAGAATGTACATGCCACCTGTATCACCACAAATGTGGGACTGCGGCTCCCAAGAAAGTCAGTGGATTCCCAATCGCATGTCCTCTGGATCCGGGATGTACCTGGAGGGCCAAGATTTGTAGCACCAGTTCGATTCCAATATCAAGCGCACCGTTCACGCACCTAAATAAGTTAGGACATTTTGTACCAAGACCATATCATTGATATATTTTTGAACACGATGTTCGAAGCTGCTGATCAATCTATCCCGAAACCACGCCGCGAGGAGCGATAACACACGCCCACCATTCTAAATGTGGACATGGTTTCATCTGAATCGCAGCTAACATTATTCATAGCCTCCAATGAGTGAGTGAAGAAAATGACCGTGCATCATAGGTAATCTCCACATTTCACGCCATGACTTCGAAAGTCCAAGCCGTGTGAACTGAAAAGCGGCCATTAGGGCCGGTAGAAGGGCATCTCGGACCCAGGGGTTGTCATATTGCTGGGCCTGGCTAATTGCCAAATGGGGATTTTGTCAGAGTTCGTTCTCGAGGGTGCTTGTTACAAGCCGACGTGCTGAGGGTAGATGGGAGTTTCGAGGGGAGAGAGAAACTGGGAGGATTGTGGCGCGTCGATCTTCCCACAAGGAGTAACTCCATTGGGCTTGCTTCGCGAGGGCAAAGATCGTCCTACATGGGGTGGGAAAAACCACCTCTTCCGCGCCTTGTTGAGAGAAAACCTCTGGCTTGGCTCTGCACGTCTATTTTGTCTTGGCTCAGATGTGCTAAAAATTCCGCCATCGTGATCGGCACGTTGGGAACTCTAGTAATGTATCTCATCTATGCTGCAAGGGGGGGATTTGGGAGTCTGACGGAAGTCCGGCCAAACGGTTTTCTCAAACGCATAGCCCACAACCCTATCCTTATAAGAGCCATCGACAACCACGCCTCTCTTTTGCTATTGACTCTGATGGGGGTATTTCGTGTGATGCGCAGCACAACGTCTAATAATCTCCGGGGGAAAAGATTTACTTGCGAAAAATTCCCTTTTTTCTAGAATACGCCGCAAAACCGACGAGAAGATTAATTGACATCTCCTTATGAGGCCTGCCCCTAAGTCTCTAGAAAACACATTGTCTGGAACTTTGTTCTTGCCTCGCATCGGACCTAACTCGAAACTACTCTCCACTCCTAACGAAGTCGGGCGAATGACGGGCTCAAAAGCATCATCTCGAGTGCCCTCACTTGTATCTTCTGAGAATACGACAGGTGAAGAAGAATCCACGTTAGTTGGGACGATAGCTGAAATCTGTCCTCAAGTTCAGGATGGACCTACCCCATCTCGGCATATCCAAAGTGACCCTGAGCGTAGCTCGCGCTCGCTGAAAGTGGACAACCTTATCACAAGTAGTCCAGACTGCGACAAAGGGAGCGCATTCATCGTAACATGGAATGGCCCTAAGGATCCTGATAATCCCAGGAACTGGTCGAAGGGTAGGCGATGGACCGTGACGCTTGTTGTTAGCCTCTTTACATTCATCAGGTACGGACCACCCGTACTATGCATGACTCACCTGCGCGCTCAATTGCGAATCTACAGCCCTGTGGGGTCTTCAATTTCTTCTCCTTCACTGCCTCAGATATCCCAAGACCTGAACATCCCACCTGGTTCTGTTCTTGAGAATATGTCGCTCTCGATATTTGTTTTGGCTTACGCACTCGGGGTAAGAGGTGGACCATCCCATGCCATGGAGGAACTAACCGATTGCAGCCGCTCATCTGGGGACCACTTTCTGAACTATTTGGTCGCCTTGTTATTTTACAAATTTCCAACATCTGGTTCCTTCGTATGTATTCTGCTCCAATTAGCCATACCCCCCAATAACGATGGCCGAGGCAGTTTTCAACACTTTATGCGCAGTTGCCAAAACACCTACCCAAATGTTGGTGTTCAGATTTTTGGCCGGATTTGGGGGAGCAGCTCCTCAGACTTTGGGTGGTGGTGTCATTGGGGATCTATGGTCACCCGAAGAGCGTGGAATGGCAATGAGCGTGTACTCCTTAGCACCACTGGTAGGGCCCTCTACAGGACCTTTAGTTGGTGGCTGGATTGCAGAACGGGCTCAATGGAGATGGGTATTCTGGAGCGTCAGCATTGCAGATGCACTCTTACAAGTAGCAGGTTTTGTGAGCCATGTTCCGACGCCTCTTATTCTTTCCTTGCGGCTTAAAGTCCGCCTCTAGATATTCATCCGTGAAACATACGCCCCTGAAATCCTCAAACGAAGGGCCAGGAAGCTCCGTCAAGTCGAAGGAAATAGCGCTTATAGATCYCCCTTCGAGCATCCCGACCGACACTGGACTGCGGTCATGGCTAGTGGCATGACCAAGCCCATTATTTTCCTCTTCACAGAGCCAATCGTGCAAGTATTTGCTTTGTACATGGCTGTGCTGTATGGGATTCTTTATCTGAGTTTGACTAGTGAGTGCAGTCAATGATTCTCCTTGGAGATAAGCTCAATTTATCCGGCAAGCCTTCGTAAAAGTTTTCACGGATCAGTATCAACAACCGACAGGAATCGCAGGGGTTCATTACCTAGCAATTGCTCTAGGATCAACAGGTGATTATTAACTGGTCACATAAAATGCCACTCCGCGTACTAAAAACACCAAGTGGGCGGGCAGGTCGGGGCTCGTGTGCTCAACACCATATATCGGAGGCTGAAGGAGCGCAACAACGGCGTGGGTACACCGGAGATGAGGTGTGCCCTTTTCGTACACTCTGAGGATCTAAACCAGGACTCATATTCTATTAGGCTCCCTCTGCTAATGTTCTCCGCCACGACCCTGCCGATTGGCTTACTCATATACGGATGGACGGCGAACAGGCTTCTGTTCTGGTTCCTTCCTGGTGAGAGCGAACGGATATATCGGGTTCATCATAGCTAATTCAGCATCTTTTCTCCAGACCTAGGGGTTTTTATTTATTCCATCGGGATCGGTAAGAGTAGTAGATACAGCAATATTGGCTCCGTACTGATGAATGACCGCCACTGGCAGGTGGAAATTGGACTTGCATCCAAACATACCTTGTGAGTGGTATTGTCATGTGGCTTCTTAGAACCTTGATAGAAAAATGATTTCATAGGTTGATAATTATGCACTCTACGCCGCTAGTGCAATCGCAGGAGTATCTTCCTTCCGTGCCTTTGCGGGATTTGGGTTCCCACTGTTCGCTGACAAGATGTACGCACAATTGGGAGATGGTATGTCATCGACTCTTCTTTCTAAGTCAACTTGGATGTTGAGAGTGGTTCTACGTAGGATGGGGCAACTCTATTCTTGCGCTTATTTGCCTGGTGATAGGTTGCCCGGCTCCTTTCATCTTCTATCGTTATGGACCCAAACTGCGAGAATGGAGCAAGGCAGCATCCGTTGAGAAAGCATGACATAAAATAAACATGTACCGATAGTAGACACTTGTAAGCAGATCCACCCGTTCTGGACACCCTCAGTGACTGACTATTCATGAGGTCATAGTAGACCTTTTTTTGTGTAGCCCGTGTGAAGTACGATCCCGTCCTTCGGGTTCATCGTTGAACCAAATCCCTGTCCATGGTCCCAACGACGTTGGATCATCGTACCTGCCAATCCATAAGAAAGCGGATACGAGACGATCTGGCCACGAGGCGATGACTCTTGTGCGTCGTGATTAAAATGGATCCTGCTACATTGTGGATGCTCTCTGATATCACGAATCAGCTTGATAAGTGATTAGTGAGGTGCATGAGGGGACCGATCCGGAACCTCATGTTGTGATGACAATATTGGTGTTGCAGGGTCAGCCCCCATAATCTTCGCGGTGTGGATGCAGTGGCAATTTATTCCAATCCTGGATCCAAACGTTGGTTTTTATCAAAATCATCCAGGACACCAGGAGGTCTTTTTGTTGCATCGAGAAATTCTGATAGAATGTGATCTTGTAGCATGACGCTCACGTACGGGACGACTGCGGACGTCATCCAAGAAGCTGAGGAGTTCGACCGCCGACTCTAATTCAGCTTGAAGTTCAAACTTAATGCTTCTTTCCTTCTGTGCCCCTTGAATTTCGGAAAGATCAGGGGGTGTGCGAATCTATCCAACCCGACGATCTGCTTTTGAGTGGGTCCCAATGACCTAGCTTTAATATGAAGATTTGCACGGTACACGCTCGCTGAGTCTATTTCGCACCCTTACTTTTAGGTAGAACAGTATTGGTCGAGAGCATCAGCTAAGGTACCAGCAATGGGCGGTGAGAGGTGATTGGCCCCTACTCTTCGTTCCGAGAGCCGAAGATGGTGCAACGACCGTGAAAACGTTCGTCCTTGAGTGTGCAAGAATGTACCCTTCGCTGTCAACGTTGTTGTGTGTTTCAGGCATTTCATGGTGCCTATTTCAAAGGCAACACCGGCGTGTGTTGACAGTTTAACAAATGCTATTCAATATAACGGGAAACGTGCATGGGAGTTCCAACACCTAAACAAGTGGACACTATGTTTAGCGCTACCACATTGTGGTGCTTTTTTCCACTGATGAGAACACGAGATACATTCAGGTCTCTCGGTAAGAATTTGTCGGAATCAACGCAGGGTATGCCCCAGAACCTAAGAATCTAGGAATTTTGAAATTCGTGAACCACCCGAACTCAATACACATCGTCATGGAAGTCTGAACATGATACGCCGGTGCCATGAGGTACATATAGTGGGTATGGTAAGTCCGCAGGGGGTAGTGCTTCTCCGTCGCAGAGAGAAACTTGCTTGTGCCAAGCCACATGCCTTGATCCCCACCGCCGAACAAGGTGGATATTCTACCACCCCTGTTCGAATATGAGAATTTCACATGGATTTAGGTTTTGGATTGATTTAGCTCAAATTTGACATTTTTGCAACTACTTCATGGCTTTGGAGGATGGCGCCACTGAGCGCCACTAATGACTTACAAGCGCGAGGAAGAAAACAAATACATGTGGTAGAAGGTTGACCGTGAGGGACTAGCATGACAATTAACCAGCTAACCTCGCCTTTACTCCTTCATTTCCGACCATTTTTCCTGGGTCGTACCCACGCCATGTCTTCCTCGTCAAGCATCTCCGCCTAAAGTTGGACTCAGGTAAGAAGGTTGCAAGGGCGCGGGATCCCGTTGATAGTAGAAACGGTACTCACGACGATTCCGGGCCTTTTTGGTGTTAGAGAAGGTGACGGCTTATTGCTTGCTTTACCGTCAGCGGACACGCCCTATCAATTACTGTCACCCCCAGGATCTTCGAAATAAGTGGTGAATCCGAACCAGAGCTCCGTTGGTCTGGAACGGAAGATGAACCGAGATTGCCTGCCCCTGCTCAATTTCCTCGCCCGCCTTGCCCGTCCGTCGCTGCCAAGTCCATCATGTAAGCTGATATCGTTTTTGGCATACGCAATGCGCACCAGAATCCCTTTGAAGAACATGGGAGTGATTGGAATTGGTAGTGTAGGACCTGGAGCTTGAAGCGATGTCAGACTTGATGTTCCTGTGACTACGAGAAGGTATGTGTGAAGCATACATACGACGGGGGTCAAGACACCAGTGTTTAGGCGGCGCGTTGAGTGCGGGGCCGCACAAAAGCAGCGCCCAGTGTTGTGGTTTTTAAGCCTCAAAACTTGACGGTAGGCACCGCTTACGTTGTAGTTCCCCCACGAGGTCGGGCTCTGCATGAATTGAATTTCCCCACAGTCTATGCCAAATATAGAGGGGCTATGAATAGATACTATTTTGCAACAATTCGTGGCGTCCGAACAGGGGTTCCACTGCAAAATATGGGGCTTGTCATCCTCCAACCACCTGGCTCAACCATTGGATGGTAACCGAGTGAGATTTTCGGTTCAGGATACCCCAGGAGCCTCCTTGTGCTGGCTAATCCATTTTTGTATGCGCTGCTGGGTGGGGATGAAGAGGTATTTGGTAAAACCTGTGCATGACAGCCCCAATGAAAGTTTTGCGGTGTGCTGTCATTCACCGGTCACCCGGAGTTGATAGGGAGCCGTGCCCGGAGCAAAGAGTCGGTTCAAGAGCCGAAGAGGTCAAAATGTCTGCTATCAGGGCACTTGAAACTGCCACATCGCAGTTTCCAGAGGATACTTGGTACACGATCTTGTTGTTTCAATAACCGGATTATCGAGGGGAACGGTCAAAAATGGACCACTCATCATTTACGAACTTTCAATACATAGCACCTAGCGTCACTCCAACTGACAGCCAGGGGCACAACATATACTGGGGTTAATCGCAAGCGGCATATAAGGGAAGTAAATGAGTGAGCGTAGCCGTGATTTTTGATTTGAAGGGACGTACTTACGAACTAGGGCATGAACATCAGGCACGGAGAAGTTCACCGGTATCATATTGACAACAGCAACTTAAAGCAGAATATCAATGTCCTGTGAGCCTCTTCGCTCCTGATGAAATCAAATGCGTAAAAAAAGTGTCTACTCGCCCCTTCCGACACCCTCGCTTTCAATAGTTCAGCAGAGTCATGGAACTTCTGAGTTGCATATTAGCTGCAGCTCCTTGATATCGGATAATAGATCCGTGGGATTGCTTCGACGTCGTACGATGGTGATCCCCATTTTCCACAATATAAAGCTCTCCGAAGCTCCCTCTGGAAGACTCGCGTCTGCCGTTGAGAGATGCTTATTGGAAGATTGTTCCGAATATAATGCTAAACGAATCGCGTGGCTTGAAAGAGGGGCCTGAGGTCGTAAAACAACACTCCTGTCCTCTTATCATGCTAATCTGAGCCTTATTCCTCCACCAATAAACAACGAATATCGGATGTTGGGGCATCATACGTGTCGAGTACTCAGTGATCACACGGTTAAGTATCACATAGCAAATGGAATGCATTGTGAACCAGCAATAGTACTTCATTCGGGAGCTTTGTAGCCAGCAGACTTGCGATGTTTCATTTCAATCAATGCCTGCGCCTATGTTCCAACTGTCAAACCAATCGTATCAACCACAGGAGTGGTCTGGGCACACAAAATCAAATTGACTTAGACTCAGAATGCCTCCTCCCATGAACCAGATTCTCTTCAAAAACCTACCTGAAGGACAACAGTTGCCATTCCCGCCAGGCTCCTGTTGGAAAATTGAATACGTACGTAAGTACCGTAGATAAGATGACTCGCCGTTAATGAGTGCCTCACGAAATGCTCTATCAAACCCGTGAACAGCTCCCCATCAATGGGGTATAGCCACAGAAGGAGGCTCCTGCAGCAGAATCTAAAGGATTCGAACTTGTTGGCCTTCCTCTTGTTAATCCACCTACCCAAGGGTGATTCTACTGTGGGCTCAGATGTTGGTGGAATTTCATTACACACTAGCGCGGATTTTTTGTGGAGCGCTTAATTTCGATGTGATTACTTCGCGATCTAGAAAGAATGGCGATGGCCGGAAAACGACCTTAAAGCCTCACATCAGGAGGCGGTTGGATACTAGTTTGGTTCACACTTTTATGTTTATGAAAGATCAGCTTGCTCTTTTTATTACAGGTATCGCAGCGCAGTTTTATGTAGGGCATTCTCAGGAGATGGAAAGGATTTAACAACAGGATGGAAAAAAAAACTACGTAGATATATGATGCAGAGATTGACCAAGAGATTTAGTATTATAGTGTGCAATCTCATATGCTAATGTAGGTATAAATACAGCACGACTCCCTTGGCGTATTTACTATACAGTCAAGGCAGCAGACGATGTGTACTGTACACTGTATATCGGTCCTGGTCACACGATTTATTATCACATGATGATATGGTGGCGCCCCCATCTCTTCAGAAATCCACCTTTGTCCCTGGGATCTCCCCATACCGCAACCTGCCGCTCCGTACACCATGACCGCGTTTGTCAGAATTCATCGAGATCAACCTAGCAATACGTGATTATTCCAAGTTACTACTGACGAAGGTACGAGCTGTAGCAAGGGACCTTGGAAAACCTGACGGATATCGCCTTGTTGCAACGGATTACAAGGAAGACCAGGCTCCCACTCCAAAGGTGAATCCATCGGCACAAGTATCCACCTTATTTTTTTTTAATCATCGCGAAGAGTGCTTTATAAAGCTATACGTGGCGAAAATATACGGATATCGGTCTTTTTGTGGAGTTACTCTATGAATAGTGTGTTTTATTTATACGGCTGCTGCAGATCGTCCTTGTGGGCCTGCTGAGCTCTGATTATATTGAGTGGGTAAAAGGCAGGGGTTTATTGGGGTTTATTTCATCGGGGATGGTCTATCGTTTTGGCTTCCCAAATAGCGTGATGATACAGGACGAGGCGAAGTGGGGAAGGCAAGAGCTCGTCTCCACAAAGAACACTCAAACGGAAATATTGATTGTGTTTAGTTTCTTGAGTAACGGGTATCGCGATCACGATATGGAACAATGGTCATGAAATAATACTAGTCCAATCCCATTTGCCAAGTTATCCGACACCCCATATTCTGTACGCCCGGCCTGGACGCAAGTTTACGCTCTCACCCCAGCCATAATGAGCAAATTATTTGTGCTCGTTTCTCATGGATAAGAAGGTAACTACCTCGGTGCAAGGACAGGTATTTGAGGTGGTGGGTGCTTAGGGAGGGACAGAGTTCATYGTTGGTGACATGAAACTCATGTTTGTCAGCTAGAAAAACGATGGTGRTCTATTTTTGATCAGCCAATTGAGCGCTGAACATGTTGATGAGGATAGCCTCATGGTGGATGGTGTCCATCAAGATTCCAAGCAACATCTATCTTTACAGGGGTTGTCTTATCATCTACGGCGAGTCCGCGCCATGCAAGCCCCCGCCTCGCCCTGGCTTCTTTTACGGTTCTTACTCGGGAGTTACGATCTGACAAGTTGGCGTTAGTGCCACTACCACYTATCTTTGATGGCAAGGTATGAGATCTCTCAAGGTGATATACGACAACTCCCCCGCTGTCGATACTTCGGCCCGGAATGTGTTCAGTGCACTATCTCGGTAGATAGTTATAACATGAGTGTGTTTCGCTGTCGGGTTCCTCGGTTTCTTTCTTTGTCCGTGTGGGATTGATCAATCGGGAGGGGGGGAAGAAACATCTAGCTATCATTGAAGCAGACGGGTCAGATTACCGAACTGATAACTGCCGATGAGCTGCAACAGTTAGCTGGGTCAGAGGTATTCTGTTATTGTTACGTTATGAACTCTAAAATAATGTCCCAGATCGAACCGGTAGGGAATTACTACGCAACCTTAGCATGTGTAGTCTTTCTCAAGTTTGTTCTGCATCAACGATTTTTTCACTCGTGCCATGGGTATGCTTGAGCACCCGAAGAAGACCCGAGTGGGTCCCATGATGTTCCGGGCCCGAACATCCCCATGGGTTGGTTGAGGCAAACATTTGAAGGTCTCGTATCTGCTGCGCACGGCGCCCGCCCTCGTGAAAAAGATCCCCCTGGATCGTGGCCCGGGTGCCAATAGCACGGCTGATTTTAGAACTGTTTTTTTATTTATTCACCCGGTGGCCAACTCGAGTTCTCCCTCAGCTGACTTTGTTGTTTCTCATGTAATCTATCACAGTACCGGCGGGGGTCATGTGTGATCAGCATTGCACGGGCCCCCGGGGTTACCAGCCTCGGATGTTATTAGGCGAGCATCAACCCCATTCGGCGCGATGCAAGGATAATCTGGGGCTGAGTGCTGCGATGGGGAAACTTGCTGGGAAACGAACAAGCCAGGTGGGTTCGGTTCAGCAGCGGCGACAAGTTGGCTGGCTGATGGCGCGTTTCTGCAGCTGTGGTCGTTGTTTGTACTTGTTTACCCGCCCTTCCCTTTTTTTTTTCGTTCCCCCTTTGCCAATGCAGCAAGGCCGCCGTCCGCAGCGCCAGGACACCTTTGACCTCCGCGACCACATCGTCACAGACGACAACAACAGCTCTCACATGCAGGCACATGCAGACGCTGCTGCTGCTGCAGGCGTCGTCGTCGTCGCAGCCGCCACCGCCCCCCTCCACGACGAAGAGCAGCGCTCCGTCCTCGACGACGACTCCGAGGACGGCGACGAGGGCGAGACCTACCTCGACGAAGAAGACGACGACGGCTCCTCCTCCCTCTCCATCCCCAACGAATCCATCGACTTTGACCTCGTCTATTCCCTCCACAGCTTCGCTGCCACCGTCGAGGGACAGGCCAACGTCGTCAAGGGCGACAGACTCTTTCTCATTGATGATAGCAACAGCTACTGGTGGCTCGTTCGTGTTTTGAAGACGCAGGAGGTCGGGTATATACCCGCGGAGAACATCGAGACGCCTTTTGAGCGTCTTGCGAGACTCAACAAACACCGCAATGTCGATGTGAGTTTGTTTTTGTTCTTCCAGCTATGTTTTTTTTTTTTTTTGACACACACTCTCTGCTAGTTGGCTTCTGCGACACAGGCAGAGATGCAAGGCGACCTGAATGCGTCGCAAGACTTGTTGCGCTCCAGGACAGCAGGCCAGACTCCCTCACCTGCTCCTGGCCGTGGCCGCGAGCACGTGCAGTTTACATCTGCCCTGTCCGTGCACCGCTACCCACCCGCAGTGTGGAATGAGGAAGAAATGGAGGAAGAAGATGTTGAATGGGACGAAGGAGAGTATTTTGGCACAGATCCTGACCTTGCTGAGGAGGAGAGGGTAAGGGGCGATCTTGGTCCGGGGGGTATGATGGAACCGGATGATGAGATGCAGTGGGATGATAGTGCGGTGGAGGAGATGCAGGCTCAGCAGGTTCAGGCGAGGGCTGCTGCTGCCGCTTCTCGCCAGAATCCCCCGGACGTATTGCAGCCTGGCGCTGCGAGAGGCCAGCAGCAGATGCTGGTGCAGCAACCACCACCTCAGGTATTCGTACAGCAACAGCAACAGCAACAGCAGCAACAACAACAACAAATTCTACAGCGACAACAGCAACAGCAGCAACAAGAGGCAATTGTCCAGCAGCAACAGTCGCAACAAGCTCAATGGGCTGCTCGACAACAAGAGTTGGGCTCTTCGGGATCTCGTGAACGACTCRCGGCTGGGCCGGATGCCCTACGAGCAGATTCCCTGCCTCCCAATCCCCGTCAACTTGACCCTGCAGACGCGACCGTCACCGTTCGAAAGACAATCACACCCAGCGTGGCGCGTGATGACGAGAGGACCTACGCGAGTCAGCAGGAGGACGAAAACGTGAAAAGAGCTCGGGAGGAAGAGGAAGAGGCTGCTAGGAAGCGCGCCAAGGGGAGGGAGAAGGTGACGTCGCCTGCTCCGGGTCCTCAGAAACCCCAGGGCGGCAAGCTGCGCAAGGAGCCTAGTCGCGAGAGCGACAGTGAGTCTAACAAGGAGAAGAAAAAGAAAAGCGGCATGTGGAGCGGGTTTTGGGGYGGTAAAAAGAAGGAAAAATCGAAAGAGAAGAATGCCTCGATTGGCTCATTCGACAGCAGCGATACAGTAGGAGGAGGAGGAGTGGTAGGTATTCGTGAGTCGGAAGACTCGGGCAAATCGAGTCGACCTTCTGGCGCTACTTCTTCAGATGGTGTTGTCTCACCGACCACAAACCTCGCCATACAACAGCAGCAGGCTGCGACTATGCTAACCGGCATAGACGCCAAGGAAAACCCTTCGACACCCGAACGACCCCCCCGAGTTTCGCAGCATGCTTCCCAACTTCGCCAGCATGATCAGCAACAACAGGCCCTTTACCAGCAGTACCTTAACCGTTCACCTTCCTCGGCGCCAGAGGCACAACCATCGTACGGTTTACAGTCTGCCTCTGCTGTTTTGGGCACTGCTTACGGATCTGGTCCTGTCGTTAGCGGCCTTGGCCCTCCCGCCACTCGCCCTCGCCCTGGTTCGCTCATCATAACCTCTGGCTCCATCGACGGTTCAGGTCCTGGTGTACCTGAACTAAGCGTCATTCGCGTCTTTGCTGGGAGAAATCTACAAACCGAGGCCACATTCAAAACTGTTCTACTCAACGCCTCCACCACATCCTCCGACCTCGTCCGCCAGGCCATCCAACGCTTCAGATTACCTGGTGGCGAGAATCAGAACGACTATTATCTGACAGTCAAACAAACCGAAGGGGGGTCGTCTGCCGTTATGCAGGATGATGAGCAGCCGCTTGTGGTATTTGAGACGCTTGTCAATGAGGCGATGGAGATGCCCAAGGTGAAGAGGAGCAGTATGGGCAGTATCAGTTCGGTATCGAGCAACCTCTCCATGCATCCTGCTATCAAGAAGCTGGCGATGAATGATTTTACGGATGATTCGGCGGTCAAGTTTTATTTGAATAGGAAGAATGACGATGGAGGRGAGGATAGTTTGTTGGGACATGGTGATGATACCATGATTGCGGAGACGTCGCATGGGGGTGAGGCGTCGGATCTGGCGAGTCCTGGCGGAGCTGGTGGTTTGAAGAATCAGTATCTGAGCGTGTCGACTGCGGGGATTAATGTGACTCCCGAACGGTTYTCGTCGCCCTCGATCCGCTTTGCGCTTCAGCTCGTCATTTATCCMGAGGATCTTCCAGAGGACATGGTGTTCCACCCGACGACGGAGGCTATTGTGTTTAAGGATCAGTTGAGAGAGTCGGAGGTGTCGGCGATGACGGTCGTGAGTCCGCATATGCGGCGCAAGGTGTTCATGTTCCCCAAGAATGTGACGGTGGCCGAGGTGACCGAGTTGGGTTTGGAAAGGTTTGGGATTTTGGAGGGGGTGGTGGATGGGGGAGATGAGATTGAGGATAAGTTGGCGAAGAGGAGGAGTTCGGGGCGGGTGAGGTATGGGTTGTGGATCAATGTGAATGGTCATGGTACGTGATACCTTCCCCCCTTTTTTTTTTTCCTTCCTTGAGCTGATTCTTGGTGTACGTGTTAAGACCGCGAATTGACACCATCGAGTAAAGTGGTGGATGCCTTCCCCCGTCCTCCCACTTTCCGTTCTCCCGAACGCCATTCCGGGAATATGAAGCGAAGATCTGTAGATTCGACTCAATTACTCGGGAATACGGAGGACGTGCAGCCTGATGATCCCGTCTTTTTACTCCGCCGGGCGATTTCGTATCGGAATTCGACTTCGCGGCATAGGATGTCTGCGCCTCTGGATGAGATTGCGTTGCAACATTTCCATCGGGAGAGTGCCTCTAGTGCGACTATGTCTGAGGGGTCCGCTGGTGGAGGTGGTGGTGGAGGAGGAGAGTCTGTGGCTGCTGCAGCCGCTGCTCTTGCACAACACCATATACCGAGGCAGCCGTCTGCGCAAGAGATTATTGCTGCCCAACGTGCTGCCACGCGTGCTAATCAGAGGGCGATGATATCTGCGCAGTCGAATTCGCTCCGGGGGACGGATGTTCTTTTGCCTGATAATGCGCTGCTTCGTAGCTCGCGTTATGACTCGAATGAGCGGATGCGGTATTCGTATGTCGAGCCTGATGGGGAGACGTACGATATCAGTGATATTGTAGAGGCGGAGTGGAAAGATGGCGGTGGTGGTGGTGGTAGTGGTGGAGGTGGAGGTGGTGGTAGTGGGAGTGGGAGTGGGAGTGGTAATGGTGAGGATGAKGATGATGATGGYGCTCGAGCTGTCCACCARGRTGATCTRCTRGCGAGTGTGGTTAGTCGGAGTCGGGAGGAGGGGTTGGACGAGAATTTGGGACGGGTGTTGAATAAGATTCGGAATGGGAAAGCGAGGGGTGATTTGGCGTCGTTGGATGGTAATGGTAGTGGCGKTGCTGGTGGTGGGGGTGGTGGTGGTGGTAGTAGGAGGGAAAGTCGGAATTCGATGCCTTCGGTGTCGGAGTATTCGGTTGATGATAGTGTGCAGGCTGTGTCACCGATGAGGTCGAGGTCTGCGACGCCTGGGTCCGCTGGGTTCGTGTCCAAGATGCCCAGCGGGAGTGCTGCTGCTGCTGCTGCTGCTAGTAGTGGTCCCGGGGCAATGGCCGCGACGACGACGACGCTGGGAAATACAATGGCTACAATGGCAGCGGCTTCAAGTCCGATTCCGATTCCGAGCTCGAATGTGGATAACATGCATGTGCATATGCGCTCGGCTTCGTTTGCTGGCGAGGAAGAAAGAGTGTTGTTGTCGTCACAAAGGGCTGGGACTGCGACGCCTACGGGCCGACCGACGGCTGCTACTGCAGCTGCAGCTGCGGACCGTCGACAGCCTTCGCTTGCGTCGGTCATGTCTGATTCGACTGCGACTGCTGGGTATATCACGCCTCCGCCTCAACCACCATATCTTCATGATAGCCCGCGTTCGTTTGGRAGTCCGTCGAAGAGCAGTAGCACSAGTACGAGCACGAAACGGAGGGGRGCCGGGTGGCCTGTGATTCCGAAGGATGATTTTGGTATTTCGCAGATGATGGCGATTATTGAGTACAAGGCTGGYCGGTCGGAGCCGAGGGAGAGTGTGGAACCGGTGGATGTGGTTGATGAGAGGTTGTTTGGACCTCGTGTGGATCTAGATAAGTTGCATCCGAAGGTCAGGGGGATTTTTGAGGGTGGGTTTAAGTTGTTAGAGGAGATGGATAAGGTGCGTTTTGTTTGAATTTTTTTTTTTGGGAGGGTATGGGTTGCTGAATTGTTATGTTTTGGTGGTTAGGTTTTGGATAGTTATGTCCAACCTTCTATTGGGGCTTTTTGATTTTTGAGTAACGTGGTTTAGGCGAAGCGACTCGATTCGTTCCTTGTTTGATTATTTATTTTTTTGTTTCCTTCTCGATACCTTGTGTTTAATATCCCACTCCTTTCTACGCCGCTCTTTTGTTTTGTTATTTTTTTCCTTTGGAGATTCTCTGACTTTACTTGTATCTAGTATATTATTTATTGCTGTATCGTGGTTCATTCTCGAACCTATTTATACCACATTTTATGTCCTTTTTTGCATCTTGGAGAGGCCTCAATTTATGCGCTGCAATCTAATCTACGCCAACCCCCCACTTAGCTTAACCTAGCTAAGCCTGATGACTCTGACCACTCTCCCTCATGAACTCGATGGATCTCCATCAAAGACTTGCCATCCGACCCCTAATTGAAGAAAACGTTGCTGAACTGTGCCCTCGTCTGCAAAACATGACTCATGCCCAGCATACCGTGCGGTATAGAAATTACCACGCTCCTTGATATTTTTCCAGGTCCCGTTGCTGCATGCTCCGACCTGGTTTCCCTCAAGGATCTAGAGCTGACCGCTCCGAGGCAAGAGGACGTAGGCTGGACTTCGTTTGTGGAAACTTGACTCGGCCGGGGTGTCGCTTGAGGGTGTCCTTGTTTATGGGGATTGACCTCGCGTTTACCGGAGGAAGTTTGGAGCCCGTTTCGAGTCTAACGCCACCACAGCGCTACCATCCCTCAAGTGACTCATGCTCAATGGTGCAGAAGCAGCGTTGCCCCGTAGTGAAAGGGGACACAACAATGTGCTTGCATGGTGCGGATAAGCCGCCCCTGTCCTGCGTTGGAGGAAATAAAAGGTGTCTGGCGACCCTACTAGTTTTGAATGGGCCGCCACACACGGGGGAGCTCTACTCTTCCCCACCCCACTACCGGCATCATTGCGTAAACTGGATATCACCGAAAGCTTTGGTTGATGGGGTGCGCTCTATTGGTAACAGGGCCCTGATCCCCGAATCCTGCGGAACCATTCAATCGATGACCATCCGCAATGCTCACTACCTTCTGGAGAAGCTGCGATAAATTCATGGACAGGTTTGGAGACGAATTAGAGAAGTTGGAAATATTGGATTGCGCGCTCGTTCATCGACGGAGGACGAAGATACTGGAGGTACATCATCTATTGCTTTCCGAAATATGCCTGACATCCTGTTAGAGTCTTCCATCTCCATCAGCGTGGCCAATATTAACACACTTTAAGCTCCTACGGGTCACTCAAGCGTGTGAGAGTCCGCGCTGAACAAGTACTTGGCTCTCATGTTCTTGTATGATCTTCTACTCAACGACCCACAGTTCGTTCTTGGGCTTGAATTTGTCGAAATAGAGGTACCGTTATGCAAAACCCTGCTTCAATTGGCCTCTCGACAAACGCATCCTTGCTCGATCATCTTTACCCCGCATCATACTCGTCAAATCCCCGATATTGCAGTATGAAACTGAATGGAAAAAAAAAAAAAGAAAAAGTTCATGATGGAGCTCCTTCCGGGATGTGACAACGAGGGGTTACCCTCTTTCACTTGTGACGGGGAATCTACGTATAAATAAGGTACCCTGCCGGTGAGGCGCCATAACCTAAGCCCAGGGTTCAAACTCCCGACTTACTATCTTCTACGTTCTCCTGTTTCAGGTCACTCCCTTTTTTCGCCATAAGTAGCTATAGCCTATGTATGTCCCCCACAGGCGCACTATCCCATACTCTGTGCCCACAGTGGTCCACTCCCATACCATCATACAGTTCGTAGTATTCTCGACCGGATGAGGACTTTTTCCCTATAGCAGACCGCTCGGTAGTTTACTATGTATGCATACATGACGCTGAGTGTTGATTGCTTAAGTTATTTTGCGATACATAGTTTGATTCTTCTGGACGATAAGTGTCACCCCGGTACCTGGAGGAGAACATCATAGATCATGCAGCCTCCCTCCAGGTTCGTATCCGAGTCTCCCGGCCTTACGTTAGGCGCAACTCTCTTCTTTTCAAAACCAAATGAATGTAAAAACCCCAATCATGTTTTCATAACCACTGCTCATCAGATAGTTCTCAAATGCCTCCCATGTCGTCAATTCATCTTCCGAGAGTTTTGCTGCTGACCACGATTTACCGAGGAAGGTAATGGAAACCCCATTTACACGATTCATTGTAGAATCGTTTGTTCGATGGGAAATATATGAGGGCCTCACGACCTGTTAGCATTCTTAGATGGTCTCGATAAATGCGAGGATGATCAAGTTGCACAACACGAAACCGTTAACCTCTCGTCTCTTCTCCCTTACATAATCGCATGCGGCGCTCGTCTAGGTCGTTGCAAGTCACCCTGAGTCTTATTTGCAAACCATGTTTTCCTAGGAGAACATCATACTAGAAGGAGGAAGCCCCTACAATTCCGATCAAGCTTGGATCGAGGTCGAACGCTAACTAACGGAGGAGTTTCGGAGGATTACACACGACGATCCCCTTGCATGTACCTAGGCCCAGTGGCCAACTTCGTGAACAGCTGAGGTGTGCCTACGTGTAAAAGGGTCCATATAAAGGTGTGAAAAGTAGGTCCTGTATAGTTTTAATAGAAAGGGGAAAAAACACCGGCATGCGAATATGATATACATGCCGGCGGACGTAGTCGTTTACTACTTTTGGTGGTACACCTCCTAAGTTGTCGCGCCTCGCCAACACTGACCTTCGAAAGGGAGAGCTCATCCCTTAGCCTAACTCGATGCGCTGTACATCTGCATGCTCGTCCAGATCCCCAAGGGAATATTGCCTGATACTAATGTGCTGCTCGCAAATCATTTTCTGCGAAAGGAAAAGTCTCAAGAATTTCCACGATCACGCCCTAATTTTTTGTGTAATTGGGCTGGTAGGACACCCTCAGCCGTCTACGGTGCCCTCGATCGGCTCCACTCCATCGTCACAGTTCCCTTTCCCAAAATTAAAGAAGTAAAAGGGCTATCATTTCATCATCGGTTGTTTCCTGAGTACCTCAGAGATCCTACCCGGTCACACGAGTTCCACATCAGCTGCCCTGCGATGGACAAGCAGGAATTTGAAAGATGTTTCAGATTGTGCAAGGGGCCCACTTCTACATGATTCTTTGCAGAAGCGGCTCTCATTCCATTGGTCACTTGGACTGTGCTTACTCGAGCTGGCTTGTCCATCCCTTCCTTTGGTGTAGCCCAACTTAGCCCGCCATAGACAAGAAATCTTGCAGCGAGCCCTTTCTCGTCGTACTTTATGGGCATTACGGGTATTATTGAAAGCTATGGTCCAGTTCTCGTCTTGCCAAAGCTCCAGGACCCAAAAATGTTCCAGATTGCGAAGTTTGAATTTTGCGGGTTCATATACCCTCTTTTCCTATAGCTCCCAGGATTACCTTCGATTGATGTACTGCATACAACATCGACCTGCATGTTATTCTTCCTTGTGCACTCAATTGATCCTGACCATGCTTCTAACACCCAGGATGCGAGGCTCTACGCTTAGCTGAAAAGATTGAATTTGCTCCGTGAGGCATTCAATCGAAATTTTCACCTGGATCACATAGAACGCAGGTACCACTCGTATTTCCGTTGTGAAACCAACGGTTCTAGCGAAGGATTACTCGATGTCGTAGGAATTTCTGCCAAATGGAAGCACATTATATCGGTAAGGCCATCAAGAAGATTATTATCAAAATGTAATTTAAGCGCCCCTGGGCATGAATACTGGTGGCTTGTTGTATCCGCCGAGGTTCTGGGCTAGGTCCTTCGCAATCTGCGGGATGTCCAAGCCCATTCACTAAAATACCCCAGTTCTGCCTTTCGGAAATGCAGTCTGCATGTACCCTATTTACGATTTTACAACTTCAAATAGATCTCAGCGGTGGACTTATTATATTCCCTACCGATCACTGTGTAGAACGCCCTCGGAGTCCTGCAGCCGAGCTGATACTCGGGGTTCTTAAGCTCCATCTACGTTCATGAACACTTATTTCTACAGAAAGTGGTTGATGGAGGTCTCCGAGTTCAAGGTCTTCTTCGTGTAGTACGTTCAGGACCATAATATAATCCGGTGTGTAACTGTGACGCGTGAGCTCCCTGACGAATGAAGGAGAGTTCTTGGGCCGCTAGGAGTCCATATATACATATACATATCTTGAGTTCGAAAGGAATAATCACCATGAATCAGTATAAGTGTGGGATGTAAACACAGAGGGAGCATACTCGGTAGGAGCTGGGGCTTGAGGAAAAATCTCGGAGACCCTAGGCAACAAATGGGCCAGGAGAGGAGGCGTAGGTGATCGGGTTACTCCCAGAAACCATGTTGCTTCTCGGCTTCATAGAGTCCTTTTTGAAGATGGCCATAGGAAAGTGGGTTCGGCGTTTGGGCCCGATACTTTGACAAGGATATGTGTAGTGTATCCTTGCCACATGTTGACCCATGTGCAAAACCACTACTGCCTTGTTGCCTCCGAGACAATGTCTTACCAGGTCGCCAACTCAAGCGCTTCGCTTCGACCCCTACGGATTGAACCGGACTCCTCATTCTGAGAACCCAAGGGTCCCCTTAGCGTCGGTGTACTAACCCTTATCAAGAGCCCATTCGGTGATACGCAGCAGAACTCAATGCTTTCTCAATACATACATCGGCCCGTATTTGAACTCAGCGGCGTTGTTGTTCGTATCCGACTTTGGAATGAATCAATTACCTGTACACCACCTATCACTCTTCATCTGATCTTATTCATGACTTCGCCACCCTTCAACGAAACCCGAACATGAGAATTCTGGGCCTCAGACAGGACCCGTGCTTGCCTCTCCCCAGCACCTGAGACGTACCGGAAGAAGGAAAGTCGTATTAAATACCATGCTGACCGCCAACCACCCTGAGGTAAGAGTTTTGCATTCGTTCTGTTGTCCGGTGCGTTCATCGGTTTATTTCACCCTGCCCAACATAGAGTACTTGATGGATATCTGTGGGCAACTACTAAGGTTCTATGGAAGTCATGTGCACCTATTTGCAGTGAGTAATAATCAGCACATTCGAACGACCCGACGGGTGGGTCGTCGTCGAGGTCTTGAGGGCTCAGAGGGATGGGGCGCTTAACGAACTCAATACCCGCTGTCCATGGTCGACGCCACGGTCGAGTTGAACGCAAGTGCCGTCAATTGAGTTCAAATAGTAAATAGCTGTGCAACTTACTATTAGGGTCAAACCAATTTCTTGGTAACCATTGAGCTGTTATGTCATGGATCTTCGCTCTCACTCACCGATGATCTAGGCGCCAGGTGCATAGGAATTCAAGCTGACGTATTTTAAGGTTTCCGGGAGGGTCTATAGAAACACTGCGATGTTATATAAAGTATGAGTCTGTCGCGCTCATCATTGGAGATTTTCCTCCTCCCATCCAAACTTCAATGGAACCACTTCAACACCTAGCCATTCCGAGTTCGTTTCTGTGGCTTTTCTTTACTATACTTATGCCGATTCCAAAAAGTCGCAGCTTGGCTTATCCTGCCCTTTGAACTCGCGTGGAATTTTGGCAAAGAACGTGAACTCATCTGGAGGTGAGCTTTACCCTTAGCTAACCAAACATATGCCGACGTACTTCACAAAATCTAGAAGCGGAAATCCATATATTAGGGAGATTTATGTCTTCTCAAGATATTTCCCGATCATTTCCCAGCTGTGAGGCCACTGCTTGTCTCCGTTATACCCGCTCAGACCGGCAACTCCAGGGTCAACCTCGTTCTAATTTTCTACTTCAAACATCCACCACTCTCCCAAGCTCTGTGTCGCAAATGGTTTGCATTTCAATACTCATGTTCGCTCTCCCTTCAGCTTCACTTCGAAGCTATGTTGCTCCTGAGGGGTATGTTTTGTCGCACTGGAATTTCCTTCGGCTCCTGCGCTTATTCTCGGCCGATTCTCAGTGTCCGCTCTTTACCGTCACAACCCCAAGATCATCATCCTAGCGATCATCTTGTTCACAACAGAGACAGTATTCGGAGTAGTCGCTGGTGTTTTCATATTTCTTCGAGGCAAATTTAACCCCATGGGTGTTATGAAGCCAACTGTTATTCATTTTGCATTGCCGTGCGTGCAACAAATTATTTTTTGTGCAATCATTAATTCGTCTTTACCTCAGGATTCTCTTCCAAGTATGCCAAGCTATCATTTGGGCACTCATCTGGTTCGGGCGACGTGTGCTATCCACAAACTACGGCTCTGGCGTTGTCAAACGCACACTTAATCCAGTTCTGCACATTGCATTCCGTGACGGAACTATGCTTTTGGCTTTCATGAGCCGTGAGATGCCCCATCTGTATCACAAATACCTTCACTGACTCGCTCCTTGAAGTTGCATCCGCTGTGACTATACCCTACACAGCGGTTATCAACCTCGATATCTTCGTGTTATATCCGTGAGCCTAGCAACAAGCTGTCCGAAAACGTGCACACGCCTGATCATTCTCATCTCACATGTACTTAGGTGTTCTGTGACAGTGTTGTCGACTGCCGTCAGTCTTATTCTCAACACATTATCAAAAGACTAATCCAGTCCCACCCTAGTGCTGTCGATTGGTGCTCAACGTTAAGGGCGCTAAACCTACAACAGGGGAAGGCTTCGCGTTAGACACTCAGTGGTCGAGTTCATCGGATGAAATCGACACATCTTCTTCGGACGAAAAACAAGAGAAGGATGTCGACTCGGAGATCAAGAATAGTAGGCCAGGTTCCCCTACCGTGGCGACCCCTCGCTCAACTTGCCCACCCGACGTCATTCAAGTTTCCCCGTCCTCTGTCTTATAAACATGTTTGGAGTCACTAGAGTTGTCTGACACGGATTAACGGCGTCAAACGTCAACTCTTGGTATTGTTTAATGCCTTTGTCCACCCAGATGGTACTTTCGTAGGCGATGGTAGTGTGCACATGACAATGCCGAAAGCAGAATCTAGTGCGAGGGCCATTCGTAGCGTATGTTACCTGGGCAATTGGCGCCACTGGTGTTTGCAGGGTTGGGTCGCGTAAACAGGGTTGACTAGGATAAGCACACCCGACAGTTTTGTGCCCGTTGCCGGCCCAAATTGCTGCTCCATGGGCCGAGTATATGTAATTTAAATTATTAAATAATAGTTTGCTGGAAAGAAGTTGAGCTCTTGCTTTGCTAGAGATGAAAGCGTCAAATCGGATTAAATTCTGTCGAATGGCCGAGGATGATAGCTCTGACGTAGCATCGGCCCCCGAAAACAGTCCATCAACAAAGTCATGGCTGCATAAACAACATCCGTAACCCCGGTGACCGAGGCAACATATATATTGAGAACTCCTCATTCGATTGACTATGTGGTAAGCAGCAGTGGGGCGGTGACCGACCATAGTGTTGATATAGTATTTGCCCTAATAATTCGCAACCTGTGTATAATGTACCCCTCAAACAACGCCCTCACTGTCGATTCCCATCATACATGTACAGTAAACACTTGCCAGTCAAGTATAGCACAAGAATTGTTCGCATGAGATTGGTTCTGGGGCCGCGAAAATGCCACTCCTTGCCTGCTGTGTTAGGTGTCCCGTCGGCTCCCATCTCTGGTAGTAGGATCAGAGCTACCGTGTGTCACTACATCAAGGTAAACAACCTCTTACTCTAGGAAAGTTAAGTTAATCTCACTTATTAGGAGGAAGCCAAGGTTCGAGATCCACCAGTGCCGCTCACTGTGGCAGACCGAGGGCCCGAGATGAGACCTCGAGCATAAAAGCAGGGGCCATGGCTCAATCTCTTAATAGGCACGGCACCGAAGGTATCATTGAAGTTATTGCGTGAGCGACCACGAAGCGGCCGCCACCGGTGAAGATAGGCTCATCAATATCGGAAATAATTTCATTTTTGTAATGGCCGTTCCCCGCAGAGGGACAAATGTGGAGCATTTCTCCCGTTTTTATTATTTCCAAGGAGAGATCTAGAAGCATCCAGGCCGAGGCCGATCTGCAACCATTAGACTAAGTGACGATGATGAGAATCTCCTAGTCCCTGGATTGCGTCGACATTACAGCCACCAACAGTGCTCGCAGGTCGCTCGCGAGGAACCTGAAACTCAAGACTGAAACACTCGCGTTACCTTGAACAACGTTAATAAATCACCGTAGCTAAAACAACAGGGTCAGAATGAGGCCAAAAGGTTAAATATATACATATATGAGCCCTGTTACTGGAGAGGTCGACATGGAATGATCAACCCAGCTTCGATGATCAGATGACAGTAATATCACCAGCCGGATTGAATACGCTCCCTGGGGATCTCCGTGTTGTGAGTAAGAAGCTACTCTTAGGGTGCGGCTCTCCAAGGATACCAGTGCCATTGAGGGCTGGAAGTGCCCGCCAATCCGATCTCGCGCACCAAGATCCTGGCGCACCCACGTTTAAACAATGACCGAATCATTGAAGCTGACCTAGAAGGCAGCATTTCCGATCACCACAGGTGTCTACTTCCGAGCAAAGATACTGCCCGCTGCGATGGAATAGGCCATAGATATCAAGGCGATATTCCCAGTCACCAGAGGCAACGCTGGTAAGTACAGGGAAGGTGATCAAAGCCACTTCACTCGAGGTTCTACCGGCCGCCGTATAGAGTGACGCGATACACAGAGTCTGAGTATATCGAGAGTGGTGTGACCAGCATTAGCAAACATTACTGATCTCCCTCAGGGTCGGAGGGGCTTGTGACTATGGCTTCGGTATAACCGCGAACGACCATATAGAGCAGGTCGTCCTTGGCAGTGCGGGATATTAGGAATAATCCACGTGACCGCCGGGGGCTGCATGCATGTGATATTACTGGCAGCCTACGGGTAGTGTGGACTTTTTAGTGTTCTCTTAGGTTTTGGAAATGCACCACTAGGATTCATCAAGATCGATAGAACATGTCTGTCGAACGGCGCTGAGCCTGATGTTGGATTAAACCTCGATAGGTCCATTGCCAAGGTAGTTCCGGTATATACATACTCGAGGCTGCTCTGAGGAACGCCTATCTCCCTGCACCTGTTTTCCCGGTGATTGATACCTCTCCACCCTTCCCCTTCGCTAGTATAGTCACTGACGTTCCTCTCTCTCATGGTGTGGCCCCTTACCATGTACAGCTATGCTAGCGTCCTTTAGACGACAACCGAGCCTCATATCATAAAAAACCACGCCCATTCCCCCCGTCCGCCCCTTGCCGGCGGATTTGTTCCAAGGCCTTGTGCTGCCCTCAGGACCCTGAACTCAATTATCTTCCCACACCTTATACGGTTTCGCAAGAGCCCATATGTCTGTGTGACTCGAATGCGTCGGCATTGTTACGGTTCTGGGCAGGGGCGGCGTAGAGACGTGGAGACGTGGGGCGGCAGCTCCCCACTGCTTGGGCTATCGAGTAATGCTTGATGTTATCTGACGAATTCTGATTCGGCTCTCGCGATGTCGGCGGTGGGTGCGCATTCCGAGTCATTCACTCAGCCCGCGTGTAACCGCGAGGGCGGGGGTGTGGCGGGTTTACCTGGTATGGAATCCCGCCCTGTCGTATACATATATGGCATGTGATCTAGGGTTCAGATTGATCATCTCTTGGAAGCTGTGACGGCACCGTACTGGCCAGGGCTCGTGTATAAAGAGAACACCCAGTTCCACTGCACACTATAACTGCCCCCCATTTCTTGAGATTCGATTTGCACTCTGTCCCAGCTGATCATGCCGCACTCTTTAGAGGGCGAGGCGTTCCTTGCACGCGTAGCTGAACTCCCCGAGGGATCCGATGTCAACCTTGACACTGTCCTCAAGCCCTCCATTGATGAAGAGCAAGAGTTGAGGAGGCTCTTCGCACAGGACAAGACCAACCCACGGTTGCAGAATCCTCACGTTGGGCTTGTCGATGTCTTTGGACCGAATACCGAGGCAATTCGCAAGACGCGTGCGCGAGTCGTCGTGAGCGAAGAAGATCTCTCCGCGCGGTATATCATGCCCCTCAAGGATAATCAGAGAAGGAAAGAAGGCGAAGCGAGTATGGTAGAAAACTTGGATGAGTTCAGAAAGAATTGGTCGATCTTCACCGAGGGGAGTCTATCGCAACTATTTGATTGGAGTAATGTTGTCGCAGCAGGCGGTGGGGTGCTTTCTGCTTTGTTGCCTCTGCCGGAGGAGAGTAAGAAGAGCAAGAGGGCGATTAGGAAGTACTACCACTCGGTGGCGTATCCCACATCTGATATCGACTTATTCCTATGGGGGTTAACACCTGAACAAGTAAGGCTGTGCAGTTTTGTTCTAGTTGTGTGAATTGTGCGCTGATTGATTCGGCAGGCCGAGAAGAAGATAGTCGCGATTTATGAGGCTGTAAGAGATTCTGTGCCGTGGGATGTCACTTGCATCAGGACCAAGCATACTGTCTCTATTCATTGTACGTGGATGCCCTTTATTCTGGGAAAATTGGCTGATTTAGTTGCTGGCAACAGCTCAGTATCCCTATCGTTCTGTTCAGATTGTTCTTAGATTGTATCGCTCTCCTGGAGAAATCCTGGCCGGTTTTGATATTGATGCACCTTGTTGCGTTTATGATGGTCAGGCGTTCCAGCTAACGACTCTTCTATGGGTACTCAAAAAATCTCACTTTGACAGGTGAACGTGTTTGGGCTAACCCTCGCGCTATCATTGCAATGATGCGTCAATGTAATACCGTTGACGTCACTCGGAGGTCCCCCTCCTACGAAGTTCGCCTCGCGAAATACTCCAAACGCGGGTTTGAAGTTCATGTCCCCAATCTTATCCGTAAGGACATTGATCCAACGGTGTGTGTGTAAACGTCTCTACCTTGAACATCTTCTCAAAACATTATGTTATTCTCAGATATACGAACGTTCTATCGTCAAAATTGAGGGCCTTGCGCGCCTCGTTGTCTTGGAGAAACTCCTCAACGCCGACTCTCGTTACCAGTTTTTGGAGTCCCGTCGCGAGTTGCGGGGTCGTCCTTTCGCACTTCGTCGTCCCGGCGGCAAGAGGAGGCGTAAGTACAAGGGTGATTTGAAGACCGATATTGGAGGATTGGAGATGAATGATTATGAGGTTGCTACGCTGCATATCCCCTATGGGCCTGGATGGGACGCTCGGAGAATTGAGAAGCTAGTGTATCAGACGGTGCTTGAATACCTGCCATCAAATAAGCTGGAAGGCTAATCGGTGTCATTAGGATCTCGGGATGAACTCGACTTTCAATCCCAAAAACAAGGGTCGACGTCTTCACCGTCATCCTGCGTTCTTTGGGACTATCGAGGAATGCATGGGAGATTGCTGTGAGGTCTGTCGAAAATTTATATCAATCTCTGTATTGTAGTATTGACTAGACCCCTTCCAGCATTGTCCAGAGCCCATTGACGAGGACGAAAGGAACCTTCAGAAGGAAGAAGACGAAAAGCATATTAGAGGTCGGATTGCGTTCATTGAAGAAAACCCCGGCCGTCAGAGCCTCTCCGGAAGCTTCAACCCAATTGATGAAGGTGAATGGAGCGAGCAAGTCTACGTCCGCCCCATCCAACGACTTTTCAATGCCATCGCTGCACACGATCGTAGCACCGTCAAAGCTATCCTCGAAGAAGGCAAAGTCGACCTCCAAAATCGCGATCATGTCGGCCGGACTGCGTTGCATGTGGCCATTCTCACGAAAGATACGGACATAGCTGGAGATCTCATTGATGCCGGTTGTCGCATGATTGCCAGACTTGTGGATGGGAGGACAGCACTACATTTGGCTGCGCAACATGATTTACATGAGCTCATTGTGAAGATGTTGGCGAAGAGCAAGGAGAATGCAGAAGCTGCGAAAAAGAAAGAAAAGGGAAGCCGGGACGAGGATGAGGATATGCACGTCGAGGGACCGCCAGATACAACAACGGAGACGGAACGGCCCTCTTCTGAGGATGACTGGAGCTCTGATGAGAATGATGGCGAGGGGAAAGCTGATTCGATGGATGTGGACGATGATGGAGGAAAGGATTCAGCAGATGGCGAAGACTACGATCATTGTGATGCTGATGGTGATGGTTCTGGCGCTGTGGATCGAAACAATCCCAAAGCGGACAGACCTGATGGCGAGGTGCCCGAAGATGAGGAAGATGAACCCGATGTTCTTGACATTGGTGCCAGTGATTGGGATCAAGGCTTTAACCCCCTCTGTTATGCAGTTCTCTACGCGTCCCAGGTCACTGTTGGTATACTTCTGAAGAATGGAGCCGACCCCAACAAATTAGCTACGCCACAGGGACATTCCTATGGCTCCAGCAGCCTCCTACCTCTCTTCCTCACACTCTTGCGTGACGACGAAGACATTGCTGTCGAAATCGCTGAATGTCTCATCGAGGCAGGGGCTTCATCCTCATCCGCTGGTGGCCAGCTCATGACTATCGTTCACCAAGCCGTATTCGCTCAGCGAGCTAAGGTACTCGACGCGCTCTTAAGGAAGGATCCTGGTGCCAAAAAGACACTCGATTTTCCTTCGGTCAAATATGGCGCATCCAGATTCCCAGTCGTCTCCGCCATCGAAGTGGGCAGCTACTCCGTTCTGGCCACGTTATTGGCTCACGGTGCAAAGATCAACCCATCCGGAGCTGATGTAACACTTGCGAAAACTATCAGGTCTGTTTTCCTTCAAAATAGCAGCAGATTTAATATTGACTAAAGAGCCGTCTAATTAGTGGGAATACAGATGGTTACACCTGGGGGTATAACACTGTTACCGACTACTCCACACAAATATATCGACCTGTAGAGACTGCTTTAACGCGCTCGGACTACATTGTGGACCTCCTTGTCGAGCTCGATGCCGAAGTGGACGTCGGATTATACAACTCCCGCGGAAGATGGGCGCAGAAGAACGACAAGAAGACGATCTTAGACTGGGTTATCGATTCTCTCGAGAATATTCTCCCTCAGAGGATCAAGAACCTGGAAGATGAGTGTACCCAGCTAGAGAAGAAGGCGAAGCGAAGGTCATATTCGGCGCCGGTGGTATTCAAGACATGGCATGAGTACCTGTCTGGCTTTACCGAGTGGGCTGATGTAGTCAAGTGGAACAATAACTTAGAAAGGGCGGAGAAAGACAGGGCCGAAAAGAAGAAAGCCATCAAGCAGATCGAAAAAACGCGGGAGTATCTTGTATACGTCAAGTCACTTCTCGTGTCTAGGGGAGCGAAGTCTTGGAAAGAGGTATATGGGACTGAGTCAGAGGGGTCTACCGACCAGAAGGAACAGCAGGCGCCCATTTCCCGTGTGGATATCAAGGAACAGCCTAAACCAAGATATATTCTCATCACTCAGGGCTACCGCCGGGAATACGTGCAACAAGATTCGAATGAACGATATGACGAGCTGTTCGAGGCGGCGTTCAGGGGTGATGACGCGAAGGTCGAGAAGCTTTGTGTTCCCTCCGATGAATTGGACGGGTCTATTGTACCAACCCAAATCACCGTTGAGGCAATTACGGAAGATAATGGTAGTCGGACGGGTGAGCTTGCGTCGGACTAAATTGGTGGAGTTCGAGGCTTCTAACATTTTATGGTTTTCATAGGAATAAGTCCACTGTTTGCAGCAATTGCTGGAAAACGGTGGAACACTGCCAAACTCATCATGGCTATTGCCGCCGGTCAATATCATAATGAGGACGATGAGCGCGAGCAAGAACTCCGGGCCGCTCTATTTGACCTAGGTACGACACAAACACTCCTATCTGTGTCCCAGCTTGACTGATGAACCACATAACAGCTGACGAGGAGGAGGACGAAGATATGAGTGATGAGGGTAGCAATTACTCGGATGACACTATCGACGCACGAAAGCGCCAAACGAAGTTCCTCGACATCGCCAAAAAGATATCCGTCCGGACCAATATCCACCCTTCGACTTTACTCGAAGCTGCAATCTACCACCCTATTGGTAGCGAAATCAAATACTCGACGTTGATTGCGAAAGCCGTTAGGGAGGATAACTTCGAAGCTTTCGTCAACCTGTTTAATATATACGATTCAACCTACGAGAAGGAAGAATACCCTCAAGTTTTCCAAACAATCCTCCAACTCGACAAGCCCAAGTTCCTTGATGAGCTCATCAGACGAAGGGGCGTTGGTATTGATATCGATACTGTCCGTCAAACTGCAGGCGAGGACCACCCAACCATGCTCAATGATCAGGATCGACTATACCTTGGACTCAACATACACGGTAAGAAACGCGCCGATCTCGCACGCAAGGGCGATCCAAATATCAATCAACACACGAGGCACACACCCCTTGTATGGGAGGCTGTTGATGCAGGGGCTAAATTGATTGTCGAATATCTTGCGTCGGAGAAGCCGCTTGCTGCGTACAAGCACTTCGCGACCAATGGAAAGGGTGATAGGGCGGAATGGTTGAGGCACTCCAAGAGCATTGAGGCTTCGTTAAACGAATGGCTTGGATGGATGATCAGTCCGCTTGGGGAATCACCATTGACGATGGCGGTGTTTAAGAATAAGCAGGAAGTGTTATCGACACTGTTCGTGAAGGCTGCGAAGCTTATGGGGTCGGCTCTACATCAGAGGTGAGTCCATATTGTGGAACTGATGTGAATATATGCTTACTATCAGACCATAGGATCAAGTTCTTGGGTTTCAATGCATTGTTACTCGCCGCCAACAGGGGTTGCGATAAGGAAATTTTTGACTTCTTGTTGAAGAAGGACGTGTCGCCTTTGGAGAGCGATCAAACCAAAGGGTATTTGTGTTTTCCCCCGACCAAGCCCAATCCTAGTTTCCTGACGTCGACACCCCCAGGTGGAACATGTATCACTGGCTGTGTAGCAACAACAGGGGTGATCTGCTCGAGTACTTGTTTGAGCGGCTCCCTCGTGATATAAGCGAACAGCTGCTGGCCCAACGATCTAAAGGAAAACTCAACACGGTAATATCCACCCTCTGTACCAGTTCGTAGGTCACTGACGCGTTCGTTATAGCCCCTTCAAATTGCAGTAAAGGCTGGTTGTATACGGCCGGTGAAGCTCATCCTCGGCTTCACGCAACAAGGACTCGTCATATATGATGCTCACGGATTCACCCCCTTGCACAATGCTGTGCGCAAAGGCTACCAAAATGTGGTCGACGAGATAACCAAAGTTCTCCCAAAGGAGGGTCTGTACCTCGAAAATGGTGTTGGAAAGACCGCTTTCGAAGATGCGGAAAAACGCGCGCTCAAACCACTCACGACGAGCATATCCACGCCTGATCCATCGTTTCTCAAGGATCCCACACAAATTATGCGCCCATGGACCTATTTCGAAGCAACCGAGAAAGAGTTGCAGAAGGCTCTTGAAACTCTGAATCGACTCATTAGTCACGGAACTCTCGAAAAGGGTGGTTCGTTGGCCAATGCGTTGGAGAAATTTATTTCGGCTATGGAGGGACGCCTTGTTAAGGCCGAAGCCAAGGAACCTGAGAATGAGGCGGAAAAGAACAAGAACCCAGTCGACGTTATGAATTGCATCGCGACGTTCAAGTCTATTAGGAAAGTAGCTGCTGGGAGTGAGGCAGAAAGGGGGCTTATTCATCTGAAGGATGTGCAACTGTCTGTTGCACGAAGTCTAGAAGAGGCGCACCGGGAGGAGAGGGTATATATAGATAGAGATGGGCTCGAGGAGGAAGAGAGTGGCGAGAATAAGGAGAAAATGAAGGGAGTGGTATTCTCGCATATTGCGATCGGTGGGGATGCCTTGTAGTCAATACACCGGCGTAGATTCAAATGGCTCTGGACACATGTAATAATAAATTTGATCAGAATTTGGTTACTAGTGGCTGCGACTAAACGTCTCTCTTGTCGTCATCGATCTTGCTCCTCATCGAGTAAAAGAATGCTACCTGTTTGTAGCATCTGAAAGGAGCTCAATACATTTTCACCCCCTCCGGTCCCGTTTGACACACCCATTCGAAGGCACTCGGCCAGCGCAGGGACGGGGGTGAATGATGAGCTTATCGGCGGGTGCATTGGACTTTGGTCACCTAATTCCTTCTGCTATGATAATGCCCATATTTCGAGCACTTGGAGCAGGGCTAGTCGTGGGACTTGTCGGAGAAGGCGTTCATTCCACGGGCAAGAGCACAGATCGGTGGCGATTTCTTCAACAGGATATGTTGATGTAGGTAGTACCGGGCTCTTGAATGGGGTTGCAAGGGCTTTGCTCCGTACATACATCATGGTCCAAATAAGCTATGATCTATGTTGACTAAGCGTCGATATTCGCACACGCGCAGTTGTTTAAGCTAAGCTTCAAGCTCGAGATCTCGGAACTTAACCCGTCTTCGTATACGCATTATCCATAAACCCGCAACTGGGTCGATGGTTAACCTATTGCATGTTGATACGCAGCATTGTCCTTGCTTTCGGCTTGTCCAAATAGCCGCACGTGGGAAGTGGCAAATGTACTGGTGATGCGACCGTGATGAAGCGAGGGAAAGCTGAAGCAATGGGCACATGGGCGCCGCTGCCCGTTATTGCAGCTTGGATGAAACCAGATGAAACGCTTTTTATCCTGGCGCAAATCGAGTACCTCTACCGAGCCCAACTCGGTTCCTGTCGCAGAAGTCGTCAAGCTGGCTTGTGGCCCGAAGTATGCCGTCCCGGAACTCAGGGTGTGTACTACCATCCATGTTGACCTATCCCATCCAGGCTCACAGCTGGTCCGCAGCACATAGATGCTATCCTTGCTGCAACTTGGTCGGAAGCGGACACGCTACAGAGCATATTAAAGGCGCTTTCTCCGTACATCCACGGAAGCAACCATGTCGTATGGCCCCTTCATTCCAACACATCCCCCGAAAGACTGAGTATATGGTGACTCCTCATAGCTTGTACTGAAGGCTCTAGTCGTATTACATACTATGATTCGGGATGGTGCCACCGATAACGTCCTCTCACAACTTTCCCAACTTGACTCGCTAAAGCTGTACAGCATCTATTCTGGCAGCGAAGGTAATGCACGCCCTTCATCCTATCCAGCGTGCTAACTCTTGGTATATGCGCGCGTAACCCAGGTTCTAAAACCCCCGATATCCTACGTAATTATGCTCGATACTTCGACCGCCGTATACGTGCATATCGCGACCTCAAACATGATATGATCCAGATTCGGTGTGAGAGTGACCCCAGCGCGCTTAGCTCGGCTATAGACAAGAGAGAGCGCAGTTTGAAGGCGGTAGAGGTGACAAAGAGGTTGCTGCGGGAGACAAGGGCTGTTCACGAGATGATCGATGCGTTGGTGGAGTGCAAAGTGAGTCAGGTTAGAGCCATATCTGTGACCTAATTTGATCGTGTTTGCTAGATTTTCGTTGGCCAAGAAAATTTATTGGGTACGAAGGCACTGCAAATGATCGTCAGGGATCTGGTTTTTTTATTCCAGATCGGGAACGAGGCTATCATTGTCCTTCTTGGTGTGTTTCTCTTGTACCAATTGCCCATATCAACCCTCATCTCCCCACTTAGAACGATATTTTACGATGCCACGAAAAGATGCCGCAGCAGCATTACAGATATACCAGAATTTCTGTGAACAGACAGGAGATGTTGAAGATTATCTCAAGGCTGCAAAGAAATCACCAGCGCTTCAAACGATTGGCATTCCTACTTTCCGTCACGTAGGTTTTCACGTTGAGGATTTGTCACGAGTATTTATGTCAGTGATAGGCTCCGTTGTCACTCGTGGTCCAACTAGAAGCGTGGCTTAACGACCCCTGTTTCGAACAAAACCGTTCAGAATACCGAGCGAACATGACAGCCGTAGAGATAGATGGGACGGCCGGTCCAAACCGTCCACCAGACGCTCCTGCCAACAGCCCTCCGGTGGCAGGGGATAAAATAGTCGGATGCGAAGTAGAGGACGGTAGGTTCTTTTATGGCCACCAACCCCCTGAGGTTGATAATGTGTCGGAAATAGCTGATGATATTGCGGAAGAATTAATAAGTGATGAAGAGTTTTCGCATATCTCAAGCGCTCGAGTTGACGGTGGATCTACCGGTACTTCTCAAGCTATTGCTCCCCAGGTGACCAAATAAGCATGAATTTCAACCAAGGCTTTACTAAATTTGCGGTGCGAACCAGCTCTCCCCTGACGATCGTGTTCTTCATTCTCTTACTCAAAATTTGCGAACGCCTGAAAAGACCAAAGCGATGCGAGAGCTGAAGGATGAGCGCGCTCAATTGATGATAGATTATCTATATTCTGTGGGCCTTTCCAGTTGCCTCAGCTCGTGTATACATGGTTGACATCCTCTCCTAGGTTCTTGTGCAGCTGGAACCTACGTCATCGTCCTTTAGAAAGCACATCATTATAACACTCTACAAGCTCTCCAAGTCATCTCGATTATACCCTCAACATTATATGCTTCAGGATATATCGCTCGAGATGGTTGAAGACGGAGGAAGGTTTTGCGACATCCGCCGAGGGCGCCACCAAGGCCAGGATCTATGCCTTAAGGTCGTGCGAGTATTCCAGAAGGAAAATACAGATGCTATCCTTAAGGTTATTTACTCCCTTCTCGCACCTTGTTTTTGTCTTAATTGCATGGCCAGGTACTTGCCAAGGAGGCAATCCTGTGGGGACAGCTTGTCCATCCTAACACACTACCTTTCTATGGAGTTTACTACCTCGACGAGGCACGTGAACAAATATGTCTTATATCTCCTTGGATGGAAAACAGCAATATCGTTGAATATTTGAATTTCAATCCGTCAATGCCTCGAACACCTCTTGTGAGTACAACATTTCCCTACTCTTATTGTACGGCGCTTAACACCTCCCTGACCGTTGAAAGCTCTATGATATTGTGAATGGCCTTCGATACCTACATAGTGAAAACATCGTCCACGGTGATTTGAAAGGGGTACAGCATTTTTCTCTTACCTATCATATTTCCTCTGAAAGATGAAGTTTAGGCTAATGTATTAGTCACCGATTCAGGGAGAGCTTGCATAGGTGACTTTGGTTTGTCGTCTGTCTTCACTGACAGGACAATAAGCCATACAATATCGAAAACGTTTCCTATTGGCACTTCTTATCGTTGGTCTGCCCCTGAGTTGCTGAAGGACATCACTTCTACACCCAGCCCTGCCAGCGACATATGGGCTTTTGGGTGTATTGGTTATCAGGTTTGGCTACATCCCGCGCTACCTTGTCACGTAAAGCTGATCGAACGCACATACTTAGGTCTTGACGCGTCAGGTCCCATTCCATGAACACGCATCGGATGATCAAGTGATTGGGAAGATATTGCGAGGTGGACTACCGAGCCGACCTGTAGGAGAGGACGCAATGTGGGAATGGGATCAGATTCAAGATGACATGTGGGATCTAATGATGCACTGCTGGGAGATTGATCCTCAGCTTCGTCCGACATGTCAACAGATAATCCAGAACTTCAAGTTGGGAGAGTTCGTGGATGAGCGTGAAGATAAGTCCCGGGGGCATTCAGTGTACGATAATGCTCGTTTTCTGTATGCAATGAGGAAGAAGGCGGATGTATCGGTCGATCTGGCCTCAATCGAACGGATTTTGAAGGGGGTGAGTGCTCTGCGAGATAAATGCTACTTCATGCCTGAGTAATATGCCTTTCAGCTTTGACCGGCTTGGCTCCTCATCATACATAGCGCAGCGTTGGTCTGAATGTTAATCGAAGCGAAATGATAATTTGCTTGATCATGACGACACTTGACCATCTTGCTCAACTACTGGGATGAGTTATCTCATGATGGCGATTCATATATTCGACAACGTGCTCTCCCAGCACATTCCCACGTCTCTTCCTGTCCAGGGTTAGTTCCCTTCTGGGCTCGAGCTGCAGCCCTGTGCATGTCCAGTCTACCCCTTCGGACTTGGTAAGAATTTCATCTTAGAGCTTCAAAGATACCGTAACACAATTGAACCCCACACAATTGGATTCGAGGTTCACTAGAACCTCACCTGGCGCCATCAGCGTCTTTGTCGACAACATCATCAAACCCGATGTGTCTTCCAAAAAACAGCACGGGATATAGGGTGCGAAAGCGTATACCACAGGTATTGTTCCGCGACCAAATGCGTATCCCAATGAGGAAGACGACGAGCGGTGCTGAGTAGCGTTTTAGATAAGGGAGGGTCAGGAGTGTGCTCATGTTGTTGAATGTGCAGGAAATTGAGGCAGCGAAATTGAGGCAGCGAGGGGTTGATGAAAGATTATTTTCTGCTACACTTTCATGGTGCTTTGGCGCGAAGCTCTAGGATGTGGCTTAAGGCAGTAATACTTAAACTAATGAAAGCCGTGGATTAAGCCTCAGAGATCAAATATGCGACAGTGTCGTGTCCTCCAACAGCAACGGTAAATGTACTTGCAGCATTGAACGTGCCGCTGATGTGTGCGCCAGTCCACATGTCGTGAATCTTGAATTCACCGGACGTGTTCAGACCAGGAACGTTGGAGAATTTGAACTCTTTCGTAGCCATGAGTGGGCTTGTGTTGATGATAAACACATGGGAACCTTTGACCGATTTTCCAGAGTAATACTCTGGGGGCTCCGTTGAAGGAGCACCGGTGAAGGGTGTAAATGGCATGGCGGGTGCCCCAATCGTCGAGTCTTGGTGAAAAGCGAGTAGCTCTTTATTGGTGATGATCGCAATCTGTTCGCGGGAGAGTTTGCGGAGCTAATGTTTCAGAACCAGTTATAACAAGGCTTCAGATAGAATATAGAATGACTTCTTACATCTGTACCACTGCGGGTTCGCGCGTTTACGCTTTGTCAGCAGTAGAAATGTCCGTTGGATCGTTGCTGACTCACAGCAGGATTGGACTTTTTAAAAATGCCCACGCGGCAAAATGGGTGCGCTCTTCTTCGATCGTCAGTTTGCCATTACCTGTATAATGATATAATTATGAAAGTGCAGCATGTCGAGAGCAGACATGTCTACCAATTTCCATCATATCCATATCGTTGTGGGCGAAAAAGTCGACCGCGTCCAAATGTTTCAAATTGGCGCAGATGGTGTGCATGAAGTATGACCAGCACGGCCTAAATGCAGATAAACATGTTTTCACCTATGTCGATGAAAGCTCGTACTTGGAGTCATAAGCTATTCTCCATGAGTGACCCTTGAATTATCATTAGCCCACGAGGTTCCTATATAAGTTCTAAAGCTAACCACACGAGCACCCCAGGTCCACACCTCAGCCGTGCCCCAGATGCAGAGGTTGTACTCGATGGGGCGAGATAAAGTAGCCAGAGCCACTCTGAGGTAATTGCAATCAACAACACAAACCATGAGATAGATTATAAGCAGAATGTTGGCTCACGCCATTCGGCGATAGCGAATTGCTGACTTCGAGTTGCTACTTGAGTGGTCAATTACGCAGCTCGGCGTCACATGAAGGAAGGAGGGATTTACTACCAGTCACCATCTGTGTGTTTCTTCGGGAGGTTGTTCTCAAAATTCGCGTTGTGCGAGAGTGGATGGACTTACTGAATCGTCCTTCCAGTCGATCGGAACAGCGCAATTATCTGAAGGTCACACTGAGAACTTGGGGTTTCTGATTTGGGACGTTAACCGCTCACCATATTTCAAGTAGTCGATACCCCAGTCAGCGAAAGTTTGTGCGTCGGTGAGTTCATGGCCAAGTGACCCCGGGTACCCAGCACATGTGCGAGTGCCAGCATCGCTAACACTGGTGATAAGTCAAATAACATGAAAGGTCATTATTCACATACCTGTATAGTCCGAACTTCAATCCGAGACCGTGTACCCGGTCGGCTATGCTAGCAATTCCATTGGGGAATTTGGCAGGATCGGGTATCATTCTGCCTTCGGGGTCGCGATACATCAAAGCCCACCGGTCCTATTCATGGCTCTTTAGCATGTTTACTCTTGATTGATACTGCAATAGGACCTACATCGATATTAATGTATTCATAACCGGCATCCTTAAGTCCAAGGGATATAAATGAGCTTGCTGCAGCGAGGATTTTCGCCTCATCGATGTCTAGGGGACAGTGGTGAAGTTTCCATAACATGGAGCTGAGTTAGTATTGACTCACCGCCGTGATAGGCGTTCCAAGTATTCCAGCTGAATGAACCTTGTCAACGAGATTGCTTGACGAATGAAACGGAGGTCATACCCCAAAGCCGGAAGCTTTCCTATCTGCTTCGAAGGTGGGGCTGTAGGTGGATCGGGCTCGTCATGTTGAGACATAGCACGGTGGAAGACGAGAAAAGTCCACGCAGTAATTTATGCTACAGAAGTGTGGAGAGAAGTGAGACTTAGACAAATAGCTCCTACAAAAGGGGCCCCCTATCCTCATACATCCCAAGGGTGAGTCTCACCGTCGGTGTTAACGGACACGAGCTGTTCCGGCGTCGAACCTGGTTGGGTTAATTATATTTCGGGGGGGTGGGAGAGCATGAGCTGCCCAGTCGCCATTACCCTAGCAAATATTTCAGAGGCTAACTTCAGGTGAAGATTCATTAGAGAAAATAAAAATGGGTGGCGAGGATGGCCGGTCTCAATTTTATGGTATCACGGAGATTAGGAATCCCGTCGCCTCTTCAACGGACACTGAAAATCACTATGACCCCTCGCGTAATCACTTTTACGCATTCCACAGCTACAAGTCGTATACTCTCAACGCCGCCATAACAGTTGATAAAGCACTCGACAATATACCGAACTATAGACCATTAATATCACCCTTCATCTGCTCACCTTCCATCTGCTCATCGCACTCACTTGATACCGGGGTTGCATCCGAGGCCTGTCGAAGCGGACGCAACACCAGCATATGACCATTGCTTCCGTTGAGACGGTTCTGTTTAAATGCGTCCAACCAATGAGAGACAGGCGGGTTGATACACCCGTGCGTGTGTACATCTATGCTATTATGGGAATGTAGATTGCGAGGATTTACCATTCCACAGCATAGGGATAACGATCTCGACACTCAAACCAAACTAGGGAACTGTTAGCCATCATTAGGCTTTCAGCGCCATGGGTCGTTCTCACGCGATAGTTGTCTGTTAATCCCGGGCAATATAGAAAACGATTGATGCTCCTGAGCAGACAATATAGAATCTGTACAGTGATAGATTTCTCAAAAGGTATTGGTTATACGAGTTCTACAGCCCCCCGATCATGAAGAAAAAATTTACAGCGAGTGGTATCAATCATATCAACAAAGCAACTTCTTAACATATCAAGGACAACTTTAGCCAACATCATTATGCAGAAGAGGGCTCTTTGATCGCTGGTAAAACTGATTTGAGGCCGGGCGGTGATAGGATGATGCCCAGGTTACAAATTGGCTGACTGATAGACACACGACATTAGCGGGATACATCTTAAAACCAATTCGAAAAGAGTGTGCCATGTCTGCAGCATGTCCTTCAATCTTACTGAAAACGCAGCACACCAGTTGTTGGTGCGACAGTCGCCCCTACAGGACTTTCTCGGTGAGGTCTTTTTGGGATTACGGGTCCAACAGATCTCAACGGTAGATATAAACAAATTTCCAAGTTGAATGGACACTTACGAGAATCACTAGTCGATGAATGGTAAGTTCCACTTGAGCATTTCGCAATTGAACCACTCAATTATGATTTCCAGTGGCTAGCCTCACGCTCCTCGTGAGTACCCAACTCCACACCGTACACCGACTCCTCAACGCATTGACTAGGTATACGACTGGTTATTAAAACTGTCCCTCGAAATTCCCTTGATCTGGCGATCTCGTTGGAGCGTTGTCAAGGTTCTCTACCTGTTAACGAGATATACTGCTTGTCTCGAATTAACGATTAATATCTGGGGTCAGTGGCACTCCGCTACATGTAGCATTCGAAACACACACCTCACCCTGGATTCCCTCTTCAGGACAAGTCACTTTCAATCTCACTGCCCGGCAGTGCAAAACCATATATCACGCCTTCGGCTGTAGGTATTAACCCACAACGCGGTACTTTGCCATTGAAAAGGATTCTTTTTACTACAGATTTATTTACAACAGGATTTCATATCGGCGAACGTAAGTTGATCAATCCGATCATGCACATCGCTTATGATTTTGTGCTAGTTCTGCTGGTGAGGAGAGCTTGGGCTGTCTGGGGGAGAGGTCCAGCGATGGGTATTCTGCTGGGTACCCTGTTCCTTGGATTCGCAGTTGGCAACTTTGTAAACATGGCCCTCTTTTTGAAGACGGTTTCTTGTGAGTAATCGCTCGTTCTCACAAAACATTGGCATTTGAATTCACTACTTTAATCCAAGTCATTGACTCTTTTCCACATATCTCGGGATGTGTTATCACGGGCGCGAGCATTCGACTTTACATCAACTGGATTTTGCTCATGGTCTTCGACATCGGTCGGTCACTTTTAGATACCCTGATTGAACACTAAACAACTGAATTTCGTAGTGATTTGTACGTTCATGATTGTCAGAGGATGCCAATCCTGTCAGTTGTTTCCCTCCAATCGCAAGAGCAGGCTAATCACAGATGGGACCAGACTCTCCAGGCAGGAATTCGCAATTGATGAAAGTGGTATATCGAGATGGTGGGCTCGTTGAATTGCTATGCTTTTTGGCTGGTGATTAATCTTCTCTCTCACAGGAATCCTGTATTATGTTTATCTCGTCGGTTAGTCCATTCTCTTGGCTGCAGAGTATTCAGCATGAATAATTATACTAGGCTTGTCCATGCTAAACGTTATCCTCATTGTGCGTCTACGCGTAAGTGAAATGGAGACAAAACCTGTCAGAATTCCACTGACATTTGCCTCGGTACAGCCAGAGTACCTGTCCCTCCTATCTGCGTAGGCGAATTTCCCGAGAGCGTCCAGCACCCCAACTAATCTATATATCAGGCCAATGCGTGTGATACATTCTATTTTGTCATGTAGACTTGTACTTCATATACGAGTACAAGGGAAGGCAGGCACGATCGTTCTTGGTGGTGATGGAGTCGGAGAGGGGGCGGTGGGGGGATCGAACGGACCGGTTAGCATCTTGAGATTTGCAGACAGTGGACAGAGTCAAGTGGATGAAGATATATAAAAGTCCAGGCGTGGCCTTGGGTAGCCGCCCAGGATATCGTGTGGACACAATTATTAATATTTGGCAGATGTATGAGAGCCCCTGATATGTTACTATCTGTAGTTAGGCTTGATCAGGTTTCGAACTTGTGTATACAAACAAACGAATTCTGTCCTCGGAGATGAGGAAAAGTGAGCAATCGAACGAGCCCGATAGACTTGATCAGCGTAGGTCTAAAATTGGGATCAAGGGGTTTGGGCCCATACCTTTTATCATTCTCGATGCATCACAGAGAATGGGCGCTACAATGAGACATAACAGAGAGACTCACTCGATGAGAAATGCAGGAATCTCCTGGGCCGGAAGGCGAGGCTAGATACATCGAGGAGGGCGGGAAGATAGGGAGTCTGATGAAAGCGAAGGTGAAAAGAGTGGTGTACTCGTAAGACTTGACCGGCAGAAAACCCCAAAATGGCCTCGTATCTTGTCATAATATATGAATCAGAAATATTATTAAGGGTGCACACATATAAGTACCCTTGTCTAATCGACGCCCACCTTATGCATCCCAGCAGCGTGCACTTCATGTCCGATCAATCACTTGGCACATCATTGAGATCCACCGTGGTCTGAAGTTCAAGGTGTGATATCCTATTTTCATATCATTCCGATGACTAATCTACCTAACAAGCCCACTAGCGTACGTCCTCAGCAATGCTGGCCTCCAATTACTGCCCGCATATCCTCAAGTTGTGCACGGAACCTAGTGCCCTCGTTGCAAATCGGTCTTTTAGTTACTCCAGGGTCAATGCAGGAAAGTTAACGAGAGTAGAAACACACAGTATAAACGTCACGATAATATATCTTGGATCAACACCTAGGATCCAGTAAGACAAGCTGGAGTCCTAGGAAGTACGGACGCTACCTAAGTACGACGAGATACTATGTACATATGTTTACCTAGTAATGTAGATCGATCGTCGCAGGAAAAAGAAAACAATTAAGTCCATAATGTGTACCTACAGAGACCGTGAAAAATATGAAATAGAATAATCAAATACTCGGGTAACGGTACGGACATCGAGCTGGAGAGACCAGCATTTTCGACAAAAGTGACCCTAGCCCTAGGCCGTGGTCAACACGCAATAGCAGAATTCCTTTACCTACGTGGGAGCCAGTGCCACTTCTGTCTGTCAGGTCGTCACCCTCGACTTTCGAGGAACACATAGACAGAACAAGGATTGCTGGATCCCGGAAACTCCTTTGTCACACATCGATAGATTCTTTGCAGATTCACCCACAATCCGCGAACGAGCAGACACCTTGTAGAAATTGAACATGTCAATACAGGTGTCCTCGGCGAGATCCAAAACTCATGAATTTTGCGATCCACCCTTGAAAAGTGCCCTAAGAGTTGCCTCGGCAGCAAGTCTTGTTTTAAGGACTGCTGTCCATGAGCGTTGATAGCATTTCGGGGTTTGGTTTGCGCAGCAGCTCGAAAGCTTGTACGCCCATTGATGCGCAGAAAAGCGGTACACTGCCCTATGATGGCCAAGACAACCACCGTGTGGGAACCCTGTTCCAGGTCGGAGGCACTATCACTCCGTTCGGTGGACGGCTGCTATGTGCTGATAAATGAGCATCATTTACCAAGGAAATCGCGGTGATGGTTGTCCACACGGCGCATGGAGGTGTTTCACACTCTGTGGCCGAGACTGTCCACAGGCGTGCCATCCGATTTGCACCGTTTGCAGATTTGGAGTCTTGAGTGCGTAAGCTTGCAAAGGGTGGAGAATGACAAGTAGCCCTCCCGCCCATTCCATAGCATATCCAGTGATATCTGTCCCGCAGGAGACACCTATATTAATGAAACCATCCCTCGTTCCCATAACTTGATCAATACACAATTGAGATCCGCAGCATGAGGACCACCTCTGCACAATCCTCTCTCTTCCCCCCCATTCTACCACACCCGGGGTTCCATCCACAGTCCCACATAATCTCATTGGGGGTCCGACCTACCCATGGAAGATATGGCCGATACTGTTCAAGCCAGCCTGACAATTCCGAGTGCCATACTTTACCTCTATAACAAAAGCGGGATGCCGCAAATGTCGCAAAATCGGACACCTGACCTCGAGATGGACTCATATCTGTTCACGACACCCCCAGTCATCAATCCTCGATCAATTCGAAATACCTTATGAGCTTAGTGTCGTCTCGGTGCATCGGGTGCCTGTTCGCCTGGTCGAGTATCCGAACTGTCCGTCGCGACCAGGCCCCTTGATGCCATTGTTGCTGGGGCTGGTGCCGCGGGGCCATCTCCCCGATATGGTATTCATGTTTAGCGGGGAATCCCCATTGCTACGGCTGCCATTAAGAATAATCAATATGGGCTTAATGACGCCAAAGATCCTGTCGGTGGGGAATCCTGCGCTATCTGAGGCTGCGGGCGAATATATCAAGTCGATGGAGAGGGAGGTTTTTGTGAAAGTTGAGAGATCGGGCCAGGTGGGATGGGACAATTATCAAAAACAACAGTAAATCGTTGTATGTTTTAGACGTCAATCGGAAGGAGGACAAGAGCACCCATACCCCTACCCGCGCTGACACAAAGGATATGTTTGCCAGCGGATAGCATAGGAGTACTTACGATGGGTACCCGCAGATGATGCGGTTAAAGCACCATATCAAAGGGTTAACCCCACGCCCGCCCTTCAGAATGGACAAGATGTTTTCGACTAGCTGCAGGGGAAAGGAAAGGGGAGAACGATATGACGGCTCACATCCTACGATCAGCCGCGCGGACTGCCTGCAAAACTGGCGCTACCTCGCGTATGTTGGTTGCTCAGATGAGATGTGTCATTTCCAATCATACGTCGCAATGGGGATTGCGGGAAATGATAGGTGTCCACAATGCATTGCCAAATGTTGTCTTGATTTTCGAGACAGTCTACACAGTCGCTCAGGGTGAAATGTACCATTGTCCAGCTATGCAGCGGATACTGGTTATTTCAAATGGAAACAAGTCAAGTAAGTGTTTTAGATTGGTCAATTGTATGCATTAACCTTACAAGAAAGCTATGAAAGAATTGACATACGCCGTCCGATTGCTCTCCCAGGCAATTGTGAGCTCCGTCCGGATCAGGGAGGTAGGCGTCGGGGATGGTAGCGGGTCGGTATCCCGGGGTGTACTTTGGCCCGATTCGTGACATTCTCGCTGCTCGCATCAGGGAAATAACTCTGTGCCGGGGGATAAGGAAGCCGTTGTGAACTTGATCGACTCCACGCACAGTCAAGATTAAGGGTTTAGATGCATACCACCTATTGGTTCCGACGTGCCATCGGCAGTATCTCAACATAGCGAGAGACCTTGGGGGATATACAAGACAACGCTCGCTGTGGTGAGATAGCGAAAAGAGAGGAGACCCACTCATCGAGAATTGTGCGGCCAAGCTCAGCGAGAAGCTGAGAGGAGAGTCACACGAGGAGGACAAGGTTGAAGACATTAATTAGGCCAGGTCAGACTACGAGGAGTCTCATGACACTGAACAAGGAGAGAACGGTGGACGGCACGCATCTTGACATGCGGGTATATGAGGAAGGCCCAATTTTGCCTTGTGTCCTGTGATACTACGTTCACCCGAATTCCTCGCCTGTATAATAATTCAATGAGGGAAGACCAGCAGGAGTATGTCACGGTATCATCCACTGTGGAGAAAGGCACCTCAGCACCAGCCTGAGTTTCGTAGTTCTTCAGGATTGCCACAGAACCATCCTCTGCCGCTCTTCCTGGAGGAATGATGAGATCAGGCTGTGTGATGGCGTCGGTGATTGGCCAAGCGAACCCTAACCCTATGATAGGGTGATGACGAGCTACACGCTCCCATCGCTTTCGTTCGGACTCTGACGATGGCGTCCATATCAAAAATCGAAATGCGCTGTCTTTGTATCGTGCAACTGACCTTGTGGCATCGTGGATACAATAAGCCGGCCTTCTGATCATGATAATTTCCTCACAACTTGATCAGGCTTCGCTTGACATTCCTSGGGAATGTTGCAAATGCTGTTCTCGACGCTTAACACTACACCTTTGTCCCTGGCGAATAACACTTCCATTCTCCATTGTCAGAGTCTGCGCTGAGCCTCGGGAATACTTCTAGCTCGTCGTACTACTCTCATGTCTAAACTTGTCAAGTCGGYGAAGAAATTCTTCAAGCGATTCAGACCCCCGTCCCACAATATCTCCGGTGAAAACACTCCCCATCATATTACTCCGAATGTACTTGTCCCCAGCGGGTCATCAGGAAATGCAACGAATCCTGCCGCAAACCAAAATCTACTACTCACGGAAGTTGGTGGTGCAGGTGCATTGATTCTACCCAACCCCTAATGCTGAGATCGGTGCCAGACTGATACGAAACCATTATGACAGAAGGGAACGAAAGCTCAACCACCACCATCAATAACGAAGCACCTGAACGCGAACTGCCTGGCACTCAACCCCTACCAGACCCGTCAACGACGCAAAACTTGTCCTCAAATGAGCTTGCGCGTACGTCTTCTTTGTCCGTCCTGTTAGCACCCGATCTAAGCGTCAACACCTCCAGCAGCAATTCAGGGCACCTTCAGCTCTCCTCATCTCGGCCAATCGACTACAGTCATCGGCGCTTTCACGGGTGCTCGTCATGTCACTCTGAACGACTCAACATTCATTATTAGCCCTGAGGACGCAGCGAAATGTGAGCAAGATCTGTTCCAACTACTGGCCCTTATGCTAATCGCGAAACAATAGCAATGAAGCGACTGGAAAAGAAGACGAACCTAGATGCTACCCTCAACTCTCAAGCAAGGCACCCCCAGCCGCGTTGCCTCCCGGGAACTCGCAAGGACCTCCAGGACCGAATTACTCGATGGTTGGCGGACTTGAATCGGGATGTGCATTTACTACGGTTCTACGGCACCGCAGGTGCGGGAAAGTCAGCCATCGCACAAACGATCGGCGAATACTGCCGGGACAAGGGCTGGCTCGGTGCTGCATTCTTCTTCTCGCGACTCAACCAACGCAGCAGCCCAAATCACTTAATTCCGACCCTTGCATACCAACTTGCACTCGTCCACACTCCATACCGCAATTACATCAATCAACTCCTAATTGCGGACCCCATGATCTTGGAACAGGAGCGTCGAATTCAATTCCAACGACTAATTGTTCAACCCACCATGAATACTATCACCTCCGGTACTCCACTTCGCCCACTTCTGATGCTAGTGGATGGCCTCGACGAGTGCTCGTCGGAAGCAGCTCAACGAGATTTTATCCAATTGATTGTGGAATTCGCCTCGGTGTGCAAGCGTGACAAGCTCTCTCTCGTCTGGATGATCATAAGTCGACCTGAGTGGCAAATCGTAAGCAGGTTCAACGAGGTGGCCACTACCGCAGACGTCTGGCACGAGGAGCTCTTGATCAACACTAAAGATAGCAGTGAGGATGTCGCCATGGTCCTCCGAGATGGCTTTGCCCAAATTCGCCGAAAGTACGGTGATGTGATTGAAGAAGAGGTCGAATGGCCAACAGAAGAGCAGCTGCTCGTCATCAATTCCACAGCTTGCGGTCTAATGGTATTTGCAGATATTCTTGTGAGATTCGTGGACGACGACGATTTCGGGAACCCTGTTGGGCAGCTACAGACGTGTTTGGAGTTCCTGAAAGGGAATATTGAATATGAGAGCATGGATTCTCTTAATCCCTTCAACCCTCTTACTACTTTATACATGGGAATCCTCCGTCGTATTGATCAACGTGTTCTCCCGATCACACTTCAAATACTCTCCTTGTCTATTCTAATTCACGACGAGCTGTCGGCCCAATCAATCGCGATATTCTTCTCCCTTTCCCGAGAAAAATTCTATCAGGGTCTCAGGAGACTACACTCCGTCCTCAGTGTTCCATCTCCATCTGAGGCTTATAAGACTATTGACTTCCACCATGCATCCTTCGGGGACTTTCTTCGAAATGCCTACAAATCTGGTGTTCTTGGAGTTTCAACGGCGGATGCTCTGGCTTTCATTCAAGAGTGTCATTTTGACTGGCACCGCAAGTTGGCGGAGGTGGTAGAACATCGGGACTGGTCATCAAGTGAGTGCTTAGCATTGTTTTGTGCCGTTACTAAGTGTGGCGTTCATTAGCATGTAGTTCCTGGGGCTCCTGCTGTAGAGAGGGGTGCGCACCTGCTCTCGAAAAGAGCATCTGAGCATCCCTCCAACTATATCTTGAACTCCGTCATTCCTCGATCCCAGTTTATCGGACTCTTACACACCCTCTCGGTGTTTTCTTAAAAATACTTTAACCTTATGTAGTAAACTACGAGGTATACGGACGTTTATCAATTTCCTGTCTTTTGTTAAAATTTATCTTCGAGAATCTCTCATCTCCACTCAGTTTTTTCTTTTGTTGAAAATTTATCTTCGAGAACGTCTATTTACCTAGTGTAGACACATGATTAGTAGTTAGATGACGTGTCACCTTAGGATAAAAAGACCCAACTCACGAAATGTGAGTTGGGGGAAAAATACGGGAGCTCAGTCTCTCCCTCTCTTGTCTCTCTCTCTCTGTCATTTTTTTTTCTGGGTCTCCTTGGACCCATCTAAACCACAAAACCGACCCTGACATCGCAAATTCCCTTCTAAGATAAGTCATCATTTCCTATTATATTTTATTCAAATTCTATCTATTCGGAATCTCCGATACCTATTTTCCTGCACGGACGAATTTGTGTTTTCCGGGTTATCTTAGTCCTTTGTGTCTGACGGACGCGGACACGCTCGCGAAATTATACTACTAACGTTGTTTAAATCCCTTCACTGCTGCCCACCTGACGAATTTGTCGTATTTTTGCAAACCCCGCTTTGGCAAGTGTGGAAGGATACTCCTGATCAGGGCTTGCCAGATCTCTACCAGAATCTGTGCCAATTTCGCTTCCATGATGTACCCAAACGCCCTCAATGGAATTCCAACGATATGCTCACCATACTTGGAAAATTGGCTGCGCACGTAAGTATTAAATTATTATGCTAATCCTTGTTCGCTCATTGTCCCTGTAGCAAAATATAACCCAACCCTGTAATGAAGTTACTCTTTTGCGCATCCGGTGTACCTCAAATGCTGACAGCATACTTTTCGACAAATATTCCTACTTAACAAACGCACCACTCAGACTCATGGAGGAACTTGACCTGCGGGCTCTCTCAGAGTATAGCTCTAGTCTGAACCCATACTGGAAAAGCTGGATTTGTCATTATTTTTCAGACACATGTCCGCCCAATCATGACGATGAAACCTCGGTTGTTCAAGCATTACATTGGACTACACCTGCATATTTTTTCCTTGGTTGCGGTTCTAATGTTGCACTTGTCATCATGTACTACGACAAGATAGAGGCCGACGTCTATCTCGCGAATGCCTTCGAGGGGATTCGGACGACCTACTCTATACCTGCACCATGGCCTCCAAGTCATATCCTTGAATTTCTTCTAATTCTGACCATAGCTATCGATACTTATCCTTGGGATCGAGCGCAGTTGTTGGACAGCATTACTGAACTCAATGAATACAAGGGTGTGGGGGAAATGGGGGTTAATTTACGCAGCTTGGCGAGGTGTATTGTGGGGTACATCGGTGATCCCACATATGGGAAGCCATTGGACCGGCTTGCAATGGTTGACCACACACTATCTCAGCATGCACGCAACCCCGAAGCCGTCTCAGATTTCCTCTGCCAACAGGTCCTCTTTGACATCCCAATACCCCTTCGGCCAGTTGCATACTGCACCCTGGCTTTCTTGATTTGCCTCTCCTCTCTCCAACAACTCTCTTCAACGAAGGTAGACGACATCAGCCATTTTTTCTCCTGGGATTACAGCAACGTGGACTCTGCTCTCCGCGCTCTTGCGCCATTTATTCTTCGATATAACTCATCATTTCCCAACTCAAAGATAGCGGAATGTGTTGCGTTGATATTCCCAGACCGTGGAATTGGGTCCAGAACCCCCGTATATTTGAATGGGGAGGAAGTCAAACAATGGACGGCTTCGTTTAACCTCGATGGCGAAATTTGGTTGGATGTGTCCAATCACTTCATCCGAGAATGTAATGATATCCTGATGCATGCGTCCACACAATCTCGAGGTATGGTGTTGTGCTATTCAACTCCCCTTGCCACTATCTAACAGCACATCCCACATAGCATTGGCTAGAGTGGCTCATCGTGATCCGATTGGCCAAATTGAGTGCAAGTGGTACAAAAGGAATCTGGATTACAGAGAATATATTATCCGTGCTTGTTGGAATGCATTTCGGGTAGCGTTGGAAGAAAGACCCACCGATCTAGTAAACCAACTGCATCAATTCCGGTTTTCTCATCTGTTTGCCACTACCCCCTACAATGATGACAACAATGACGATTGGGAAATAAGGTACAAATTACATCGTAGCTGGGATAGTTTACTCGGTTTTGCAGACACGTTTTGGAATTTGGTGGGTTCATTTAAGCGACTCACAGTACACTCGGCTTATTGATTTGGTCCAGGGCCAATCCCGTCGTCATGATTTAGGTGACTTGGTTCGAGTCGAGCCTAGCTGCGACACAGACCGTCAACTCTTCGAGAAATGGATATCAAAAGGGCAGTTATGAGCCTGTAGGCAGTGATATGGTAAGCATAAAACCACCTTTAACCACCCGGAACCCCAAAAAGAACATATAAAAACTCTTAGACCCTCGGCGACTTGTCCTCCAGTCACGTCAATATTGTATCCTTGCACTATGAGTCGGCCTTGGCGAAATTCGAGAGGCCATACAAGGTGTTTCTGCTGGGATTCGAAGAAAATACTTGTTTAGTTGCGTACAACGATTTCATCTATTTTGATGGATGAAGCAACACGCAGTCAGAGGGAGGAATGACACTGTAGTGGAGTCCAATGGTTAATATACTTAGCGCATGGGACCTTATACCAGTGATTCGCGCCACGAGCTTATCAACTTGTTGAATATATGCTTTCACAGGTGTAACCGTGATGTTAAGATCTGCGTACCTCAGGGGACTGAATTCGACTTAGAGTGTTGGCACTTCTCGCGTCGCGCACTGTTGTTGCCCGGGTCCCGGAACCTGTCATGCACCTGTTAGCAAAGTAATGATCTCCAAGCTTGAGATTCTTCCTTCCTGCCAACACGACATCTACCGTTGAGAAGTGGTGATGCAGGTTTGGAGTCTCCGGTAAGGAAATAGGTCTGCCAGGACCTGGTATATTGGGCATGGCGAGCATCCCTAGCATCTATTTTATACAATGTAGAGTACACCATTCCCACCGCAGACACTGACACCAGCAAGATCGTCCTCGTCCCTGTAACCCTGATCACGGCATATTCGAGAAATGTAGCATGAGAACAAACCTCCGTGCCCTCGGTTCTACCGCACTCAGGATTAATCCTTGTGCACGAAAGAAATAGACGATGCCGTAAGCGTATTGTTCAGGTGAGATGCATCATTCCGGAGAGGGGCTGAGGGCGGGGGAGGTAGCGTTGCCAGAGTGGTAGGCGATGGCGAAATTCCAAATATGGGCGATGACGTCTCGATGCGATGTCGACCAACGTCATTGCAGCACCCCATGCCACTTCTGACTGTCAACGTCGGCGTCTTCGACTTTCAATAACGCGTTACATACAGACCAAGGATCGCTGAATCCCCTGAATTTTTGTTTCATGTTGATCCTTTGCGGATTGAACCAATATCCGCGAACAAGCAGACATCCTGTTGAAACCGAGCACCTCGATACTGGCGCCTTAGAGAGGTCCCAATGTTTACCAACGTTGCCATTTACCCTTCCACTGTTGTAACTGAACGTTCGGGCGGAAGGAATATCTATTTACTCACAGGTCTCCGCCTCGGAATACTTGAGTGTTAAAAGAAAAACCATGTCGAATTCGGTTCGTGCACCACTCAGAACAGACTTCCACTGATACTCACAAGTCGTACTCTGACTTCTGATGGTCAAGGCAGCTACGAAATCTGGGACCTGTCACAGGATGGGAGGCGCGTCGCTGCGTTTGGTGGACGGCTTCTATGTACCGAGAAACGGGCACTGTTTATCAATGAAGCTGCTGTGGTGGTTGCCCGTACGACGAGTGGAGATGTTGTTGCGTATCCTGTGGCCGAGTCTCGAGACACTGGTGTGCCAGCCATGGCCCTAAACACTTCCCATGCGACCTTATCCAAAGCTCTGAACCTGCGTCATGGCTTTGCAATGGTGCAAACGCGAGATGCCAGATGCCACCGTTGTCGACAGTTCATCATTGAGATGGTGGGTGCTCCTCCTGTTCATTCTCTGGTACACTGAGTGATACCTGTCCCGTAGGAGATATATCGGTTGATGAGATCCCCCTGCATACAATCGAGGCTTGCGAGGCTTCATGGGATGAATACCGCCTCCGCACCCTTCTCTCCCATCCCTTAAGGTTCCATCCACGGCCATGCTCAATCGCATCTGGGATCCTTGCACAAATAATATGACACCGGACAAGCTGTCTGGACTATCCCGGGCACCCTCGTTCACCTCCATGGCAAAGGGATTAGAAGCCCAGAGCGCAAGGTGGCTGGCGCATACCACCATCTTTGCCAATTCAGATGTCCGGCTCCGGTCTAGCCTGAGCCCCCCTCTTCCAATATCTCCCATCATCCACACCAGACGAGATCGACAGCTCGTGCATCCGCCGCCCAGACCCCCAAGCACAAGCTTACAAACAGGAATCCAGTAGCTGGTGTTATCATGGGCTCGGACTCGGATCTGCCCGTCATACTCCAATTCTCAATCAACCCCAAAATACCTCACGAGCTCGGTATCGTCTCTGGGCGTTGAACACCCGGTGATCGCCTAACCAAGCAAGCACGGTCTGTCAGTAGCAAGGGGCCTGGGCGTCATTATTGCCTGAGCTGGTGGCAGCACGGCTCATCTCCCTCATGCGATGGCTGCTATGACTCCTTTACCGACAGTGGTCGGCGTCCTTATTAGGAGGAGTACACTAGACTGCGTAAATTAACCGCATAGTATCGTTCAAATTCCAGTATGTGATTTGTTGTATCACTGCAAGCTGAATGCTACTGTCCAGCGGTACCAGATCGCCTCCGCGAAATACGCTTTGGAAAATGTTAACTTTCCCTCAAGTAGACTAACAGCTAAAATCAGCGAAGTCCCAACACGCTTCCACCAAATCCGACAACTCCTCCACCATCATTCTTGATTTTACAGGTACGCGATTCTCAACCCTCTCCAATGACCGCACTCGCTCAGCAGTTGTTTTCTCCACAACGTGAAACCACTCCACCTCACTCCTAGTAGTATTTTCTAGAGCATATTTCATGCCGAGGCTTCAAACATGCTGTAACGCAATATTTTAAATTTGTATTTCGAGTCCATCCGGAAAGTGCAGATCCCCTTACAGGTGTGGGAAGGTGAACGATCGGGAGGGGACAGAGTCCGGAGGGGGAGGGGAGACGACAGCGAGATAATGTTGTATTTCGATGTCTTCTAGCTACTGTGTACAGGCCCTTTACATACGAGAGTCGCGTGGTCAAAGCACGAGAGGTCAAGGAGAGGAGAAAAAGAAAGAAAGTCTAAGCGATGGGATGCGTCAATGCACCTACTGTGGGTTCGTCCAAGCGTAGCCAGAGGGCTACTCCCACACAGGCTCGGAGCTAGCCCACAAAACCGGTTATAAGACGAAGCTGCTATTGTCGAGCTTTGGCTATACATCTGCAGGCAAAGGCCAATCTGCATTCCCCCCTCCATTCTGGTGGATGTCAGCACCATGATTGAATCGATTTCGAGCGTGCTAAAGCAGATTCCAGAGTCGGACGGCGATGTCTATGCCGCACGGGATTATTTAGTGTCCTTCGGGATAGCGGTACAGCACAGGTCAGCGGCGCCTTTCTTCACAGGATATGTGGATGCACTAATTATACTGCGCCCATGGAGTTGCATGTGGGAAGCAAGCACTCCGTACATCACGGACGCAAGTTCGAGTGAAGCTTTCTATATATGTTGACTAGCATGGACTTGCTGGCACCCGCAGCCGTGCAGGGCCGGACTCGCAGAACCTGACATGCATTAAGCATGAATTGGAAACTAGGTCAATGCTTATGGTACTGCACGCTGCTGATATATAGTACATTGTCCTTGCTTTCGCCTTGGCCAGGTATTCGCACGTGGGAACTGGGAAGTATGTGTTGTTGATGGAGCGAGGGAAAATTGAAGCGAATCCAATGTGCACATGGGCGTCGCTGCCAGTGATTGCAGCTTGGATGAAACTAAATGAAACGCATTTTGTCCTGGCGCAAATCCAATACTGCCAGACAGCCCGACTCGGTTCCTATCAGGAAGCCGTCAAGCTAGCTTGCCGGCCCAAGCATGCCTTCCCCGAAGCAAAGGTGTGTACTGGCCTCCCGGGTGACCTATCTCATTCAAACTCACAGCCGCTCCATAGTACATGGATGCTATCATCGCCGCAACTTGGTCGGAAGATGGCGCACTGCAGGATATATTCATGGCCCTCTCTGCATACGTCCATGGCGGAAACTATTTCGTATAGTTTCTTCATTAACATCGTATTCTGGTGACTAAACCTGTGCTTGCATCCTGCAGCTTGCACTCAAGGCGCTGACCGTGTTACATGTCATGCTTCGGGACGGTGCCACTGATAACATCCTCTCTCAACGCTTCCAATCTGATTCGCTGGTCCTGCAAGATGTCTCTTGCGGCAGTGAAGGTAGTACGTTCCCTTCATCCTTTCCAGCGTAACAACGATTACATCCCCGTGCATTTCAGGCCCCGAATCCCCAGACATTCTACATAGCTATGCCCAATACTTCGAGCGCCGTGCACGCGCATATCGGGACCTCGAACATGACATGGTTCAGGTTCGGACTGAGGGAGACCCCGGCACGCTCAATGTGGCTATAGCTAAGAGGGAACACCATTTGGAAGCAGTAGAGGGGGCACAAGAGTTGCTGCAGGAGACGACGGCTGTCCACGAGATGATCGGTGTATTGATAGAGTGCAGGGTAGGTTCGCTATCGCCATACCTAGGAGCTGACTAATTTGTGTATTCTAGTTCCTTTTTGATGGTCCAGACCATTATGATAGTGCAGGATATTCTTTAGCTGGGGACGCACTACGAATGATCGTCTCAGATCTGGTACTATTGTTCCAGATCGGCAATGAGGCTATGATTGCGCTTCTTGGTGCGCCCTTTCTATGCCAATCACCAACTTCAGTGCTCATCTTTCCACATTAGAACAATATTTTGCGATGGCGCACAAAGACGCTGTTGCAGTGTTACAGGCTTACGAGTATTTTTGCAAACAGGCAGACGAGGTCATAAGTTATCTTAAGGTCGCCAAGAAAATATCAGCTCTTCGTACGGTTCAGATTCCTACTTTCCGTCTCCTCGTATGCCTTGTGCTACGGGGCCCACTGCGAAGATTTATTTCCAGTAATAGGTCCCATTATTACTCGCTACCCAACTACAAGCATGGCTTAACGACCCCTACTTTGAAGAAAACCGTCTCGAATATCACGCGAACATGACGGCGGTAGAGATAAATGGAATGACCCACTCGCTCCCATCATCCACCCCCGCCAACAGCCCACCGGCGACAGGAGGTGAAACGGACGAACACAAGGTAAATAATGGCGGTGAGTTCCCCCAAAGGTCACCGAGCTCCTAAAGTTGATCATGGGGTCGGAGACAGCTGCAGAAGAATTGAGAAGGAACGTAGAACCTTTGCGTACCCCAAGCGCTCGAGCTGATGAGATGTCTACCAGTGCTTCTCACGCTATCGATTCACAGGTATTCAAATGACTATGACATTTAATCGAATTTATGATCCTAACCTCGCGGTGTGCACTAGCTCTCCCCTCACGACCGCGTTCTCCAATATCTTGCTCAGATTTTAAGGATTCCGGAAAAGACCAAAGCCATGCGCGAACTAAAGGGCGAGCGTGCACAACTTGCGGTAGATTACCTGTACTCTGTAGGAACCCTAGTCCTCTCACCTCGTATATCCACGGCTGACATCTTCTCTAGGTTCTTGTACAATCAGAACCTGCACCATCGTGGTTTAGGAAGCATACCATTATTGCGCTCTATAAGCTCCCCAAGTCATCTCAATTTTACCCCCAACACTATGTGCTTAGGGACATATCGCTCGAGGCAGTTGAAGACGGTGGAGGGTTTTGTGACAACCACCGAGGGCGTCATCAAGACCAGGAGCTATGCCTTAAAGTCGTCCGAGTATTTCAGAAGAAAGATACTGATGCTATTCTTAAGGTTTTCTCTTTTTTTCGTTCTCGTTTTTGGCTTACTTGTATGCCAGATATTCGCCAAGGAAGCCATCTTGTGGGGACAGCTTGCTCATCCCAATATATTACCCTTCTATGGGGTCTACGATCTCGATGAGGCACGTAAACAGATATGTCTTGTATCACCGTGGATGAAGAACGGCAATATCGTTGAATATCTGGCCTATAATCTGTCTGCTCCCCGAAAGCTCCTTGTGAGTGCACCATCTCAGACCATCGTCGTATGGGCCTAGTAACCTCCTGGCCGCTGAAAGATCTTTGATATCGTGAATGGTCTTGGGTACCTACATAGCGAAAACGTCATCCACGGTGATTTGAAAGGGGTACCTTTTTTCCCCCTTACTACCGTATGTTCGCTGAACCCAACAACTAGGTTAATGTGCTGATCACCGATTCTGGGCGGGCGTGCATAGCCGACTTTGGCTTATCGTCTGTCTTCACTGACAAAACGATAGGCCATAAGATATCGAGAACTGTTCCTATTGGCGCTTCTTATCGTTGGTCTGCCCCCGAGCTCCTGGACGATACCGATTCCCTGCCAAACCATGCTAGTGACATATGGGCCTTTGGATGTGTTTGTTATCAGGTCCGGCTGCGTCTTAACTTGGCTTGTCTTCCTAGGACTCAACAAGCGTACACGTGCTTAGGTCATGACGCGTCAGGTTCCATTCCATGAGCTCTCGTCGGACGGTAAAGTCATTGGGAAGATAATGCGAGGGGGGCTACCCAGCCGGCCTGCGAGGGAAAGCTCAACCTCGGAAGTGGATGAGATCGAGGATGAGATGTGGGATTTAATGGCGCAATGCTGGGAGGTTGACCCTCAACTTCGCCCGACATGTCAGCAGATAATCCAGAACTTCAAACTGGAAGAGTTTATAAATAGGCACTGAGATAAAGTCCAGGGGGGTACGGAATATGATAATGGCAGCTTTCTGGATGCGATGAGGAAGAGGGCAGATATATCGGTTGATCTTGCCCAGATCGAACAGATTTGAAGGAGGTGGGTGTTCTTTTATAGTTAAAGGGGCTCTCCACCTAATTATCGTGTTTTCAGCTCTAACTTGGTAGTACCTGGCCGGGCGTCGTGTAGCGTTTGTCTCAATACCAATTGAAGTGACATGATAATTTGTTCTATTACGACCGTCACTTGGAATTCTTAAGGATAAGTTATTTATATGTCGGGCGTTTAGTCTGTAGTGTCTCTCATTATAACTATCTGTCTGCTCAAAAATCTGCTCACACAGGACAACGCCACGTCTCTTCCAGTCCAGGGTCATATCCTTCCTGTCTCTAGCACCTTTCGTGTCCGGTCTATCCCCTCGGGCTTGGTAAACGTTCCCTATTGACTGGATTGGTCTTGTATACATCACTATGCGTCACTACTCCCTAAGAAATCTACTACGATAGGAAATCCTTAAACAATTGGGCTGTGTCCCCGTTTTTGTTTGATTTCTCCATATGTTTTTTTATTTAAGTCAGTTATATTGTGCCCAATTGTCTGTATTTCCTCTATATATTTTGCAGATACATTGCCTTCCCGCACCATATTCTGGCTTGTCTTGTCGCCAGAATCCTACCCATCATGCCCCTGCCAGCAAAGTAACGACCTCCAGGTTGCGCCGCTTTCTTCCTGCCCATACGACATTTACCTCATACGACATTACCGCCGAGATGTGGCGACGCAGGTTTGGAGTCTCCGGCACGAAGGTTAAGAAATAGGTCCCCGCCAAGAGGTGGTATATTGGGCGTATCAAGCGCCCCTCTTGCCCATTTCATACTATATAGAGTACACCTGTCCCGTCGGAGACACTGACACCAACAAGTTCGTCCTCGCCTCTGTCACTCTGATCACTACACAATCAAGATTTGACCACCTCCGCGCAACCCTCTCCCTCTCCAGTCTACCACACTCAGGGTTCCACCCAGAGTCATGCTCATCTCATTGGGCATTCCTTGTCCATGAACGAATAGATGGCGCCGTACAAGCTGCCTTAATCATCTCAGATGTCCCTGTTCACCTTGAGGAACGTCGCAAAGTTTGCAGGATGGTCCATATCACGTTCAACTGTAACCAATTTAAATGCGCAGCTCCGATCCCACCTAATCTCTCTCCTCCAATATCTTCAATCATCCACAGCAGACAAGGTCGAAACCTATGCTCCTGTAGCTCAGATCCACTAGCCCAGGCTTCCCAAGTCGGAATCCACTAGTCGGAATTATCATGGGTTCAGAACTCGGATCTGCCCGTCATGCTGCCAGCCGCACAGATCCTCGATCAACTCATAATGCCTTGCGGACTCAGTCCCGTCTCTGCACATCGGACACCTGATTGCCTAGCGGTCCGCCGCGACGATAGGCCTGGGTGTCCTTGTCGCCGGGGCTGGCGGTGCGGACTCATCTCCCTGGTATGGTGGCTGCCATGACTCGGACTCTGTTGCCTATGACCGGCACTCCTGTCAGGGCGAGTACTTTAGATAGTGTGGGTCTGCTCTTTAATATGGTTCCAGATGCCGGTATGCCGTTGCGTAGATATTTATCACTGAAAGCTGAAGAAAAACTAGCTTGTGATAATTCGATCTATAGCGAGGGATTCCTGTTACCACGGTTGCTACTAATAAAGGAGTCAATACTGGCTTATTAGTAGTAAAGGCACTGTCGGCGGGGGTGTTTGCGCTGGCTGAGGTCATAGATAAATATATGAAGTCAATGGAAAGGGAAGTTTTGCGAAGGTTGAGAAATTGGGCCAAGTGGGATGGGAGAGTTGTCAAAAATTAACAGTAAATTATTGGTTATTTCAGATGGACATTGGCAGAAGGGAGGACGAGATCGTTTGTGCCCTACTACACCGACGCAAGATAGCTTGCTGCTAACGAATGACATAGCCCGTGTGCTGTGATATGATTATAGCGCTACATCAAATGTTTAGCCCTACGCCCTTCGGAAGAGACAGGACATTTTTGAACTACTGCTGTGAAGAGGAAAGGGTCAGGTTAATGCGACGGCCCGGGTCCTATGGTCCGCCTCGTGGAATCGAAGCCGTGGTGACTGCCCACACGGCTGGTGTCTCGTGTAAGCTGGTCGCTCAGATGAGATGTGTCATTCCGGAGAAATCCAATCATGCATCATGATAGGGTGCGGCACAGTGCGGGGCATCGTGGGGTAACGGTGAGGTCATTGCGGATAGTATTTTGAAGTTCGGGTGCCCGGACTGTGTGAAAGGATCAGACCTCTGTATGGTAAGACCAACCAACGCAGACTAGCTAATGGTTATTTACTATTACTACTTATTAGGGCTTAGCTCATCTACAATCACTTGTCCTCCGTGGGACAACACACATCCGAACTATCCCATGCAGCATGTAAAAAGAAGAGTTGCAAATCCAGGACAAGGGGCGTTCGTAGCTTCTGCAGTAATACTCAATGGGACCTGTGTTAATGACGAGCTTGGCAACACGGATTTAGTCAAACTTTCACGGTTACTCATGAGATTCATGGCACATCATTTGGGTCAAGTTCACCGAAGCATGGTGATGGAAAGAGTCCGAAAGCTGAGATCCCTCGGTTTTGGCTGGGCCTGTCGATGTTTAGAGCGTGCAATAACGCTGATTTTTCTAGAATAAAATTTAAAACTACAATCAATGTGTCTTATAGTAAATTTACTAGACATTAGTGACTCTCGCTAGTTGCGATGATGGGTCTCCCTGATGTTCCCCACGAGCGCGGTATCCTCACGGGCTGGTGGCAACATGCCGTAAAACTACCGCCGGAGAATCAGTTTCGATTCCAACACTCGAGGGAATTGCCTTACAAATCACCCTACCTGTCAATTTTTTTGGCGAGAGCTCTCCTGTACTTTGCAGGCATTATTTCAACCAGTATCTTTTTTGACGAAATTTTAATGGCGGTTGTATTGGTGATGCCGCCCATGCTGTTTTCAGCACCTTACAATGAATATGTAGTACGTGGAGCATACTTCCAATGATTCTCCGAGATGCTGGTTGTGTGGGTGCGCGTAGGAACCGAAGCTCTTTTCGATTCACGAGAATATCACTTATACTGCTGAACGTTGTAGGTGTAGCCAAAAAATGTTTCCTGCGTCACCCCTAATCCTGACCCTCGCGGCCTATAGGGTGGCTCTATGGATTTTCAGCGCCGGCAAACAAGCGTCCAGTTGGCAGGGGATTGAAATAGGAGTGTTGTTTTTGCCTGAATATGATCAACAAGGACAAACAGCGCGAATGAGATCCGTCCAGATGACCTTGTCGTACCGTGACTGTGCTGGAATATCCTCGGTCGCGCTCTCCAGACGAGCCGTTCCAAGGGCTGCCTACTGCCACCATCCTTCACTGACTGGAAGCTCTGCGACTACTCGAAATTGTAAAGTTCCGTCATGAAAAGTTTCCTCGTTTCGCCGAGAAACAACGACGCCTGACCATCCATTCACTGCCCTGTCCACTTTCTCGGATGCTGCGCGGGTAACCGGAAAACAGGGGGGCGACCGCGGCCCGCGTTTTAGCCAATCCTGGCGGGCGATCAACGCTTTTTGAAACGTCGTCGTTTTAATAAGCATGACCAGGATACATACTGGGGTCTGTCTTGCCGAGGATTCTAATCACGTAGCCCAACAGATGACGGATCAGGTATTGCGTGACTGACAACTGGCTTTGTTCTATTCGCTCTATTCGAGGCAAGGGGGAGGACTATTCTTGAAAGGGGTTGCCCTTTCGACCCTATTCTTTATGCACTGGACCAGTATGGCGGTGTCCCGAGGCATGACGAGTCTTTCTCCCCTGTGGAGAAAATAGAATGATTTTCCTACACCCCTTGTGGCCGTCGCGAGCAGGGACTTCTGTTAGAAGCTTAATTTCTCCGTGGTTCCCCAGCGGTGGAGAGGGGCCGATTCACATGACGGAATTATGCTGGGAATACCCGTCACACTTCGGGCAGCAACTATTCTAACTAATGACCCTCTTAGATGGCTCTTATGTGCTCGTGCGCAGGGCGTTTTTGTTGATGTCGTCTGTCGATGAGGACCGTGCAGGACCGGACGGACCGCTTGGTTATTTCGAGCAGAGCTTGGCCTCACCTCCGCCGCGAAAGCGTGGGGTGAGAAGCGGTCAGTGAGAAGATGACTGTGAACTAAACTGACCGAGGGTTACCCGGACAGTTTGTTTGGACGTTCCTACATAATATGTAAACGAGTATAAAAGAGGGCGTGTGTAGGTGGGATTGAGGCAGAACTCGGTTAATATTTTCGAGCTTCACTTCATCTCTAAATCATGAGGTTCCTCGCATCTCTTGTTGCCTTCGCCGCTCTCCAGGTTGCTTCGGTAAATGCTCCTAATTGCAGTCTCTAATTAAGGGCGTTGTTGACAACCTTCGGCGGATAGGCTGCCGTTGTGAAGCGTCAATCTGCCAATGATGTCGCTACTGTTGGCTACGCTACTCTCAACGGAGGGTGTGTATCTCACCGCTCCTCGATAATTATATCGCTGACGGCCTATTAGTACCACCGGTGGTTCTGGTGGCCCAACGACCACCGTTACCACCCTTGCTGCGCTCACCGCTGCCGTCACTGGCGATGCTAAGAAGATCGTGGTGATCTCTGGTATGCCTTTCCCTTTACAAATGATAATGCTCTTGCTCACGGATGAGCAGGTGTGATCACGGGAAGTGCCGTTGTCAGGGTTGGCTCCAACACCTCAGTCATTGGAAAGCGAGGCTCTGGTGAGTTCGAATCTTGGTTCCTGAGATCGGGGTTTGATAGGTATTCTTAGCTCTCAACGGCATTGGTCTTCGTGTCCTTGAGGAAAGCAATGTCATTATCCGTAATGTCAAGATTTCCAAAGTTCTTGCCGGGGTTGGTGATGCCCTCGGTATTCAATCCGCTCACCAAGTATGGATCGATCATGCCGACCTCTCCAGTGACAGGGACCACGACAAAGACTTGTACGTGTTACCGACATCCAACCCCTTTAATGTATCCTAATATTTCTTCTCCAGCTACGATGGTCTCCTTGATATCACCCATGGTTGCACTGGTGTCACCGTCACTAACAGCAAGCTATACACTCACTGGAAGGGCTCCCTCGTGGGACACTCTGACAGCAATGGTGCCGAGGACACTCCCATCACCGTCACCTACGCCAACAACTATTGGACCAACCTTAATTCTCGTACACCTTCCTTCCGCTTCGGCCACGGCCACATCTTCAACAATGTCTTCGACAGCAACAATGATGGTATCAACACTCGTGATGGTGCTCAGCTCCTCGTTGAGAACAACGTCTGGACTGGTATGTATTTCAATGATGTTTGGCAAACTAATGGATGAGAACTAAACCCCACGCTTTTCTTAGGAACTGACAAGCCTCTTTATTCCACCGACGGCGGTTTTGCCGTTGCCCGCGGCAATGACTTTGGTGGTGCTGCCAACGCTGCGCCGGTTGGAAACTTCAACACTGCTCCATACTCATACAATCTGATCCCTACCGCCAACGTTCGTGCTACTGTCGTGGCCGGTGCTGGTCAGACCTTGAATCTCTAAAGCCTATCCCACCATACCTTTCCCCCCAGCGACTGTATCAGTTTAAACCTCATGTAGATAGTCAGACCTTAGGTCGAAAATTTGGCAAAAAAACAATGCTTTCATATTTTATTCAACGCGCCCGTGGTGAATTTGAGCCCTGGAGATGTAAATAGAGTGACCAAGGTTGGCATTGGTACAAAGAAGCGCGGCTTTCCCGAAACTAAGTGCTTTAAAGGTCCTCGTGGCCAACCCTCTTCATTCGACACTAAGCCCTGTTCCCTTACCGCCCCGACAAAATGACACCACTGCACTGAATGTATTCCTGCTTTTCGTATATACATCCCGAATGACTACACTTTGCCTCTCAGAATCCGGATTTTCACCTCCAACTTTGACAACCGGGGAAATTAATGGCAGCCGTTGCAAGCCGCTGACTGTGAGGACAAAGTCAACAACAAGGTCGTGCAATAAAATGAACGGCGAGCCACTCACAACAGCAAGTTCTATGCCAATCGACTGGACAACGCACTTGACTGGAATCCATTACTTGCAAGTCCAAGGGTATCCGACGCAGCTACTGTAAACATTCAGACCGTTGACCCTCAAGGTCGTCCCATCTCCACTTACGAGGCGGTTTTCCACTTGCTCAGGCCTTTCTAATGTTCTGAAGGTTAGAGGCCGCTCGAACACAAGACGAGACGATGTTGCTGACGCCGCCACTGATAGCGGTAATACATACTAGCAACCTCGATCAGCACAGTCTCCGAGTTGCAAGCCAAGTCGTACTATCAGGCCCAGTTGCACCCTTGACGGCCTGCAATTTCTACCGTTCCGACAGGGCTTCCCATGACGGCCAAAGCAATAGAAAGAGAAACAACAGGAAATAGCGAGCTTCATGTTTGGTGTTGAGTAAGTAGAGAATAGGTGTAGTCCACTGCCCTCAGTGTGCTCACCCAAGACCCCTTTTATGCATGGTCGACTCATGTTTTTTCTATTCCCTTTCCTGTTTCTGACGGTGAGGAACTGGTACATTGTGTGTGTCCCGGATTGTTCGGAAGTTTAATGGACTAGTCTAGTTGCACCTGTGCCCTCCCTAGAACAGTGGTGTCAGGATGCAAGTTTACTTGCACACACTAGAACCTTGACTTTGGCACCTTTAACCGCCTTTGAACCAAAGTGCCACAAAGCTGATGATGATTTTCCCTAAATGATGTAGGCCTGCATCCCCTGTGCGAATGAATTAAACTCCGGGTAAGTGGTCATAGATCCTATGCTACACGCTTCACGCCGTCGTGGCGATTCTCTGTCGATAGATATCGGGTTAAGCAGATATCTTTTTCCAATGTCGATACCCACTCGGGCGGGTTTCCCCTCCTTTTTATCCTTCTTCATATTAAATTTTCACTTGGAATTTCTTCACCGTCGCAACATATTCAGGTTATGTGCACCCCATGTAGTCTCAAGAGTAGGTAACGTACTTGTTTCCAGTTAATTGCCAATGATCCCTTCTTCCTTCGTCCGCTTCCCCTTTCTTCTCATCCCGTTTTGCTGAGATTATGGCAGTGGAACTTTCAGGGGTAGACGTGGATCTGGAGAAGTGGAATTGAACCCGGCGAGAGTATAATTTCAACTTTGGAACCATACGAAATGGTTAATTCACAAGAAATCCAAAACAATAGATACATTCATGAAATTAAGTGAATCGGATCGCCACTCGACATTTGTGGCTGATAGGAGCCCGGCTGCGACATGACTTGGGTGCCTCATTCTACTCCCACACTATAGCACAGGTAACATTCCGGGTTTCCGTCGATGTCGGTGCTGACAACATTCTTCAAGCGGAGTTCCCCATTCTTGTGCGAACCATGGGTGCTCGGCTTCTATCGGATGATTGTAATTGTTGGCTGGAAGTCAGTTTTGTCAGGCTTCAAGGGGGTAACTAGTCTCATTACAATTTGACGAGGTAATTCTTCTTAAAAATCGGACTAGAATAGGTCCTGGTGAACACCTGGACAGCAATGGTACCAACGGCACTATTATGACTGTCATTTCTGCCAGCAACTATGTGTTGATTTAATCTCAGTCCTCAAGGCTTTTCAGGGTGCCGCCACCGCCACGTCTGTTGAAACTTCAACGCTACTTCGTATTCGCATGGTTTGATCCTGAATGTCATTGTTCGTGCCATTGTTGTTGTGGCCAACACTGACCAGAGCCTCACTTTCCCTCACGGGTACTCTTGCAAATCGGATAACAAGTTTTATTTTTGATTTGCCGCGCGCTTATGAGAAGCCTAGGGCAAGTTTAGGCTATTCAAAATGGCGTGGGAGTAAGAGAAGGCATGTGTTTTCTTGATATACTTAGGGGTACCTAGCTTCTTTTATGTACTAACCATGGTATTACTCCCGGCCGCCTCTCCACCTCAATCTCTCCCGGCTTTTTGAGTCTAGAACACGACGACCCCTCAAATACGTTGCATGATCTGAATCCAACCCGAACCTTCCCGCGTGCCGAACGAAATACAAACTGGGAAAGGATGGCGAAGCTGCTCGAGGAATCCGTGACACTGCCACCGGATATGCCTGGGAAGGGAATGGGATACCCGTTGTATATCACTGCGAAGAGGTACTTTGTGGCGGGGTGTGAGGAGTATGAAGGGGATGAGGATGCGTTGACGGTGCTTGCTCTACATTCGACGAGCTTTCACAAGGAAACATGGGAACCTACACTGGAGATGCTTTTTGACCGTGCGGTGGAAGCTGGTGCCGGGAGGGTGAAAATACAGGAGGTTTGGTGTGTGGACTGTCCGAATCATGGGCAGGCGGGGGTGTTGAACCGGGAGGTGTTGAAGACCGATGTGTTTGTGGATGATTGTGAGTGATTGTGGTGCTGAAATGGGCTAGTTCGCTGACGTCGTCGGCGCTGTGTGTGTACGTAGTCGGCTGTGAGCGCTATGCGGATGCGGTACATCGGTTCTTGGTGCATGGGCTAGCGGTGTTCGGGGTGGATTTTGGGAAGAGGAGGCTTGTTGGGTTGGGACATTCGCTGGGTGCAAATACTCTGTGAGTTTTCCTACATCGTCGGGAAATGTGTCCTTTGACATGTTGGATGAATGGGTTTCCTATGTAGCTTACTTCTACAGTGGCGGGTACCTAGGTTCCCGTTCCTGTCGTTGATCATTGTGGAGCCGATGGTCAGTCCTGATGGCGCCCATCACCTCGACAAACTGAGGGTTATGCTCGTGGAAAGCGCAAAAACGAGGATAACCGAATGGCCAGACCGTGAAACAGCCTTCAAGGCGCTCAAGTGCAACCGGCGTACAGCGAGATGGGACGAACGGGTACTACGGGCATTTGCAGTAAGTGCCCTGCAGGTATTTCTATGGGTGTCTTATGTCATGGGATTGACCTTTTTGCGGCAGAATCATGCGATTGTGCCCTTGGCGGGTAGGGTTGTTTTGGCGTGTACTCGTGAACAGGAAGTGGTATGGTCTCTGGCTCGTGCGTCGTACCCTCCCCTCCTGCTCACCGGTGTTGTAGGCTATGTATCAAGATATTGAAGGACCAACGAAACCGGTTGAGGCCTTGAACTGGATATGCTCTCGTCTTCCGATTCATATTATCTTGGGATCCCAGATCGATTTCATGTGCGGATCTCTTTTTTTCGTTTATGTTTTACTCGATGCCCGTTGACATGGGTATTTGATATTCAGACCCCGCCATGTCCATGACGCTCTTCTTGATCCGGCATCCGGAAGGAGATATGCCTCGGTAAAACATGTCCTGAACATCGGTCACCTTGTTCGTGGCTTTTCTTGAAGCCAGATCAGCTGCGCTGACCCGTATTGCAGATACCACAGCAAGTGCCCAAAGAACTGGGAAAAATCGTCTACAATTTGTTGATATCGATCACGGAGCCATCTACGAGACTCTAAGTAGTAGTACATACTCATACACAAATTTTTTTTTTACATTCTTCATCATTACATCAGAGGTTGCGCCGCCTATCAAAGTTGCCAATCAACTCAGACCAGCTCGGAACTCTGTTAGATACATCGTGTTACACTTATTTGTCCAAAAAACCAAACAAGTCGAGGGTACCCCGCGCACAATAATAAGAAAATGGGGCCTAAATACAGTTGCATTTACGTTGTGAAGAGCGTAGAAGATATCAAGTGTTGTCGCGGGGGATGATCAAAGACACCGCAGACCAGAAACGGCTTTGGCTATACATAACAGAACCATGGCAGCGGCGGCCAATTCACGAATACTGAACCAGAGATGACCGGCGGTGATCCGCCGCCTCCTTCCCTATACAATCTCGAAGGGAGTATATCATATATGAGCAGCGAAGGCTTCAGTATGTCCGGCAAAAAGGGGGCCGACTTCCGTGGTGATTATGGCGTTGTTTATTTGTGTTGTGGACATAGTAATATAAATTCGCCGAGTATCTCGGTTTCCTGCGTGAATTCCACCTGTTAGCCACGCTCCACGATACCTACAACATGGCCCAAACGATACTCGATGGTGGGGGTGATGTGGGAGGTTTCGACAAGGATCGTACCAGACTCGTTAGGTCTATCAAAGACCCTATCCACGACTATAGTGGGTCCACCCCCATTTGGCTCGGCTTGCAAATGAGTGATAGCTGATTGATACTACCTATCCCTCTAGTACCAGTCCATGCTTTGCTCTCCAAGTTCATCGATACGTACGGGTCACAATCACCCTAATTGTCCATTTGACCTATTATATGCGCTCTAGACGTCAATTCCAGCGGCTTCGCGAAGTGAAACAGCTCGGAACGTCTTCGTTCGTCTGGCCCAGCGCTTCCCATAACCGCTTTGAGCACTGCTTAGGTTGGTCATTTTCGCTCGGCAACCTCTTGCACACTTGATTATTCTCGTGCAGGAGTTGCTTACCTTTCTCGACTTCTCGCTTCCCGCCTGCAGAGGAATCAGCCCGACCTCGGTATCACTAACCGTGACGTAGATTGTGTTGAAATCGCAGGGCTCTGTCATGACCTAGGACACGGGCCCTGGTCTCATGTCTGGGACACCATGTTCATGCCGAGGGCCCTGTATGTCATCATGGATCCATTCGAAAATCTTCTGGGCTAATTACATTCGTTCCTTGACAGTCCAGGAAAGAAGTGGGCGCACGAGCAAGGTTCACAGCTGATGTTCGACTTCCTTATCTCCGAGAACGAGATCCCTATCCCAGAAATAGATCAACAGTTCATCAAAGCCCTGATCGTTGGTGACCCTTCACAATGCAGGTTAGTTTGTATTCGCTTTTATGGCCAATTGCCGGAATTTATGGTGGTGTCCAGCCCAGATGAAAAGCCATTTCTTTTCGACATTGTCGCCAACAAACGGAATGGATTAGATGTCGATAAGTATGGGATCCATTTGATTCTTTCTCCATCAGCTAACCACGTGATAGATTTGACTATATTCAGCGAGACTCTTATATGATCGGAGAACCAATTCGCATTGATTCTAATCGGTGAGACGGATCGCCTGTTTCGTCGCACCTCGTTCGTCATCTCACTCGCCAACTCAGTATACTGAACTCAGCCCGAGTAATCGATAACCAAATCTGCTACGATATCAAGGATGCCAACCAACTCTACGAAATCTGTGCAACTCGATTCAAACTATACAAGATGATATACCTTCACAAGGCCGGTACGTGTTGTGATAACATGCATCCTCGAGACATCCTGATAAATCTTTAATAGCAAATGCAATTGAATACATGGTCATTGACGCCCTCCTCGCTGCCGAATCACACATGCACATTGCTGAACGCGTCTTCATCCCCGAAAAGTTCGTGCTCCTCAATGACAGTATCATGAACCATATCGAATCCTCTACGGAACCTGTGAGTGAGTATTTCTGTTATGTGACCCATTTATTCACCAGGAAAAAGGAACTCGAGAAATCTCGCTCCATACTCAGACGAATTCGTGATCGGGATTTGTATAAATGTGTGGATTATAAGGTCATCGACTGGCCTCTACGCCACCTCTTCGATAATCAGGTCACGAGCGCAAGAATCGTTAAGGAGGTGAAACGGATGCACCCAAAACCCTTTCCCGACGACCTCGACGAGCTTGAAGAAGATGACGTCATTGTATATTTCGCTCCTTTGCATTATGGGATGAAGGATGAGAACCCCCTGAAATACGTCAAATTCTATTCCAAGCAAGACCCCACTCGTATGCGTGCAGCCCTCTCCTTTTTTTCGTTACTCTCATGAAATACAGACTGTAGGACCGCTGGTAGGGGTGATTATTCTATTCTCCAACCCGATTGCTTTGCGGAGGTATTGCTCCGTGTCTTCACCAAGAAACCCGAATACTTTGGTCGTGTCCAAGCAGGATACAGAGCGATTTTGGAAACGCTTAATACCAGCATGGGCCCAACCAACACAATGTCGACCGATACACTCACGCCACCTGCTACCGAGGCGCCTTCGACACCTCGCGCACGAACTGCTAGCCTGACCTTTGAAGGTGGAGCTGCTGTGACGCCATTTTCCAACAACAGCTTTACGACTGTCTCTCCGACCTATATGCCAAGTAGCCCAACACGAGGAGCAAGGAAGAGGTCAAGGGTTCACCGGAGCAAGAGTCCTTCGAGGAAGCGAAGATTATGCTGAGCCGCACTGTGAGTATTTCAAAACTGCTGTCCGTAAAATGGCAGCACCATTCTGAGCCCCTCGTAGGTTGACTCAGAGCGCCCACGGGCCGACTGCGCTCGCACCAACCTGAGCCCACACGATTTTGCCATTGCTCGCGCCTGCACATTATACATACCCGTTACATGTCCACGTAGTATCCTGTTGTTAACTCATAGCTTTTATAATTTCGTTGGATCGATATATTCCTGACCTTACCTGCGATAGTCCAAGCGCTGATCGGAGGCGCCCATGATGAGGATATATCTACGCACCTAGAATCCAGTAAGAGAAGCTGGGACCCGAAGGTGCTCGGACCGCTACCTAAGCACTGCGAGACTATGTACAACTATTTACTAGGTAATGTAAGTCTATCGTCGTTATTGCAGGTAGATAATAATGTCCATATTGTGGACCTACAGTCGCCATGGATAGTATCAAGAATATGAAATAAACTAGACAAAAGAACCTCGAGCTGCACAACGGCTCGGTATCTCGACAACCTCGACGAGCATATCAAGACAACAAACTCAACTCGTCAGAGCTTAGACTTCATCTTCTGAGGTGCCTGCGGCCTCATCTTTACATGTGTACCCGAAGAAACAAGGCGATGTCCTGTGGTGTTCCAAATCTGCAACACCGACGTAAGAATAGGGACGTCTCAGAGACTAGGAGAAACAAATGACCTCTGTCTGTGCTGAGAGCGCCCTTGCTCCTTCTGCAACGCTGGTGTTCACAATACGCAACTTGTCGCCTCTTATAACCCATCTCAGCAAGTTAAGATGCTGTAATTCTGCGGGAACGAGAGAGCTCGCTGGACTCACAGGGAAGCAGGTGAATGACACATGAGATTCATGGACTGCGTCACCCCATGAAACATTTCCCCCTTCGTCTCAAACAGGAGCGCACTCAATGCAAGGGTCGAGCACATGTCAATTAAGAAGGCCGAGCACGCGCCGTGTATCGCGGCTTTGGGATTCAGCATATCTGTATCATTGATCGGGCTAAGTGATAGTGAAGGGGCTCAAGGTAGAGTGATCCAAAAGCGCACCTTCGAGCACTTCGACCTCGACCACTACCTTTGCCTGTGATTTTTGTGGTTCGTCTGCATTGGGCCTGACAGAGATTTCGACGACTTGCATGCGATTGGTGATACTCTCGCCGAATGTTGGTTTCTTGATAAGGTCGGGATACCGGTTCTTGAAAAACTTGCGGGGACTTGCGAGGGCACTTTTGGTCCTATAAGAGGCATTTCCTGCGATTTGTGCAACACAAAGGGCGGAGGAGGCTGATGCGGCTGATGAGTCGTAGGACATGGTCTAGGTGTACTCTGATGCGGGACGCAAAAGTGTGTTAATAAGGCTCATGGTGGCTTGAGACAGCTTCCTTTTATCCGACTGGATTTAGGTCCTCTTAGGAAGCCTTGGGGTCGAGGGCTGTGCTCGCTTGTCGGAAATACTGCTGACGAGGGGGGAAGCGTTTAATCCGCCCATGCGTGTTTGCTTAGGAAGATGGGGTTGAAATAACAAATGCAACTCCGAGGAGACCGGATCGCTCGGAATCCAAACTCCCGAGGGGACACACGAGATCATATGTCTAGAATCTATTCTGGCGTAAATGGTTTTCCGTCCAAAACTCTTAAAATTGTGAACCTCCTCCTTGATGCCTGTTCTTATAACCGACAGTGCGAAACTTTGTTTGTCCCGGTGCGGCGATCCTGAGACGCGTCTCGGGTAAGCTGATACAATGAAGAAAATACGGACGGCGATTTGTCCGCGGGAATCATGTCTTTACCAGAGTCTTTCTTGGACTAATGAAGGGCAGAGCGACATCCGCTCTGCGGCTGAGCCAACTCTCGATGCTCACTTTTTTTTTTTGAAGGATTGAATTGTATCTACTACCATAGCGTGTGGCGAGTACATAATATATTAGGCTTGTGGTGGCGACTAGAACCGCGATAGGAAATTGCGGGCTGGGCAACGCTAACTCGGAGATCGCCACATCATCAGGGAGAATGATCGTCCTGAGTTAAAATGTGAATTATCAAAGCGCCCCTGGAAACGGAGACGGCGGGAGGCTACGTGGGTAATGGCAAGTGCCTCAAGGCTTAGTCGCAACAGGGCTCCATTGCACCCCCGTCAATRGTCTAAGCCACCTGATTGCTTATGGAACAAACGATACCACCTCGATATCGCGATTTGATTCGCTTACTTGGTTGCGTCCCATAACTCAACGGCACATGCGCCAATTAGAACTTTTCAAGTCGAAATTGCGGGTTGACGTAAAGGGGACCCAAAAAAAAACTCTCGGAGTACCACTTTGTGGTGGTCATTCAGGGTTTCAATTGGAGAACAAGGGCATTAGGCTGGTCCTCGTGGGCAAGCTCGGCAGGGGTAGTGATAAGACCTTGTTCCTGCCCTGGGGTTTAGCCACTCGTGGCCTGCCTAATGTGGGAGTTGGGTCGGCATCGACTGGATGCCGCTAGAGGTGTTTGTTCTGCCCCGCATTGTACGACCCTTCGACAACTCAAGGTAGAGTTTTCAAATCAGGGACGGTCTAAGCGATAGGTTCCATACGAGTTAGGATAACAACATCGGATGTTTGGTAGACGAAGCCATTGAATAAGCGCCCGAAGGCTATAGTGTATTGGCAACGCTCTAAATGTGCCATTACGTCCAAGCAGTCTTGCATTTTGGGATATTACCAAATATCCAGCATATGTAGTAGTACATGGCCGTGGCTTTAAGGTGCTATATGTGTCCAAGCTGAAGCGTCTATCCGATATGTCAACCAATGTTCGACACTAGCGCGGCGCTCTAGTGATAGAAATGTATTATCGATAGACGGTAGGGTGTTGCGCTTTTGCATCGTGCCCGGCACGATTCTTGATGACAAGGGTCCCAACCTGCATTTTCCCAAATAATGGGCTGCCCCTCCTTGTGGGAAACATCTCCACTCACAAATAGGCTAGTCCACTCAACGGCTTCTCAATTCGGAGCGCCACAGCTTCCCTAAACAAAACGGAAAAATCAACTTGTCAACGGTGCCGTTCTTCCTCGTAGTCCAAGCGTCAATCGGTAAAGCTATTGGGCATTTAAGCAGATGATGATCGCAAGTAGGGATCTAGGGAGCATCCACGAAGCATGCGTATAAGAGACCTCAAGTGATCTGGACCTTGCCCAAATTCTCCAAAACCGACTCTTCAGTCATCAACCCACTTGGTGTGTTGATTACTTCCGATCATGCCCCCGACATCCTTCAAACCCGAAATCTCTCCCTCAACCCCACCTGCTTTCGTTCCACGATCGCTCTACATAGGCTTGTTGAGACTTCCCTCAAAAAAGGCCTCGCCCAAACCCAAAACCGGACACAGACGACACCGGAATGATTCTCCCGAAGACAACGTTCATACCAATCCTGGCGATGCCAGCTCTGGTAACGTGTCTGCAGAGGTCCCGCCAAAACGCCTGGCACTTTTTTACACCGAGTTTCTCAATCTTCGGAGTCTTGAATTTCTGCCCGCCGAAGGAGAATATTGGTATCTAGCAGAGAGCGAACCTGGGGTATTTACTCCCATCAAAGGCTCAATGCGAGTGCAGAAGGCCCTCCATATGGAGCAGGCGGTTGGCTATGTCAGGATTGCAAGTGCTATCCCAAGGTCGCAAGCAATGAGGACACTCATCGAAAAGGGAGATCACCGCGTCAATTCCACCGAAGGAATGTGTTCCGAGCGCTACGTTTATAATGCGGTGGAACGACTTAGACAGTGGGGAATTGTTAGGGGTTATTTCTTCGACTTTGCGACGTTTCATCAGGAGATAGATAGACTTTGGGCTGAGTGGATCAAAACTGAGAGAGATGAGGAGGAGCCGAGGCCGTTGACCGACTTTAGCTATTGTGAGCTTTGGTAGTGGGATACTCGGTATGTTCCCTCACCTTTTTGTGTCGGGTTTGGAATCTCTGATCGATACAAATCCAGAGTAACCAGAACATTTCCAACGTCAGTGAGCGATTTCGGGTCCTACAAGGCCGATTCCCTGTCCCATGGAGTTCTGGAATTGCATGTTCATTGCAGTGGCGCTAGTGCTGGGTCAAGATCGATAAGGTATCCTACTGAGTTAAAATACCGATCTAAGTTCACATGTGTTATGCCGTATCATGTCGTGCCTTTGCATACATCGAACAACTTCTCTCCGCGCCCATTCGGATTCAGACGCGTCTCCGTTCACAAGAATTCTACAAGTCAGGAAATCCCAAGCTGGTACTTTGCGATCAAGGTTCATCACTGTTCTCCACAAGAGTGTCGCGCAATCTAACCATGTTTGATATAAAGACGACGTCGGTGGAGGTTCGTGGATGGCGTAGCTATGACGAAACCCATAAACCAGTGTCACATGACCCCATGGAGAATACTCGGGACGATATTCGGCATGGTCCTCAAGTAGCTTCAGTGACACCAGCGCCGCGCTAATCACATTCTGAAGCTCGTATGTGAGCGGGTCCGGCAATAGACTGAGCTGGAAAATGATAGGAACAACGGCAGGTAAGACGAGCCCCGAATTTGCTTTGGTGGCATGTTAAACAGCAAGAATTTGTGCATGAGTGGTACGACGCTCACATCTCTTCAAAAGTAAATTTAAAGAACGGCAAATGCGATCTCTCCAGGCGGTGCCAAAGGTTGAGTCGAGTTTGGTGCTGTTAACACTGAGCATAACGTTCCCGAGGATCCCAATCCATTCGAGGCTTTCATCAGTGTTCGCCCGTGATATCTGTATCTCGATCCACACCAGGATGGATGATCTGAGAACCAAGGACATCACAGCTTGAGGGCAGCACGTTAGGTTCGCAAGTACCTTGAGTTTCGAGAATTAACGACAGCGATCGATTCGAGAGCAGCTGAGGGAGGAATAAACATACCTCAAAAATACCCTTGCGTAAGCTGTGGTCGCTGCTACTCTGAAAGATGCTGGCAAGCAAGTCCCACGTGTGCCGCCGCTTCAAAACCTTCCAATCGCCCGAGCCAACCATTCCGTCGGCCAAGAATCGAATAATCCAGCTCCGCTCTTTCTTCCAGTCATCCGAACTGCTATAGAGCATGCTATAGAGCATGGGTACGTCTGTCACGTCCAGTTCAGGTCGCTGAAGGAGGAAGCGAGCAGTCAGCGGGGAGGTAAAAATGGCCGGATAGAAGATGCCACGTAGGGCGTGGGCCAAGGTTAGGGTTGTGTATGAGGGAAGGCGATGCAGGGGTTCGTTCTCGTCGGATTGTGATGGTCGCGGGAAGAGATCTTTGAACAGATCCAAGACGTAGATAACGTGAGCTTTTTCCTGGAACTCTACATCCTACTCTTTTTGAATTAGTGGGTGAATAGAAATTTACTGAGCTGACTGACCCCAATACACTTGTACAACATTGCAATGTGCGATAAGCCCAGTTCGCGCAATTTGACATCCTTTGATGACAGGAGACGGAAACACAAGCCCACAATGTTTGACCTGAAAAACTCTACCCACCCAAACCCAGCCGATGGTGGGTTTTCGGTCAAAACCAAATTAAGGAGCAGAATAAGAAATACAGGATCATATAGCTGTGCATCGTGGTTGTTTACTTCGCTCCCGGGATTACTCTGTAGCTTCCGCCACTTGGGGAAGTGCGTTGCCGTTCGTAGGATCTTCATTGGGTCAAGGGACTGAAGACCTTCCAGTGCGGACGACGGAGTGGCGTTGTCCAGGGATGACCAATGGTTGAATAACGAAGCCAGCGAGGTTTTTCGCTGCAGTTCGAAAAGTTGGAAGATAGAAAACAACAGCAGATCAGTTTTACATAGGGTTCCGCGGTAGATTTGAAGTAGAGGTTCAACTTGGGTGATCTGGCAGGTGTTTGTGGGATGGAGGTTGAAGAGCGTGTGGAGTAACTTGACGATGTGAGTGTTGGAGGTAGGATCCGAGCTAATACCGTTTGATAGTTTACGGAATTGTGGGTGTTGTAGAATATTTTGTATGTAACGATTGACTGCGACGGGCTGAGTTTTTCTGTGTTAAAACCTAATCAGAGAACCAGTTTTATGAAAATGCGTGCCTTGAGGTGAGTTCTAGGAAGGCAATCGGTTGCTAGTCCGACTATTGGAGGGCTTGAGAGGTGACCTTGAATGATAACGCTTAGCAGGGTCTCGATTTGGTGCGCTTTCATCGAGGTCGTCAGGTGAATAAGAGCAACTGGCAGAGCGAATTTTAGGTTTTAGTTCATCTTGGCTAAACAGAGCCTACCAATATCTTCTATGATATTTGACGTCTCCGTTGGTAAAGACGCATTGTCTGCTAGATGTCTTATAAGCCACTCTATTGAGGACTCCAATAGCACCGATATCAGCTCGGGAACAGGGTGCCGACATCCGACTCGAAGGATAGCAGAGGGGGGAAGGGTTTTCTGGTTTTCTAGCAGTTTGACCAAAAGCTTGACGAGTTCGCCCCGTTTTTGTATGAACACATCCAATGCCGATGATATACACAAACTGGAGATGCACTTTAGCACGGGTGTGGTATCATGGTCGAAGCACAGCGAAGAAATCCTCGAGACATGAGGAATCCATGCTTCCGAGTCGAGGGATGCATCTCCTGGCGACGCGCAGCGGAAGACATCCAGGGCTGCTCCGATAACGAAAGCGAGATGTTCGGTAGATCGTGTGGTGTGGTCGGATCTAAGCCAGGTTTGAAAGCCCTCTACCGAAAATGGCTGCTTATAAATGAGATTCGATATGATCTTTACTGTTGACAATGTCCACGTATGAGATCGGAGGAAGTCTCCGAGAGGAAGAGGGCAACCGAGAGGCCGGATCCTATGGGTCCACCGCATCTCTGCATGCCTGGTCAGTGTTGCCAGCGAAATCGGACTATCGCTTTCCTGGCTCAATCTAAGGGGAGAAGAACCTAGAGGTAGGGTCGAGCTGATCGCAAAGAGCAATAGGTCTTCGGCTACAGGAGAGTCCACCACTTGCTTTCGTATCTTCAAGAGCTGAGGTATCCGATCGTGTAACGCGCTTTCGAGGTTCGTGTCAAAATGCGTTGATGCGTGGATAATCCCCAAGATTGACTGAAGGAGGGGCATAGCATAGGTGTCAATTGCATCATGGCTTGTAAGCCTGTCGAATAGCTCCAGGGCTTGGGTTTGCGGGAGGAACTTGATCCATAGAGCTGCGTCGTCGTCCTGTCCGGTGCAAATCAATATCAGGAGGGTTCATTGAATGGGGAAACTACACACCCTATCACACATTCCTGAATCCAGCTGATAGTGAAGCAATGCAAGCCAATGGGAGCTAATCTCCGAGAGAATATGTCGGTCAGTCGCGGATCGAGGATCAAATGAACCCTGTAACAGTTCACGTAGACCTGAACGAATCTTTGGTCCAGCATTCTGTGACATAGCCATTCGTTTCACCGCGCCATAATGGACAAACAAGCCTTCCTTCAACGTGACCATATCAGGTTCTTTGAATATTGACGATGCTTCGTCCGTTAGAGCTGCAAGAAGCGACAACAAACCACACGCCTCCTCTTCGTCCGTAGTGCTTAGCCGATGGTCAATGAGTCTAAGCAACTCTAGGCATCTTTGGGGCGTGAGGTGTGTTGAGAAGAGCACTGTGAGGAAAGTTTGACGGTATTTCGGGTTGAGCAATTGAGCTCTAGTGGAGTTGTAGAAGAGCCATTCTATGGGTATGCTGCGAATAAGGTCAAAGTTGCAGTGGAGACTGGACATTATCATAGTGGTTGCCTTACCCTTGGTCTAAATCCATTCCTACGAGGCTTTCTTCTTGCCACAGGGACCCAGATCTAGGGAATAGATACTCTGTAAGATCGCACCGGGCAGGGTGACAATATTTCTCCATGGCACGAAACAGGCGTTTCGTGTCCACAAGGGGAAGTGGTTGATCGGCGAAACGGAGTCTGTCGATAATCGAATGGCCTAAGACTATTTGATCGTAATTCGTGTTTCCTTTGGAGTGAATCAGCAGCTATTCTAGTGGGCCACAAGGAAAGAAGATCCCTTACCAACCGTCAAGCCCTCCACCTCATCAAGAAAATTCTGTATTCTTCCCGTCGACACCGTCGGCACTTCCACCTCTACTGGCTCCCATGCCATGTGCATAGCTCTCACCTCCATCCTCACAGCGCCACTCGTTGCGGGGTATTTTGACATCCATAGGCACTCTTCAGAGAGAATCTTGTCCATCCGAGCCGTAAAGAGCGTCAAGAACCTCAAGTCTTGCAATTGTCCTGATAGTCTAAAAAGGAGTTTTCTCACAAACGAGGCGATAGCCAGCACGTCTGAAGGGGTGAGTAGCCCAGCCTTTAACTTAGCACCCAGCTGCTCGCCGACCGTCATTACGAGGGGACTTGGCCAGATCTCGGGGTGAGCGAGGTCCCGTTCCCCATGATCAACAGAAGGTGATGAGGGAATAGGGAGATCACGCATCTCCTCAATATACCGGAAGGGCGTCTTGAGACATCGTTGTATGCAGTCATCGAGGAATGTGACGACGCTTTCGGCTTCATCTGTGAGCTTAACTCCGTCCGGAGATGTGGCATCGGGCGCTCTGAATAAGTGAGGGAGAGAAAATAGCCAGAGGTGGGGTTCTGTGGGCGTTTCTTGGAAGACGATGGTATTGGACAGGAGGTGGGTGATAAGGTCGAGGAGGGTTGCCCGTAATGCTCGAATCGGGGTCTTGGTATACAACTTGAGGAGAATATAGATATATGTTCGTGAAGATGCTGTGCAAGAGAGCCTTCAATTGAGGTATAAACCGTAGGTGTGAGGGCGTACATGACTTGGTTGACCATATGAACTGATCGCTCTCTTTGAGCGTGCGTAAAACATGTAGCTGTTGCACTAGCCGCAATTTGCGAGCAACATCCGGACCACTCTCGTACTCGTCCGTCACATCGACATCGTGGAAGCCCGGCTCAGAAAAATTCGATAAGATCTTGCCGACATCGAACCTAGCCTCGGCTACCACGTCCGGCAAATATTTATGGTATAATAGCAACAATCTCTGAGCGCTCTCCTGTAATAACGCGTGCTTGACCGGGTTCGGCGTGGACACAAGCGTAGTGGAAGTTGTCAATGCAGCTGGAGCCGATTTGTGCTGCGAGAACCCGAGGATGACCTGAAATTCTGGTACTCTTTTTCTCACCTCTTTCTCCAATTCGTTCCTGCGCCTTCCCCACTGTCCTTCCTCTACCTCGCCCGTCTCCAGCGCGTCTTCAATCGCTTTGAAGGCCTCCTGAACCTTGGCGTACTTCATTAAGCATTTCGCTAGTGTCAACGCGGAACAGTGTTGCACAAGGCCAGAAGGGGAAAGGAGACCCTTCGTAAACATGTGTTTGGGTGATACGTCAGAAGGAAGGATGTTCGAAAGGATGGTTTGAAGTGGAGGTGGAATAGGATTGTGTAGTTGTGTGTCAGGAAGAAGAAACGTGTGCTCGGGAATTGGGAGGGAGATAATGGAAGCAAAGAACGCGATGTTCGCAATCCATTTAGTCGAGAGACGTGGTTCGAGCGTTAGTTGAGCAGCAGACCAGTAGCTTCAAATTATCTGTGAGTCACGTGTAACAGGGGGGAGAGGACATTTACCCTGCAACAAGTTCAGGACAAGCTTCCAGTATCCTTCGTGCGAGTTCTTGTTGACGCGAATCTTCGTTGACCTTGAATGTCTTGAGGATATTTGCCAGTATTTTGTTGTATACTTTTCCGCCCTTCTCGTCCTCTGCATCCTCCCGCGGATACCAGCCTCGATCTTTGAAACAGATGCCAGTTCCGGGACGCGTCGTAATGACGAGCAAAAAATGATGTACGAGGTCGGCGGTAATATGTTCTGGGTCGTCGTCGTCTGCGCTAGTCCTTTCGTAGAGTTTGACGAGCTATGGGGAATAATCAGCACCGGGTGTCTCAGAAGTTAAGGATGCAGTAGGGCGTACGTGAGACATAGTGGTTTCGTTGAAGAGGTTGACTTTGGTTGTGCGCTTGATCTTGGGGTCCGTCCAGATATGTGTCCAAATGACCTCGAGGATATGTCGGACGACGACATATTGGTCCTGCACGAGACCTTTAAAAACGGCGAGAAAAGCATCGCGATGTTGATCGAGGAAGGCGTTTTTTGTCTGGGTAGGCGCATCGAGGAAGGAAAGAAGAAATAATATATAGAGTGTCCGTATATCTAAGCGGAGGTAAACGAGGATTACCGAGAACAGGAGGACCAACTCGCACCTGGTCGTAGCACGAGATTGAAGTCAACCTTGCCTTTCCGCCGTAAATTCAATAGTTTTGGTAGGCTCTGCAACATATTCAAAAAGGGCAGATCCGCCTACGCGATAACACTCACCTTTGTCTCCCACTGAAACATGCCCAACAACGTTTTTTTCTCCTTCCCACCGGCAAACCCGGAGATACTGTTTAGGAGCTTGAGGGTCACGAGAATAAGCTCATTGTGCGAGCCTCCAACATAGGAGTTCAAGCGTCGCATCCACTGGGGCGTCAAGAGAACCTTGATAACGGGATACCCAGAGGCATGGTAGGTGTAGTGGGAGGTCAATAGTGAGATGAGTGCAGCAAGGGCAGACACGATAGCCACGAGCAGATTCAGCTGTCTCTTTCAAAACATTGGCCAAGTAATTCACGACAATCAAGGGATTGCTCACAGGGTTCGCGGTCTCCCATATAACAAACAAATCTTGAGCACCGGGGCTTTCCTCCAGCCACTGTTTCGCGAGCAGGAGCCGGCCGTCCTGGGGTCCGATACGGTCCTCTTCCGGTAAGATTGTCAGCTGGTTTCTGAGCTGGTTGAGAGCTAGGAAAAAGTTGGTCTAACCGGCCTCATGAGTAAACTCAGGACTGATTCCGCACCATCGACCACTGCATCTGGATTCTGCGCCTGCAAGCTTTGAGAAATTTGCTCCGGTGTGGCGAACTTTTTCGCAAACTCTACTTTTCTTTTTTTCTGCGGAGGATTCTTTTCGTCCATCGACGGTGGTCCAAATACAAAATCGAAAAAAATCTTGAAGACCGAGCCGTGCGTGACCATATTACATAATCCCGGTCCTTCAACCAGTTAGTCCCTCCGAGTCGCCTCTTCTGCATCACTCCCTCCGTATCGGACCGCAATGGCGCTAGCATCCAGAAAGATGAGCCGGCCACATGCAACACCGCGCACTTTGGTGATGGACTATTCCTCCTAGGATATGGTATGGTTGCGGGCTGGGGGCGGAGGCCCTTGTTCCTGGCCGGACTCTCGTTTTAGGTTGCTTCTGGTCTGATCTTACTCCATAATTCCTTGGAATTTCGTTCTGTTGCTCAACCCCTGGCTCTCATCAACCGCTTCTCAACTAACCGGCGTTACGAACCTTGTGGTCTTTGGATATTTTTAGTCTCTACCATCATTCCTCACCTGGCGCTGCAATGGACTTGTTTCCCGGAATATGCTGTTGCACACCCTACAGCTATGAACAATATCTTTAGGGGTGTTACTATATCAATCCGCTTTCAAAGGCCCAACCGCTCGAAGGCAAAGCCTGTTGCACGACTGGTTCTGAGGACAGCACGATTTTAGGCACTTGCTATTCTTTTTCGCGTATAGCCCCGCTCGGACAGCGCCCCTAGCTCCACAAAAAAATAAACATATCCTAGATGCGTACTAACTGGTGGCGTACAGTAACTGGGGTGGGCTACCTAGTCCCCATGCTTACTCTAGAATTTATTTCTCCATAAATACTCCAACTTGTTTTGGCACCATGGGCTCCGGTGTGAAAAGATACCAGAACATGACCTTCTCTACGTTGCTCTTTCTGGCCACGCTCGTCGTTGCTGCTACCGTGCGCGCCGACCACACATGTGTGCTCTACTTTTACTCCCCTGGATGCCGTCTCTTAATTTTGACATCGATATTTATCACATGCATCATTAGTCACTCTCAGGAACAACTGTGGTTCAAATATTCAGCCCGTGATCGCTAATGTCAACTGCGGGTACTCACCTCGCTGTGACCAACCGGGCTCAGGCGGTGTGGTACGTATATGCATTCTCCTCGGGGGTAGTAGGCTCAAACATTCCATGGCGTTAGCCCAACCCCGCTATTTCTTATCGCGGGCCGCAACCACACAGCCTGGGACATGGTGCAAGTCAGACTCTGACAATCAACCGCCAGGTGATCTACCGTTACATATGGATTGGATCCCGATCCTGATCCTTCTTTTTTTTTTTTTTAATTGTCAAGTGGAATGGGCGCATCTTCGCTCAGAACGGATACTGCGGCGCCAAGGCCGAAAGTTGCACCATGACCGAGTTCAATCTCGATACGGGCAACAGCTTTACACCCCAAGTGCGTTCAAGCTGCTGATCTGGACAAATAAAGACCTCCCTCATATCTGCTTATGTATTTCTCAGGCGTACGACATCTCGAACATTCAGGTACCAACATTTTTGTTATTGTAGCAGTTTCCCATGTGCTCAAAAGTCCATTATTGCAGGGCTTCACGCAGTCGATTTCAATCTCGGTGAACGGCTGCGACACGGTCACCTGCACCAATGTGAAATGTGACTGCAGGTCTGCCTACCCTCCAGGGGTGAGTTATATTCACGTTTAAATAGAAAAAACCATGTGGATTTGCACTTGACTGAAATACGTGGCTCCACACAGGATCTCTCCGGGTGTGGAAACGATTCGCCGGTTCGGGGGTGCGGCGCTGGTGATCACGCCTGGACGATCACTTTCTGTCCGTAAAGTTGAGCTGTCCTGAGGGTAYATAGAGCGGATCTGCACAAGAATACACATGTACAATTTGCTTTGTATGTCTGAATGGAGATGGGTCGCACAGCCCCCGGCAAGTTGTTGAGTGGCCGCAAGCGAGGGACTATTGTGGCGTGTTTGGCAAGGGCCTGGCTGTGGTCTCATGTTGCGGCGGACCAGTGGGCGGTCCCACGACGGTCGTACTTCAACAACCTTGTCCGTGTACTGCCCCAGGTACATCGCTCAGGATCAGGGACCATCCTGAGTCCGTACTCCATTCAATACCTCGCCAGTGAGCTGCCAACGATCCTCGATTGCGCAGGTCATCACCATAGGTCTGATAATCTAGAATTTCACATTAGAGTCTGTCCTACCAGTACCAGTAGCTTGGAACATGAATGGCAGTCTCGAACATGGCACCCAAGGCAACCTTCCGGAGCCGTATATTAGCTCTCTGAACACGGCAAACCCTTTATCTGTCAAGATGGGCCAGACGGTTGTGCCGCCTCATGCTCAGTGCCCAAACAACCAGGTGAGCACCATATTCCCGCTTTCCTATTGTATTTTTATTTTTTTTAATGCACTGCTGAACACGATTACAGGATATGCAACAACAGGAGGAAGAGTACAAAAAATCGGTCACCATAATTTTCTGGTACAAGGTGATCAAAGCACACATAATTGGATTGTTCCTGCCGTCTAGGATCCTGAGTGAATCTTTTGCAGGGTAACACGCCGCCTATCAGGCTCCAACAGATGATTCCTACATTCCCGTTCTTCCAGTTCTCCAAGTTAACTTCGCTTGTAATCGAGTTGGGTTTGTCCCCGACCTCCTATCTGGATACCTACAACCCCTCAACGGAACAATGGGACCAACACCCGATATCAGCTGTCCGGATGATCGAAACCCAACAGCGACTACTGTATCGTACCCGGAAAAGCCTTCTAGAAGGACTCACAGACGAGGAGTGTGCTGGGATCTACGAAGAAATCGAGATACAACGCCGCCTCAATAAGCCCTTTCGGACCACACCTTCCAGCTCGCTTCCCAGACAACGAGATTCCACCCCCAAGAGCCCTTACAAGCGCTCAGCACCAGATGATACCGACACCAGCCATAACCATTCACCCAAGGTTCATATACCCAACAACTACTACATCGGACCCCACCCCATCATACACCGCGACAACGACCAGGGATCGCTCGCCGACGATTCTGGACCCGGATCCAACATTCCTATGTCCCCCTCCACTTCTCACCCCTCCACATCGCAATCCATACCCACACCACCCTCATCCACATCCTCAAATATACCCACAGATGAATTTTCATACCCAAGCACTTCCATGTACGATAACAACGCAGCCTCCTCATCCACCCCAACCCTTTCTTCATCCATCACAGTCCCTATCGCCTACCCACCACACCCTCCACTCAAACGATGGCCAAATGACTACACCGTCGGAGAGATTTCCGCAGGGTTCACCTCGATGGATGCCCTCGTAGCACAGTCTGCCAATGGGTCGACTATGACACATAAAGTCGCTTTTGAACGTGTGTTTGGGAGTCGATATGTGAAGAGCACTGTGTGTCGTCACCGTGGTGTATGGAAAAAGGCTCATCCCAGCCTAAGGGCGCAGTATGAAGCCATGGGGAATGATGAACGGGCTTATTGGGGAGAGTTTGTGCGGCATGTAGAAGGAAGGCCGCCCTCGCTCAGAGTCGGTGGTGCGAACTCGGTTCTGAATCCACCTTCTGGCGGGAATGCCGGACCGAGGCAGGGAATTGCCTCCGAGGATGAAGACGGCGGACATGTAGATGATCCCCAAGTAATCGAAAGTTTGCAAGGTGGTCAAGGTCAGTCGACTTTTCATCCTGTTATTCTTGAATCATGCATCTCATTGTTCTTCCACTTGGCATTAGTAGGTCCTGCTTCGAGTGCAACGATGCAGAGTTGGTAGACCGCTTGAGGACCACGTTCGTTCGCTGATCTTTGCGTCCAGGTTTAAACGTCTATGATACAGCCCTAGTACCACCCTTGACGAATAACACCCATGGATAAACCACTCAAAACATTACACTAAAATGTATAACAATTCGCTGTTCGTTCGTGATACCTGCTATCTGCTTCACTGTGGACCCCTTTTTCCTTGTGCGATTTTCGTTCATGTACAACGTAGTGTATCGTTTATGCCCCGCAGCCAGCTCATAACTCATATAACTACAAGCGCCTTAGTATCAGCCCTTTACCCTATCCAGACCAATTGCGTTAGGATGTCTTCCATTACCTCGGACTGAGTGCTGTGTGAGTCGGGACTGTACTTAGCACTTGGCGCCTCCCCACACCAAACTGTTGGGCTCAAGGCCCCCGCGTACCAGGGCACGGTTGATCGGTAGTGGGGCAGTACTCCACATGTTCGCTTAGCTATATATCATCCGAGCCTTGGAAAGGAAGGATCTAGAGAATCCATGTCACATGGCCCCTAACGAAGTGCAAGGAAGCTTGACCAAGACACAGCCCAGGATATGATACGCGTGTCCTTATCTTACGCTCTTGGCACTTCTAGGAGTCTTTATTCGGTAGAAGCCAGTGGGGTCGCGCTCATTTTGTTGTGAATATTGGGGCATGTGTACGCCATATACATAGTAATGAACCGACACGGAGTGACAGGTATATTCCACTCAGTCGGTTTCAACCCGCTGGACTCTTAAAGGGACTTGTGGGCCACCATAGCCCTCGATCTTCGGCCTCGGCAAGAAAGATGGATGCTTCTTGATGCGCGTGTCCGGACCATCGGGAAATTCGAAGGTATAGTGCCGAATCATAACAGCCAACACGATCTACAAACATCAACAGCATGTTGAACATCCTTTGCCAAAAGATCCTTCCCGAATGATGCGAACTACTCGCCTTGAATTCCGCTAGCGCAAAGCTCTTACCCAAGCAAATCCGGGGTCCATCGGAAAAGGTGAGTATATGCCGATGCCCTTGAATCCCCTTCGCGCGTTCGGACCGTCCATCTAACCAACGTTCGGGCTCGAAATGTTTGGCATCAGATCCCCAGAGCGCGTCGGATCTGTTCAGGGTCGAGATAGGGGAACTAATGACGGCGCCTTTGGCCACAGTTAGTTTGTCAGTCGTTGTTCCATCGGCAGTTGTGATAGGCCGGCTGAATGGAATTATATCATTTTCAGCAGCCTTTTTAGTCCAAGCTCAGTGAGGGTCCGATCCAGTGTCCGGAGGAGGAAAATAACGCACAACACGGGTAGTCTCACTGACTGGAGGATGGAGTCGAAGTATCTCGTGGACAACGGCGTCCAGGTAAGGTAGTTCAGAGGTCAACTGTTCCCATGATGGATCTGCACCACCAAGGCCTGCTATTTCTTCTCGCAACTTCTGCTGTTTCTTCGGCTGTCTTGATAGCTCAATAAGAGCCCACTGCAAACTGTAAGTTTATGGACGCTTTAAACTTTTGAGATAGTGATCCCAGTACTTACAGTTAGGCTGACTGGGGAAGCGGCGCTATGTTTAGCACCAGCAAAACTGCCCTATATCGTTCACTCACTCGATGTTGTCTCGTATCCTGTTGATAGTAAAGACCCGCTCGCACTTCTGCCGCTTCATGTGTACTCACCGGCCAACAAGAGGATATTCTGGAAGACCGTCAGTTTTATCACAAGCTTAATATTCATGGACGCGTACGTACCATCTGAGCTAAGACTTCTTCTGACGACATCTGAAGCTGGGTTCCCGCGTTCTCAGATTTGACTCAAGGACACCCTAAGCTAATATACCACATACGGAAAGAGGGAGGCGTACCGAGTAACCCAATTATGGACTTGTCTGCAATATCACTATCTGCCTTGCCATCTTTGACGCGTCTACTTCTCTTCAAAAGCTCATCGGCGATTCCAGCCATTGTTTTCTTCAGCTGACGAAGCATGATATTGCTCCGCGTCGGTAAGTTCTGCAAAGTGGGAAACACGGGACCTAGGAAAAATATAAGCCGAGAAAAGAAATCGGCGTTTGCCTCGCTGAAGGATTCAAAGACATCGACCACAGGTGTGTTCATTCCAGAGAGTGCACCAAAGTCGTGACCAAAGCCTGCGATTCCGATAGAGTCCAATCTGAGACCAAGTTAATGGCGATTCGTGGACTGTTTGATTGGTCTAATACACACGAGACGCGGTTCATCCTTGGGGAAGACATATTAGCAATAAAGAATAGGTTAAATACAACGGCTGGTACCATTTTTGAACATCGATCAATGCACACCCTGCCTTCTCAGACTCCATGATACTATCCCAAGCGTCTTTCATCTGGATGAGGAGTTATAGAGGCGACGATACAATGCAAGCCTGATTTTTCACCTTAAAAGCAGAATCGTAGAAGACGGTTGACAGTCGTCGTATAGCGGCATTGCTAAAGGCGGGGGTTAGGGCTTTGCGTTGCCTAACGAATCGTTCAATATAAATCATTCTGAGAGGGGATACCACCCGTACCTTTTGTGACTTTCGCCCTCCGCCCAGAGTACCCCACGACCAAACTGTTTTCTTGTCAGCTATCCCATACGTTGTTCTCCAATGATGGTAGTCACAAACCAAATTCTCGACGAATACGCGGGCTAATTTTGTTTGCACGTATCCAAAGGTCTCTCTCGAATAGAAGTGACTAGTGGCCTTGGTGTCGCAAATGACAATGCGTTTGGATCCAAATGGTCCGGGAACGGTGAATGCAGGACCATATTCTTCAGTCCATTTTTCGTACAAGAGCCCAGGTTCGTCTTGTTCCTGGATGTAGCGGTAGAACCCGAATATAAAACTTTTGCTCTTCGGACCTTTCAACCGCGTGGTACCCGTTTTGGACTGGTTTTGTGATGCTAATATAACCCTGGCCACGAAAAAGCAGACGGTGATGAGAATGGCCAGGTCAGATGGTTGAAGAGTTCGCGCAAACGGCATTTCAGGAAATGAGCCTGAGGGAGGCGGGGCAACGAGCAAGCTTTGCAACTCTTCCCTAGTCTCGCTGAGCTATACAATATAAGAATATTCTTTCTACAGCATTTCGACTAACACCACTGCAAAAAGCTTAGTCCTGAGCAAAATTCTAGCAAAAATTGAACGTCTAGCTAGCAATTACCACCTCTCGCTAGGAAGCTCAGGGATCGAAATGGAATGGGTAGCGCCTGATTTGATATGTAACCTCACTGGCTTATCTGCCCAGTGCACGGGAATGAATCTAGGTGTGCATAGGACCTCCATCGCTTGTTCAAACATAGTCAATCACGGTGATCTACTTAGAATAAATTTTCTACGTTTCGTCAGGGGTCTTGGGCCCGGGACCATTTTTAGACACTAAACAACCAGAATGGGGGACCCTTAGAAATCTGTGCTCAGGGTGATTTCTTTCCATTCTTCCAACTTCTGCAGCGTTAATTCAGACTGTGCTTTGACAGTGTTGTAGCAGTCGCTCCCCAGTGCCAACACTAGGGGGAATTCGTTGCCTTTCGCCTTCCCTTCACCACGTACAACATCTACAATCACTTTGGCCCCTTTTTTGGGATCTCCCGGTTGCCTGCCATTATACGCTGCGTGATTAGAAGAGTAAGCACTGGGGCGATATTCCAGAGCGAGTTGGGTAAAATACCATGCAACGCGGCGTCTGCTTTCTCGGACATTGATCGATAGTCTTCAATGCGCGGGACCCATGGAGTACGGTTATTTGACGTGAGGAGGGAAGTACGGAAATATCCCAAGTCGATACATATGCTCCTTAGTCCTAAAGGTGCAATTTCTTCATGCAGCGTAAGGGATAATCCTATGTGGTTGAGTGAGATCAACAATCATCACGGGAAAGACTCGGGTAATAGGCACAACCTACCTCGGACAGCGAACTTGGTTGAACAGTATAAACCTATATTTGGAATACCCTCCCATCCGCCGATAGAACCTATGAAGATGATGGTGCCCGTTTTGCGTTCTCGCATATGAGGAAGGAAAGCGCGGGAGACGTTCAAAGCTCCGAACAAATTGGTGTTAAACTGATTGAGAGTTTCTTCCGGTCTTCAGAGTCGTGGTCAGCCAACTGATACATTAAAAAAATCAAATCCGGGCGACTTGCGTGTTCTCCTCGATTGCCCCGGCTAGAATATATCCTGTCCCAAGCAATAGGCCTGACCGCCGCCAACGAATTTGAAGTTACCCACCAGCGTTATTCACAAGGACATCCACCCTTCCGTATATGCCTGCAGCTTTTGCTGCAGCTTGCTTGAGTTGTTCGATAGGAGCAGTAACGTCGAGTTCAAGAGTCTCTGCACCATGTGTCTTCAGGTCGTTGAGTTGAGAGACGGAGCGTGCACGAGCAGTGGCAATAACTTTGTCTCCACGATTGAGGGCAGCGACGACGAGATCACGACCAAAACCTGATCTAGAGCGGAGTGGGCTGTCATAATTTGTTCAAATGAGAGGGGACCCAGGGCCTTACGAGGTACCCGTGATGAGCCAAACAAGTTGAGATGGAGATGCCATTTAGTTTCGCCTTCAAGGCTGTAAACAAGGACTTACCTCTCAGCCATAGATGTACCACTCTTATATACCCCGAAATATCCATGGATGGTCGATGTCTTATCTGCTCCAGCGCTTCGCCGGGTCCCGGTCACCAACGGGCTTCCTTCTCTCACAAATCATTCTAGGGCAAGATAAAGAAATCCATGACTCCCGTTTCGACACCACTGACTTTATTTGCGTCGAAAAACTTGACGAAGTTTTAATTGTGCCCGTTTTTTTCATCTCCTCTTGAGTGTAATGAGCATTTGGAGAGACCCCCTCCCTTGCAAGCCAAGTCCTGTCGCATACAAATTGAACCTTTGGCCCCTTGGCATATAATAGGGAAATATAAATAGAGATAAGGAAATCCTTTCTAGTCCTCACTTTCTGCGCAAGCCGCTTGGCGATCCTCAACCAGACTTCGAGGATCTATCCCAATGACGGCCGGTGTCATCTGATCCCTTTAGACCACATGAAATCCGAAAATAGGAACAATGGCTGTGTAGATTATCCAATCTAAGACCAAGTCAATGGTGACTCTTGGACTTCTTGGGTTAGTCCAATATGCACGAGAAGCCTAGGGCAGACATATGCGTGATAATGATTAGTTTATAGCAGCATCGCTGAAGGCGGGGGTGGGAGCCTGCGTTGCCTGAGGAATCTTCTGATATAAATCATTCTAAGAGATACCAGAGCCCCTTACCTTGGTGACTGTCGCACAATACCCCAAGACTAGGTAATTATTGTCAGTCATCCGATGTTTTCCCTTCGATGCTTGTTGTGACGGACCAAGCTCTGAATGCACGTGCCAACCTTTTTGCACAAATCAGCAAGTCTCTCTCGACTAGAGCTGACTAGTATCACAATCAACAGTGCGATGGGCTTGCGATGGTCCGAGAGCAATGAAAGCAAGGCCATACTTTTCAGCCCATCTCTGGTACGAGAGTTCAAGTTCGTCTGGTTCCTGGATGCAGTGTAGAACACAAAAATACAATTTTTGATCTTCAAACCTTTCATCGCGGAGACCCGATTTGGACTAGTTCGTAATGATAAGATAAGGTAATTAGAATGGTTTGGGTAGGTGGCTGCGGCGTCATTACAGTTATGAGTCTGAGGGAAGCCGAACATTCAACAAAATTTGCAGCTCTGCTATGTTACTAAGATGTATCCTATAAGTGTTTGGTTGATTTTTCATCGCGCCGTGACTAATATCGCTGGTCCCGGTCAGTCCCCGACCAGATTGAACATCCTGCCAGCGCTTATCAACCTCTTATGCTGGCAAGGTGGAGCGAACATCGCCATTTGATATGGTATTTCACTGAACCATCTACAAACATACCAGAAATGAATGATTCGGACTCGTACTCGGAGCGATGAATCAAGGTGTAGGAACCCGCTGAGTCGAGGAATGTTTTTGAAGATACATTTTTCCCTTATGTTAGACATCACTGGACATGGACGGGGCGGTACCTAGAAATCCGTGCTTAGGGTAACTTCCTTCCATTCTTCTAACTTCTGAAGAGTCATCTCAGTCTCGGTTTTGACGGTGTTGTAACAATCGCTCCCCAGCGCCAGGACTTTAGGGAATTCTTTGCCTTTCGCCTTTCCTTCACCACGGACAACGTCTACGATCACTTCGGCCCCTTTTTTAGGATCTCCGGGTTGCTTTCCGTTATACGCTGCGTCATTCAAACAGTGAGCACTGGCGTGGTGTTTGAAAGTAAGCTACGGAAACATACCATGAAGCGCGGCATCTGCTTCCTCTGACATTGATCGGTAGTCCTCGATGCGCGAAGCCCATGGAGTGCGGTTGTTTGATGTGAGGAGAGAGGTACGAAAATATCCCAAGTCGACACAAATGCTCCTTAGTCCTAAGGGTGCAATTTCTTCATGCAGTGTAAGGGATAATCCTATGTAGTTGAGTTGAGATCAAGACTCGTCCCGAATGAGACCCGGGCAATAGGCACAACCTACCTCGGACAGCAAATTTGGTTGAACAGTAGATACCTACATTTGGGACCCCATGCCATCCACCAAGGGAACCTATAAAGATGATGGTCCCCGTTTTGCGTTCTCGCATATAAGGAAGGACAGCACGGGAGACGTTCAAAGCTCCGAACAAATTAGTATTGTACTGTTGAAGAGCTTCTTCCGGTCTTCACAGTTGTGGTCAGCCAAGTTACAGATAAGGGATGTTCGGACGACTTGCGTGCTCTCTTCGATTGCTCCAGCCAGAATATATCCTAGCTCAAGCATTAGATTTGACCGCCACAGACGAAATAAATCTACCCACCAGCATTATTCACAAGGACGTCTATTCTTCCGTATATACCAATAGCTTTTGATGCAGCTAGCTTGAGTTGTTCTGCAGGAGCGGCAACGTCGAGTTCGATAGTCTCTGCTCCAAGTGTCTTCAGGTCATTGAGTTGAGCGACGGAGCGTGCACGAGCAGTGGCAATAACTTTGTCTCCACGATTGAGGGCAGCAATGACGAGGTCACGACCAAAACCTGATCTAGAGCGGAGTGGGCTGTCATAATTTGTTCAAATGAGAGGGGACCCAGGGCCTTACGAGGTGCCTGTAATGAGCCAAACGAGCTGAGAGGATGGGGACATCATTTGGTTTAGTGTCCGTCAACGAAGACGTGTGCCTCAGCCGCAGACATATTACCCTTTTATGCTCTACAACCTCTGGGGGCTAACCGGCAGAATCCACTCTAGCTACATACTCCGGTCATGAAGCGGGGTTCCTTCTCTCACAGTTGATTCTAGCCTGTATTCATGGCTTCAATTGCGTGACAAATTCTGAGAGAAGTCCTGATTGTGCCCACTGTCCAACTCCTTTCAGTATACGCCTGAGTACTTGGAGGACCTTTGATGCTGCCAGTCACGCACAGGTTCAAACGTTCAAATTCAGATTTCGTTCTCTGCCAATGTGAGAAAAGCAGTGATCACGTGCCTTATCTGAATATTCTAGCCACCGGCATCTGGTGCCGAACATTGTTTGGCTGGGCGCTTTGAGCGTACCCAGCCTGGCTGCACGGAGTGCTGGCTGCTTTACCGGTTGATGACGGTCATCTAATATTTGAGGATGGGGATTAATGGCCACATGACGTTTGCGCAACCCCAAATAGCATCTCCTACTACACATATCTGGTCTCTTATCTATTTACCCGAATAATTTAGAATTGAAAACAAAATAAATTGATCTCGGAAGAATGCGCAATCAAATGTCGTTCATGGTACCGCCACCGCCTCGCATTCGTTCTGGAACCCCCCAGCGCTCACTTATCATAAACACGTCTAGGATCCACACAAGAGAAGGTGGACCCTAGGTAAGTTGAGCGAACGTCTAAGTACTACGAAATGTATGTGGTTGTTTGCTGCAAATGTATACTAGTTGACACGTAGCAAAGGAATACATTTGGGTACCTATGGTAAAGGCTAGTAGTTAAGTTAGATGACCGACGTCCATATACGTCGAGCTGCATATAGCGTGTTCGTATTTCGACATCAGCCTACCGAAGGCTCCGAGTGGTTGTGGGAATGATATTTTGTGGTTTATGCTGAGAGCCATGGTTACAGATCTCAAATCGCATGATATCCCTATCCTTACCCTGTTGTAGGCCTGGCATAGTGCCCGTCCACCACCTCCAAGCTCTTGTTTTCTCAAGGTCCAAAGTACACTTCAACAACATACCGTGTTGCACTTGGCCTTACACACGTTCGCTGTATAGTCATCGCTCAAAAGTAGTCCGCATGCGCAATCAACTTCTGTGTTCTGCAGCTACATCTAGAGGTCTGTGCTCAAGGTGGTTTCCTTCCAGTTTCCCAATATCTGCAACGTTTTCTCAGACTCCGCTTTGACAACTTCGTAGCAGTCATCCCCAAATGCAAGGACTCGAGGAGGCGCTTTGCCTCTTGCACTCCCTTCACCACGGACAACGTCCACCAACGTTTTAGTGCGATTTTGTAGGGTCTTCCGGCCGCCTTCCATTGTAGGCTATGTGATTCGAGTGATAAGCATGGCCACAGGCACCGAAGTAAGCAGTGTAAGAATACCTTGATGTGTTGCATCTGCTTTCTCTGACATTAGTCTATAATCTTCGATGCACGGAATCCAGGGAGTGCGGTGGTTCGGTGTGAGGTTTGGAGTACGGAAGCTCCTTAGCCCTAACGGTGTAAGTTCTTCATGCAGAGCCAGTGATAAACCTGATCGGAGAAAATGGTCAATCGTTGTGGTAAAAGAGATCAAGATGGAAGATGTAAGTCACCTCGAATAGCGAACTTGGTCACGCAGTAAACACCTGCAATGGGGGCCGTTTGCCGTCCTCCGATGGAGCCTATGAAACAATGGTCCCCGTTCTTCACTCTCGCATGTATGGAAGGAAGGCACAAGAGACATTCAGAGCTCTGAATACATTGGTATTGAACTGTTGGAGGGTTTCATCTGGCCTTGATAGCATAATGGTCAGCTGGTACGCAATGAGGCAGGATCAGGCAACCTACAGGCTATCTTCAATTGTGCCAGCTAGGAAGTATCCTAACTCTTGCGTCAGACTTGATCGCCGCCGACGGACTTCTCAATTACCCACCAGCATTATTCACAAGAACATCCACTCTACCGTATATGCCAACAGCCTCGTTCCAATATGCTTCAGTTAATCGGCAGAGGCGGAAATGCCAAGCTCGAGAGATCGTCAAGCTGAGACACCGAACAGCTGTGAGCTGTGGCGATGACTTTGTCTCCGCGATTTAGGGCAGCAATAGCGAAGTCGCGACTGAAGCCTGATCTAAAGTGGACGGGATATTATCGCGATAAAAATAAGGGAATTGCGAGCCTTACATTGTGTCTGTGACACGCCAGACAAGATGAGGAGATGAGATTGCCATTTGTGTTTGCCTTGGGATTTATATGTGTCCAGTGACCTGCAGGACACTAGACATTGTCGCCTTATATACCCTCAAGCCCTCGCAGCACTCTAGCGTAGGATATCTGACATGAACTAATGACTCGGACAAGAATCTTCTTGTCCCTGACGGGGTTTGTCAGAACCAATGCTTGGCTGATGCAAGCAAAATACCCAGGTTTGGTGAGGTGGGGAGGATGGCCTGGCTACCCCCGGTTGTTCAGCTTTATGCCAACGATCGCAATTCTTGAGCGACCCTGTTTCTGTATAAGTAGGATAGCTTTCATTACCCATAGCCTCAGTTCTCGCGCATACGAGTCACTGAGACTGCGAGTATTATATCCTATATCTGCTGTATATGTTACTCATTGTCATGTAGAACAAAACTAGTATTAATACACCTATTGGTAAATGTACTGTAGTAGGTTGATTGAAACTGTTTTTTTCTAGCTAGTGTAAGCTACTCACCTCAACGTTACGCTCGTTTTGCGAACCGCTGAGGTGCGTTGGTAGGCTAATATGTTTTTATGTGTTGAAGAAATGGAACTGTATAGCTGTAAAAAAAAAAAAACAAAGGAACACCGTGTCGAAATACAGATACACTATATACAGCTCGACGTATATTGATGTCGGTCTTCTATCTTGCCTATTGGCCCTTGCCGTAGGTACCCGAATGTATTCCTTTGCTACGTGTCAACTAGTATACATTTGCAGCAAACAACCACATACATTTCGTAGTACTTAGACGTTCGCTCAACTTACCTAGGGTCCACCTTCTCTTGTGTGGATCCTAGACTCACCCTAATACATTCCTTTACGTCTTGTCTCCACTGTGAATACTATCTCTTGTTACACCGGCACACAGAATATGAAATATGTGTGTGCCGGTGTGTGGGCAGAATGACTCTGCTTTTGTTGAGGGAGACCAAAAGGAAAGTGGCCAGGGTCGCTATGCCTCACCAACGCAGAATGTTTATTTGAACTTTGAACAGCGTAGGCATATCTTGGAGGGCGATGTCTACTTTCTCCGACATTGCTCTACAGTCCTCGATTTTGTGAAGTCCAGAGGGAACGATTATTTGACATAAGAAATGAGGCTCGGAAGTATTCAAAATTGATACAGATACTCCTTAAACCTATAGGTGAAATTCCTCATGAAGTGCTAGGGATGGTCCCGGAGTAAATTGTCAGTCACAGTGGTGGGCGGGCCAACATACATAGTCCATCTCGAACGGCAAACTTGGTCGCGGCATAAATCCCAGCATTACGAACTGATTGCTACCCAGCAACGGAGCCTGTGAAAATGATGGAGAGTTTCCTCTGCTTTTAAGGCAGAGCCTCTGCCCAAGCGTTTTTAGGTCATCTAATTGAGTTACTGAACGTGTACGAGCTGTGGCAATCACTTTGTCTCCGCATTCGAGGGCTTCAAAAAGATCGCGGCCGAGGCCCGGTATTTATATCCCTATTTAGCTAGCCTTATAACTGTTGGCTGTCACACCTGTCACAGTAGTCTTCTTACATCGTACAATCCACATACCGCTCAGACTGATTCTGACTGATGTAAAACTACTCACCATGTAACCGACAGGTTACATTCAACTTGGAGCGGATGATGATTATCATGTAGGAGTTGATAATGGGCGGCCTTACGAGGTACCCGCAATAAGCCAGACAAGTTGAGAGGACATAATGGTCAGCTTTCGCTTTAGAGATTTGTAAACGAATCCAGTGCAGCCCAGTTTCAGTCACTTTTTATACTCTTGCATGCAGGGTGTGAGGTTTGTGACCCACCGATTGAAAATCAAGCCACACAGCCCGACAAACGGTGTCTGCTCAGCAAATCTCTGCTAGAAGCCAACTTACGCAAGTGACGCATAGTTGATGTGGGCGGGATCCTTTGACATGAAATATTGAGGGAACTTGGACTTCTCTCTTGACTATATCGGCGGAAGATGAATGTAAGCGAGGGGTCGGAGCTGCAGAAGGATGTCTTGACGCGGCCCGGCCCACCGATCCTAGTGCTCAGCGCTCTGATCCTCTCCTTGCTCATCGTCAGCAATCACAAACCTCCGTTGATACTCCGCTTCACTAGGTCTTATGGGCATATTACCCCAGGCGCCTCTAATACAATATCCCAGAGCCGTATGAGCCCAAAGAGGGGTTCACGCCCCTGTCGGATTCAATTCCCCGACCCCGAGCGACATCCACTTGTGATCACTCCGTCCTCTTCGCAAAATTTCGCTTGGCGGGGCTATCGGTGCGTTCAATGTTTACCACACCCTTCACTTGCTATTCTGGCGGAGATCGCGCCTGGCTCACTTATAGAGGTGCTCAAAAGCGACCAAGGTGGCATAGGTTATGAAAAGTAACATCCAGTGGCTTCATATTCTCGCTATTTGTGTTGGCTCCGGATGAAAGTATCTCGGGGCAAGGCGATCATATGATTATCAATGTCTATTGCTACTGAAATGTGTTGGGCCCGGATGATGTGTTGAGGTCCTGGACTCGCGATGAATGTTGCTCCCACTATATACGATTATGTTCAGTCATCTAGGAGTGCGTGATTGTATTTAGCCTCAATCCCGGTGTGATAATACATACCCATTCAGCTGATGTGCAGAAGAGAATCTATTACATACATAAATTAGGTCTCGTACTATGAGTTGCTCACCATATTTTCCACTACACAGGCTGATCACTAATTCTAACCCCAAAACTCTCTCTGACCCTAACCACGTGGCACCCCGACAAGGACCCCGGCAAAGCGTAGTACAGCGCAATGCCTTTTCAGACTCCAGTCGTCTCAAAGCCACGCAAYGGCGTTAATGTAGAAAGAAATTCCACGCTTCATAGTTTTCTCAACACTACTACCAATCCTACCAATCCTAACACCAGTTCCGGCACTGGCAGCGGACCACACAGTGGAAGAACTGCGACACGTCACACGAGCTCCCCACAGACAACCCAGAGGCTGGCTGGCCCACAAGCCGACAACACAGGCRCCACGGCACCTGCAAAAAAGAGCACTGACAGTGCCAGGCAAGGCCGAGAGACYGGAACGAGGCYGAGGGACAGYGCGAGGCCCAACCCGGCAACGATTGATGGGTTYGAAAGCCAGGTGACCGATAGAGAATCGGGRCTCAGGTGGCTCAAGAAGCAGGCCTAYGTCCCGCAGGACATCTCCAGTCCCACGCTAAGTAACTTATCAGACATACTCCTTCTAATAGCGGACGTACAGGGGGTCAAGGCAACGGTGGTGGAAGCGATACGYGCAGTGGGATTCTGTCTCGGGGCAGAACACACCCACGACCATGAGAGGGAGGACGGCGAGGAAGAAGAGGGGCAAGCTACCGGGGGAAATGCTACGGTGAGAAACGCTACTCTGGAGGTTGTCTCTGAGGTGYGCTCGCTACTGCAGGAATCCGAGGCAAGGACACAGGACACAGTCGACAGAGCCCTTAGGGCGATCGAAGAAGCCAACAGGGAACTCAAAGAGCATATAGCCCAGCGAAACAAGGAGGGGGCGGGCCCACTGTACAGCCAGGTTCTCTCGCAGACAGGTCACACTGCCCCTGTGGAGTTGCGCAGAGCCGACCAGCTCACAGGCCRCGCCATCGAGGCTAGAATCAACRGCCGAAGTGCCATCCAGGCGAAACAACTCGTGCTCGACATAGGGTTGGATCATGATTATCACAAGATGAGCAACGTGGGGCKACGGGACACRATGCGTCAGGCACTCAGGGATGCAGGGGCGCCRAAGGAGGCCGACATCCRGAGCRTCACCAAACTTCRAYGGGGAGGTATACTGATYGAGGCGCTCAACAGCTTGACGATTGAATGGCTCAGAGTCGAGGATAACTCCGCTGAGTTCAGAATGCATGCGAAGGTGAAGAACGACTTCACTAAAAGACCGTACACTATGCTGGCAAAATTCTTACCTTGCAGTTTTGACCTGGATAACGAAGACCATGTTCGCRACTTGCTCAAAGAGAACGACTGGACGGACARGGAGTTCATTAAGGCAAAGTGGGCCAAACCAGTGGACAGAAGGACACCAGGCCAACAGCACRCACACCTTCTGATCTCCTTGTCGGACGAGAAGGTTGTCAACAACCTGCTACTGAACCGAGGCTGCATTAGCCTATGGGGACGGAGGATCCCGGTTGAAAAGGACAGGAAGATGCCAGTCCGATGCATGCGGTGCCAAGGCTGGGGCCACTTTGCGGCAGAATGCCACAGGGAGACGGAGATTTGCACGAGGTGTGGACAGGAGGGGCACAGGTCGGCAAGCTGCGACTCAGACAAAGAGGCCCACTGTGTCAATTGCAAGGAAGATGGCCACGCCAGCTACGACATGTCATGCTCTACATACCAACGCAAGCTCAAGGAGTTCAACGAACGCATGCCGGAGAACCTCCTACCATTTTATCCCCCCACCACCACCACCGTGGAGAAGACCCAACAGACCCAAGACGACAACACCCCAAATACATCTGATCTATGAACGAGACAAGGGACAGGCTCAACCGACTGCGAATTCTACAAATCAACCTCAACAAGTCCTCCGCRGCGCACTTACAGCTCATGAACAGGAAACTAGCCRACAACTGGGACATCGTGCTTCTACAGGAACCACACACAACGGCAGTAGGCAACATACGCACACCAAACAGGTTCAGACAGGTATACCCCTCAGCAAGGTCAACACTGCGAGGGACAGTTCGCTCCGCGATATGGGTGAACAGCCAAATAGACACTAATGCATGGGAAATTATAGACCTCCCAAACACTAATGACATTACAGCTATTAAAATTACGGGCGAGCACTATACCCTCGCTATCTTCAACATTTACAACCCAGGCGATTCCAATGTGACCCAAACCCTACTCGACGAGTTCCTCACGGCAAACACAGACAAGTATTACGGGTCAGAAAGGGACCATGTTCTCTGGTGTGGGGACTTCAACAGGCACCACCAGATGTGGGATAGGCCGGAGGACACCCACCTCTTCCAAGGGGTGGAAGCCAGATGGGCACGGAAGCTAATAGAGATACTAGCAGATCACGACATGGCGATGGTATTGAAGAAAGGCGTCCCAACCATATGTCACCACAGATCAAAGCAGCTCACCAGGCTGGACAATGTATTCGCAACAGGGCACACCCTAGATTACGTTATCAGATGTGAAGTGGACTGTGACTGGAGACCGCCCAACACCGACCACTTCCCCATCGCCACACTGCTGGAGCTGCCTGTTGAGAAGGCCAAGCCAAGGAGGACACGCAACTTCCGGATGACTGACTGGGAGGAGTTCCAAAGGATCCTCAAGCGCYGTTTACCAGAAATACYRGACCCAGGTGATGTCCAATCGCCAGAGGCAGTTGATGGGCAGATTGAAGCACTCACRAATCTCATACAGGAGATYATACAGGAGGTTGTACCTCTCTCAAAAATAGGACCCCACTCRAAGCGGTGGTGGAGCAAGGAGCTAGAGRACATGAAGGGGCGGTTGAACAAGCTGAGTCGTGAAACCCTGAAATGGGGAGCCAACCCGGATCACCCTATTCACAGAGAACATAAAAGATATYGCAACAAGTATGCTGACGCTATATTCCAGGCAAAGAAACAGCATTGGGAGGWCTACCTGGAACAGGCCACCGAAAGAGAACTATGGACAGCCAACAAGTACCTGAACGAGCCTGTGGGGGATGGTGGCAGACCTCGAATACCCACCCTCAMRACGGCTCGGACAGGAGGTGGAAACAATGTCCATAACACCAATGAGGCCAAGGCGAGAGCGCTCAGCGACATATTCTTTCCGAAAAAGCCAGACAGATCGACGGTACCAGACCACTACCAATACCCTGAGCCAATTCTGCACCCACAGGAAATCACRGCGCAGCAGGTTCTCCGCACCATTGGAAGACTCTCCCCAAACAAAGCCCCAGGACCTGATGGAATACCAAACGTGGTGCTCCAGAAGACAGCAGAGCTCATAACGCCGCGGTTGGTCTCCATATACAACACGCTCTTGAACCTCGGTCACTACCATGGCAATTGGAGGCTATTCACAACRGTAGTACTCAGRAAACYGGGAAAGCCTAYGTATGAAGTACCCAAAGCTTACCGGCCAATAGCACTTCTCTGCACAATGGCCAAACTCCTCACTGCGATCATTACGGAGGAGGTCTCCCTCACCCTGGAGGCCAACGGTCTACTACCRCACAACCACTATGGTGGACGCCCCTGCAGAACAACTACTGATGCGGTTCATCATCTGGTAGACCAAATCAAGGGTGCTTGGAGGAGGGGTGATGTGGCATCGGTACTATTCCTTGATGTAGAAGGTGCCTTCCCGAACGCTGTCACAGATCGGCTACTACACAATATGAGAAAAAGGAGGGTACCAGCCAAATTTGTGAACTTTGTACACACACTGCTGACGGATCGCCAGACATGCCTCAAATTCGATGACTACAYGTCCGATCCGATCGCAATAGACAAYGGGATAGGCCAGGGGGACCCCATCTCCATGCTCATCTATCTGATCTACAATGCTGACCTGCTAGAGGTTGCTCAAGCAGAGTGTGAAGATGCACTGGGCTATGTCGATGATGCCTGTTTTATAGCAGTGGGACCCTCCTTCAAACAGACTACTCAGCGACTCAAAGACATGATGGAGAGGCTGGGGGGCGGTTTCGAATGGGGAGGGGATCACAACTCTAAGTTCGCCATCGACAGGTTGGCTATAATGCACTTTACTCGCACAGAGGCCAATGCTAACACCAGCAGAAAGAGGCGGGGCCGACTACAGACCCAACCTCTCCTACTCAATGGAGGACAGGTGTTGGAAGTGGCTCACTACAAATACCTTGGAGTATACATCGACAGAGAGCTCCAGTGGCGCGTACAAACTGAATAGGCTATAGCCAAAGCCACGAAATGGGTGATGCTTTTTCGGAGGCTAGCCAAACCAGTGACGGGCATAAGCCAGAAACTCATGCGAAGGCTCTACCTGGGAGTGGCAATACCGAAGATGACATATGCATTGGAGGTATGGTACGAACCCCTGCTCAAACGGGAAGGAAGACGGAGAGCAGATGGCGCGACAAGAGCTCTTAAGGAGCTGCGCAAGGTTCAGCGAATAGCAGCACTGGCCATCACAGGGGGACTGCGCTCCACACCAAATGACCTACTGGATGCGCATGCAGGTCTATGGCCTATAGAGCTCACACTAGAAAAAATATGCTACAGGAGTACGCTCAGGATATGCACACTCCCTGCTGACAACCCAGTTGGGACGCTCGCAGTGCACTACAAGGCAGGTAGAGACAGGCGTCATCTCACAAACCTACACATCCTCCTCAGACAATTTGGGCTTGACCCAAACAGGATCGAAACCATAGCCTCCCCCACTCGCTCATCTGCTCAACCCTGCCCAATCAAAATAGAAGTAGGAGAGACAAGGGGGGACACAATAGAGACGGAGGCCCTGGACACAGCAGAAATCAAGGTATACTCAGACGGCTCAGGGATAGGAGGGGAAATAGGAGCGGCTGCGGTGCTATACAGGGAGAGAGACCAGGAGCCAGAACRTGTATTGAGGTATCACCTTGGGAGCAAAGCAYACTACTCTACATATGACGCGGAACTGGCAGGGGCCCTACTGGCAGCCGAGCTCATCCRGGGATGTGGCGTGACAGGGGCTGACCTGGTCTCTCATTACACGGACTCACAGTCCATCCTAAAGGCCATGGGGACAAGAAAGGGTAAACCGGGACAGGCTCTCAGTCGGGAATACCTGGCAGTAGCTGAACAATGCCAGCACAACAACTCCGACAGGGCGGTGTTCACAGTGCGATGGATATCAGCACACAGCGGTGTAGGGGGGAATGAGCRAGTGGACAAAGAGGCCAAGGCTGCGGCTGCAGGCGACTCAAGCCCAGGTGACGTACTGCCACAATATCTGAGATGTGATGAGCTACCGTACAGCAAATCAGCTCTCAGGCAGGAGTTCAACAAAGGCCTCAAACATAGGTGGATGGAGCAGTGGAAGAGCTCTCCCCGCTAYGAACGGATACAGAAAGTGGACGACGCTTTCCCATACAAGAAGTTCAGGAGGTGGAGAGACAACCTATCAYGAGCTCAGGGGAGCTTCCTCATGCAGTTGAGAAGCAATCACATCCCTCTCAACAGTCACCTTAAACGGATAGGGAAATGAGACAACAACTACTGTGACAAATGTCTAGCTAGGGGTGAGCTGAAGCCTGAGAYGGTACAACACTTCRTACTCRACTGTTGGGCCTATGCAGAAGCACGGGAGGAGATGAAGCAGACACTGGGTAGGCTCAACTCATACGAACTAAGGAGGATAATGGCCACMRAGAAGGGGACTCGAGCCCTYCTCATCTATGCTGACAAGACCCGAAGATTCAAGGGATTATTTCACAACCTGTCAACATTTTCGATGGGAGAGGCAGATGCAGTAAACGATCATTGACAGCTCAAAAACCACGTCATGCAGCACACCACAACTCAACTCAACTCAACCCAAAAAAGGCCATACGACGACCACTCAATAGTGGTAATACCAAGAACGCCGCCACCCATCGAAACAGTGGCGTGCAGGGCCAAACACAAGTGAAACTCAAAGGAGATACATCGGAGAGGGCAGGGGAGGATGGCGACCCCTCGAACAGCGTTTCTGTGCTGGACAGTTCAGGGGAGCGAGCACTCGGGGTGTGCCCAGAACTGGGCTGGGGGGTGCCATGATGCAGCAAAGGGCTTGGGGCCCTATAGCATACCTTTACCTGTAATAGCGGTACATCCGTCATGAGGAATGGCCTCTGGGACGTTAAAATGAAAAAAAATAATAATAATAATAATAATAATTCTAACCCCACGGCTGACCATTTGCTACAAGTACTACTAGTCAGCCAATCTATCCGCTTGTGATAGCTTGGAGTTGGAAGCATACCAAATTTTAAAGATGAGGAAACATACTCATTCGAATGGATGTACATACATCCCTAGGAGACGAAGCAATAGATTAGGTGCGATAACCTAATTCTCATCCGGGCTTTGCAAGGGAAACGAAGTTCGAGTACATCTTCAGTACTCATGGGATCGGCTATCAGCTGCATGAACACCACGTAGAAGCAATCCTCGGGCACGCTTTCATAAGTAAACGTAAAGAGGCACGAGACAATCATTTGATCCAGTTCCGTGAAGTGCAGCACCTGTGTGTGACTAGAAGACAATATTTCAAAGCAGGGATGCGTCGATTGTGGGTTCATCCGATGTGGCATGATATGGAGCCAGAAGCACAATGACATCCGCAGAGTCTCCTCTGACTACAAACTTGAAGCAAACGCAGCCCACCGCATTGGACACTTTTGTTGCCCATTTGTCTGGAATGTGCCTTACCATCTAAGGTTTACTACGCAATCACTCCCAGCTTCGCTATATGGTTTGGCTACGTGCAGTGAAAATACTACTTGGGAAAAATAGCTGTCACAAGATCCGCCGCTAGTTCAAATGGTCGGAGTGGATTGTGCACCGCAGCCGATTTGCATTGATTTTTTGCTTTCCCTGCTATGGGTGGTAACATGATTAGGAGGAACTTTAACCTAACCCATAAATCAACTCAATCTGCCCCCTGTTGAACGGACTAGACTCGCAAACGGGGCAAACAGGTGTAAGGGAAGGGGTGGTAGAGGGGGTGCCCGGTAAATGAGTACATAAAGACTACGTGTCACATGACATGATGTAGTGCACTAATTTCAGCACACCAAGTCTCGCCTGCCAATCCCCTTGGCCTCTCGTTGACCAATGCAACCTACTCGATTGTTCCGATAGTTTGGCTCAATACTTAAAAGAGGTGCAATGCTAGTGCGACCAAATATCACATGGGGCTTGGCGTTTACATCAGCTTAGCCCCATATGGCTGGGGTGTGCTTTAATCCGGTCAACTGGCTCAAACCATCGTCAACAATCATACATACCGTATGCGTTCAGCCAAAACTCATTCCAATGGCAGCAACGAAGTTTGTTAAGCTTGCGGTACGTACCTACAAGTTTACTGTAAACTTACTTGCGGTGTTTTTTTACAGACCGAACTTAACAATTTTACTTCCATAGCGGACGCCATTCGTGTGGAATCCGGATGTCCAATGCCGAACATTGATTAGTTAATCTCCCCTTGGAGTTCGAAAGAGGATGAGGGTCCATACTTATGGTAACACAAATGCAGTTCGTTTGGAATGTACACATGGAACAATAGAATGAAACATAGTTAGTATGTTTTCCTAGGCCGAGTGCTGAGTGACACTATCTGAGGTCCCAATTAGTTTACAACCAGCGCTCAGTGGTTCCTTGGGGCTGTAACGTTTTTGGGGGTTCCGACAACATGGAAATGTTAGATGCAGCTCAGGGAGGTAGACCACACGACCACACCATTCGGTATGATCTCGATTCTCTTCTTAACACGGAAGATTTGAGGTCACATAGACCGTCACCCCGGCCTCCCGCGGCTCGATGGGATTCGATACTCGGGAGCCCCGGATTCACCAACTCAAAGTGATGCGGCCATATTTTGGAGGCATTAATTTAGAGCAGGGACAAGTCCAAAAGCCCACCGCGACTCGCCTCAGACAGGGTCAACATATCATCCAGCGCATCAAAGCCATCTGTCATTTTGCAGTCATATCTATCAGTTAGGAGGCGCTGCCGACCTATAAAACCATCCCGTGCCCTCCCTCCCATCCGCATATCATTCGTATGTGTGACGGCCCTTATAAAGGGGTGTGAGCAGGACCCGAGTTTGGATCTGATTGGAGAATATAAAGAAGGCGTAGAAGAAACCATCACGAGATGCATAAAACTCCATAATGGGCCCTGCTCAAATATCTTTAATAGTAGCGGGTCATCTGGCCCATCAAATACTGAAGATCAAGATGTCATATGAATATTTCGTCTCATTGGCGTTCGTCAACGCCTCAACTATGACCCATGCCGAATACAAGACCCCAGAATCGGAAGTGTACGTCTAGAGAGAAACGTGTGGGTTTCTACTTCGCTTGTAATCCCAGCTAGTGCAGGTACCACTTCTATCCACCTGGGTCGTGATATTTAGAAAAAAAAGTAGCCCAGAAATTATCAAGGCGGATGTGGACGGCCGCTATCTAAGTCCTATACAAGAGTGATGGTATATGTTAAATTCCGAATGAGTATAACGAATATTAACCTCGCTTGATTGTTTGATACGTGGTGGTATAGAGCTCAACACGCATTGGAGTCTGAGATGGGAGCATATGGGACGAATGAGAGGTGGGAGTCTTGAAACCGCCGATGGCAAGGCACGAATGACTTCTCTAGTTCTTAACGGAACGGCGGTGCCACTCAACAGCAAGATTGAAGGATAGAAGAAAGAGTGTTCGACGGTACATTGGATTCGTCCAATTGGAGGCTGGATGTGAAGGCACCGCGAGGGACCGTGGGCGATCTGCATCGTGACTTGGAGTGACTCCTTGCCGAGTGAGTGACTGTATATGAGAAATGTTTTTCATAGACTTGTTCAGAAGCGGGTATACAATTCTCATGGACATGAACAATCAAATTATTTGGATTCGCATCTTTTCTGAAAACTAGAGATCATATCTAGGGCCCCCATCCCCAAGAGATAGGTACTACTCATGATCTCAGGACTTCGATTTCCGGTGGTTATTTGAGAATTCAGCCATACAGTTGCAGTGGTATTGCGTTGATGAACACTGAGCATAGCGCATCAGATGGTCATCGTCAGGCGATGTTTGGGATTGTATGTTGGTGTGCCAGCTCCGGTTAGACCTCAGACGGGCCAAATTTACCTAATGCGACAATCTCTCAACAGATTTGACACCATCCATAGCCAGTATCACATTGTTGATCACGTCCATACCCAACCTCGTCCCCCTCGTTCTTAAAATAAAGAACGGCTCTCAGTGGCATCCGCGTTTTGCCTGTATATGTCGACACATCGGCGCGCACCGCGGCCGTTCATCCGGGCGCTGCTAATGGACGTCTCGGGGACTTTGCACGTTGGAACTACCCCCACTCCTGGCGCTGTAGAAGCCTTTCACCGCCTGCGTGCCGCCAAGGTCCCATTTCGCCTGTGCAGCAATACGAGCAAGGAGTCCACGGCATCGCTTGTCCATCGCTTGCATAAACTCGGATTCAACATCGAGCACTCGCCTAAACAGGCGTTATCATCAACTATCGTTGACTCCGATGAACGGGATAATGGTGTCCGGCAGTGTCAATATCGGTCACGTCAGGAGATCTGGACGAGCATCGGCGCCGCGGCACAATACATGAGGGACACGGGGCTTAAGCAGTAAGTGTTGACTGTTGACTATTTGTTTTCTTGCGATTGCCATTCTGTGAATTCCAATCACATCATTTGACTTGGGTTAAAAACATATCAAGAGGCCGAGAATGATGAATATTGACTTGATGGTTTCAAGGCCATACTTCCTTCTCACACCTTCCGCAAAGGAGGAAATCACAGCCGCTGGCGTTGGGGGTGGTTCAGAGGGGAATCACGATGACTTATCGTACGATTCGGTGGTAATTGGACTTGCCCCAGAATTATTTGATTATTCTCATCTCAACACCGCCTTCCGGGTCCTGAAAGGCGAGTACTGTGGGCCCAGAAGTGCCGATACAATGGAGCGTTCTCAAAGGGGAGAGGTCACCCGAGCACCCCGTGCAAGGCTGATAGCCACACACAAGGCCAAGTACATCCAATCCGAGGTTCTTGCTGGCCTATCCCTTGGCCCGGGTCCATTCGTCACGGCATTGGAGGCGGCCACAGGTACAGAAGCCTATACTGTGGGCAAACCCACAAAGCTATTTTTTGAGACAGTCGTAAATGATTTTTACGCCACAGGGGAGTTATCCAGGTCTGACGACGTCGGGATTGCCGTCATCGGGGATGATGTAGAGGCGGACTTAGGAGATGGGGCTGTTGCGATGGGCTTCTGGAGGATCCTAGGTACGTCTCTATTTTTCTTAGAGCCACACTGATCCTTGATCTTTGCAACCGCATTATAGTAAGGACTGGGAAATACAGAGCTGGTGATGAGAAGCGGAATGGCACCATACCACCCGACGAAGTATTTGATTCTTTTGCGATGTTCATTGAGAGCCTTCTCTCAGAGCAGGGTGCCAAGCTATGAAACAAGTGGGAAAAATGCATTCCCATGCTCTATGGACGCTTGTTGATCATTACCCCAGTGTAACCAGGTACTCCACGGGTTCTCATATGCCGATTGTTGCCACATTCACGTTTCTCGCGGTTTTTTCGTGCACGCCTATGCAAGCCGTACCCGAAACACCAATCAAACCTGACAATTCCGGTTTAGGCGTGGAGGCCTTACACTCGCAACCACGAACTACCCCTCGACAACGAACAGGGAGTTTTTTTGCAAGAGTCCCACGGTGTGAAACGCGGGAGAAGGGGTTACGCATGGTCACGGGAAATTCGCAGATATCGGGGGAGGCGAGGAGGTTTACACGCCGTCTTTCCCGAATTGTCAATGATAAGGCAATCCTATTGGCTGGAGGATAAACTTGCCGAACGGGCACCACGGAATTACCGTATATAGAAATAGATCGATAGTGTCCCGAAATAGAGGAGGGTACCAGCCGAGAACACAGGGATTGACATATCCCCGTAGAAATAGATGTTACATCATAACCAGGTAAAAACTCGTTCCGGATGCATGTTTGCAATGTCCCAAGAACCCAAAGGCAGTTCTTTTCGCCCCTCACACGCTCGATGGGATAGGAGCGCTATAATGCATCACATGTATGAACCCGAAGCAGACTCATGCCGATATGTATCCCGGCACATTGGTTCGACACGAAGACCGCATCCCTCATTTCGTCGCAAGGGGAGCTCGCAAGCTCATCACCTTGCCCTGGAACAAAGATGACACTCGTTGCCGCGCTTCAGCTCCCCGATGGCGCGCATGAAGAAGTGCAGGGCTATCTCCGTGCCCTGTCCAACAGAATAACATAAGATTCGGGCGTGTGAAGAGGGCGGCTCATGGGTCCTGGGAGCTCTTTCAAGCAAGTTCTTGTATAGACGTGGAAGAAGGGGCGCTGGACTGCTCATAAACTTCGACCGGTATTCCAATGAGAGAGCGATGGGTAATCTGTGCCAAAGGAGGTTACTTGTAACGACTTGAGTTTTCCTACATGTGATGGGGGAAGACATCCCCCCTCCCCTCACCGAGCGATGAGAGAACAAGGTGCGCGCCCATCTCAAGAATCGGGGTATAAGCCCTTTGCTCACCCGGTGTTCACTTTCCGTGCTCCGTCCCGCAAGCCATCCATTCGGACCCACGGCTTGTGTCCGTGAAGCGCTGACGAAAGGACGATTGTTCAGATAACGGAGACGGCATCATATGATTGACATTGAGCGAGAATTTCTCACGGGTACGAACTCTGATGAACTCCGGGAAGAAGGGCCATGGACCGTCCACCGCCTTATTCTCATTCCATCCCCTTCCAGTGAGTCGGTGGGCACAAAGCACGCAGCTCGCACCAGTTGGGTGGGTAAGCGATCTCAGTTGCGGCTGCATCTGGATTAGACGCTTCAGAAGCTTGTGTCCCAGGAAGCTATGAGGTGCCGACGGTCAAGGGGGTCTATTTTACCAATTCTCCGTCGGAAATAAGGCCCCCGTAGTGACAATCCGAGAAACCCATATCAAGAAGTTTGGTTGTGTGTGCAACTATCCTTGAACATTATCACTACTCCTGCCTGGTAACGATGGCGTTGTTAGTGTTCGCCAATCGCTTGTTAGAGTTTTCTTACTCCTGTGACTACTGTATAAACTATGGCGACTCCAATTCACTCCAGTGGCGGTGCGGTACTATGCTAACTCCAGTAGGAGGGTTGGGGGAGCGCCCAAACGTACTAGACAGCATTTGAAACTACTAAGCCTCCAAACACGCCAGAATATCTGTTGTTCCTCCATCAGAAGTTGAGCGCAGCGCAAGGGACACCGTTGGGTTGCACCATTCTTGCATTTGTTGATGTGGGCTTGGTGGCAGGGAAGATGGTTCTAGCGATGATACTAGCTACAGTTGCCACTATTAGCGCCATTCAGCTACTGTGATCAGTTCGCGGGTTGGGCGGTGGCGGTTCCGGTAATTCATCTAGTGGCCGAGGAACGACTGCGATCTGTTCATTCGTGTTGTGCCAAGTTGGCGATGAAGTTGAGAGAAAGATGGGTCGAGACAGGAAGACTAATCGCAGTAAACATATCAAAACCAGTAAGCCCTTCGAGCCCGTTCTAGTGGCATCACACCACATGGACTGTGGGAGGGAGAAAATGGGGCTTCTTGTAGATCAATACATCATATCACTTATTGCGGTCCGATGTGGATTGATTGTCTCATGAGAACCTACAAGGCAGATTCTCTGTAGGGGACTTCTAGCTGTGTTAGCGCGCACCCAGCCCCGCTTGCTTCCCGTGTGCCCATGAACCAGATGACTAGGGAAGCTCTAGAACAGGATCCTAAATGGCCGTTTGGGCGTTTATGCTGCGCCACTCTCGGGATGTCATCGAACATGCTTGTTGATGAGGACCGAGGATGTCGGGGAATTGGGCCTACCAAAAAACACGCGTTGGATAGCGCGGAGAGGGGGATTTGGCTGGCTTCCTTTTGCAGCACAAAGCTTGAAAGCCATGGAGAAGGAAGAAGAATGGGCCAGGGGACGCACCGTGCGGTAACATAAGATGAACTGCACGTTGTGCATGTGTGTTTCGCTGAGTTGAAATGGGTAAAGGCCGGCAAGTAAGAGAGGGATAACCTTGAGGGTAAAGAGCTTGGTTAGAGCTTTGGGTTCTGAGCCGGAGCTAAAGCGCCACACCTTGGGATTACTAGGACTAATCCTCGGGGTTGTTTGGTGACTTGAATGAGCAATAAGATTATGCGCGTCTGCGTGTCTGACGATCCTGCTGTACTCGAGCAGCGTGTCGACCATGACCCTGAACGATCCACGGTTTTGAAGACCGAAGCAACGTGGGGGAGGCGACTAGATCGGCACTGAGTCATTTGGGGAGGCGATTTACGGCAAGTAGTTTGAATGCCGGGAATCCTGTTCAGAAACGCCATTCTCTTGGGAGCGCTGTCTGCCTATTCTGGACACGCTTTCGGCGTTCGGCCGGAAGAACATCGCATTTGGAAAGGACGATGCGATCGACGTGTGGTCACAGTCCGTGTGACCGGAATCTCGATCTCTCGTACTGTGTATGCTTGCGACTTATCTGTCCTCGGTCTTTCATTTTTAGCTCGGTGTCCTATTAGATTACCTGTCCCTCTTTATAAATCGTCTCCTTCTCTCCATCACCTCCCCCTACCGCCCCGTTCTTCTCAGCAATGCCGTCCCAGCCTTTCTCCCTCCCCAGTATCCGTGAATTATTCCCCGGTACGTCTTTCCCGCCATCCCAAACCCTCCCCCACTCATCCACTCCTCATCCCACCAGATCATCTGCCCCAGTCGCCACCTCTGACGGTGAGTTCTTTGGCCACTAGTGTGCTTGCAACCAAATTTGACCCTTATCTCAACATCCTAGTTCCACCCCATCGCAGTGCATGCCAGCCGCCAGGGTGATGTTCACCACCCCCCGAGGTCTCTTGCATCAGCTCCCCTACCACACTCTGCTTCTATGATACGCCCACACCCAAGGCCCTCAAAGCGCCACTCCCCATACAGCAGCCATGCCAGCCTATCAAGCAGTTTCGAATCATCGAGCCCCACACTACCACCCCGACCACAAGGTTCACCATATTACCCTCGCCTGTCAGTCGACGGCTCATCCGCCTCTCATCTCCACCCGATGTCTATCCACCATGATAACAATCGACAAGATCACCAGAGCCATCCCATCCCTCAACCTCTCCCGGCACGGTTTCCGAGAGGCCAAGACCATATTGACCGCCACCCTGAGCTCCAACCAATGTCTTCCTCGGACCCTTCACACTCTGCCAGGGTCTTGGGCCATCCAGGGATGTCCCCAGGATTGCCTCCGACACAACCGCTCGAAGATCTTGAAAACCCAACTGACGAAGAATCTGCTAGTACTGGAACACCTGGCATTCCCAAGAAACATGTCTGTCCCAGGTGCAACAAGGCCTTCAATCGCCCAAGCAGTCTCAAGATACATTACAACACCCATACTGGTGCGACACGTAAGGAATACTTGGATAATACATATGGTGATTCAATACTGATTTGACTTTTGCGTTTCAGCATTCCGTTGCCCATGGCCTAAATGCGGCCGGGAATTCAATGTTAATTCAAATATGCGAAGGCACCTCCGTAACCACAATGCAAGTTCAAATCAAGAGACCCCGGAGGATGGCACCCGCAGACGACGACGGAGATCGAGCACTAGCGCAGCGCACCTCCCAGTCGCTATGGCACAGCTATCGACAAGCGACCCGCGTGGTCAGATAACCGCCTCACCACCCCGATACCCGCTTCCTCGTGTCTCAGTGTCGTCTCACCATCATGCTCGTTACGATTCCTACGATGGTTATGACAAAGATTGTCACCACCCCATGGACGTGAATGACGTCGATGAATACCATGCCTCTGAGGATCCGCATCACTCTATTCGTGCACCCGTACCCGTGGCACGAATAATAGAGACTAACTCAGACCCCCGCGGAACAACAGCTCCGGCGTTACGATACCCCTACCCCTCTCAACAAGAATACCAACTCCACCACCATTCCGACTCATCGTCTTCTTCCGCTAGCATGCGCATTCGAGCATTAACTCCTGGATCGAGCTTCCACTCCTCCTCACCATCGCCATCACCTTCACCTTCCCTGTCACCGTCGACTTCCTCCCTTAATTCACCTCTCTCTTCTACCGTGGCTTCTCCAGCTCATTCCCCTGCCACTTTGCCACAGTCAAAGACAGCACCAGTTCAGCAGTTTCAGTACAGTCCCTCGATGCCCTATCTCAGGGGTGTCAGAGACTCTCACGTGTCGACAGCACTGAGACCGGCGTTTAGTGGTCCCCTATCCAGCCGGAGATGATTTACGCATTGACACTTGTTTCATATTTTGTTTTAAGCTATGTTAATTGGACTATAGTCGTTGTCATTTCTTGGTTGCCTTGCTCTTGCCATAAGGTTATCTATCATCTGTATGTACCCATCATTGCATTAAACACGAGCTCAGGCGACGGCGGTCGTAGCGGTCGCCGTCGCTTTTTGTTCTTTCATCTATCGCAGTAGCTCTCAGCCCCGTCATCATTTGATCAAGAAGAAACCGTTTGAGCCCGTGCGGTATTATGTATATCAGGTGTGGGGGGTGTGCCCAAAGTTGCAATCGTTAGTGATTTGGTGATGACGCAGGCAACTCCAAGGCGACCACCCTGTTGTAGGATAGGAAGGGGGGAGGGGGGAAAGGGCCACTGGCCACTTGAATGATTTATGATTTATTACTTATTATTGGAAGTGTTTGTAGTCACAAATCTGTGATATATTACATTATATTACATTGCACCCGTAGCCCAGGACCTGGGTCAAGCAACTTGGGCTGTGGCTAAACCCGTTTCGGCCCCATCAAATTTGCGGGCCGGTGGGGACGGTTTGCCGCGTGTTTGAGCAAGGTTGTGGGCGACTTAGAGGGTGAACACACGGCTGGAGCATAAGCGACGAGACCACGGGACTGGATTCTTGCAAAAGGTCAGGAGTAGGAGAGCGCCCAGACTTTTCGTCCGCCTTGGTTACCCGTCTTTGTAAGTATAGCTTTTCAAGCAGAAATCATGACAGAGGACGGACTTGACCGCCCTTCTCGGTGAGGCAGGGGTGTGTAACCTTTTTCAATGCTGCGGAACTGCGCATTTGTGGGTTCCCTGCCACCTCAAGTGCCAAGTAGTGAGGCGCATAGGTAGTCATATGGCCCGTTTGATTTTAACAAGGTACATTTCCTTTTCTTCTGATGGGGTGGATCTTGTGGAGGGATGTCGTAACCATGAACTTTCGATATTCTTGTTTGTTGCTGCTGTGAAGGTCAACCCCATTGATTTTCGTCTCTTCATATGCTTCTTGAGGATCGTCGCCCCCTCACGAGAAATTGCTGATCTCTGTTGAGCTAGTGGTGGCTATCTATCCAGTTACGGCCCAATCATGTTTCATTCATGGGTTGCTCCGTATCATAGGGAGGGATTCCAGGATACGGTATAACTGCACAGTGATATCCCGACTAAGCGGTGTATCTAAATTTACCCTTTACATCCCATCATTTTCTCGAGCAACATCTCGTATGATTTTCTCACTAATGCAATTTGCTAGACCAGGAATACTTCATTGAATTATGATAATCAGGCCAAAACTGGGAACGATGAACTCCTTGCACATCAAATCATATGTGACGTTTGACATTTATCTTCGCCTACTCAAGGTAAACTGGGGGAATATATAAGCACATACCCGATACAGCCACCGGGGCCGCTCGTTTTGCAACATGGTGATGATGGATGGGGTGTGTGAAGGGCGTTGGGTGGGATGTTAAGCAGGTAACATGATGCCGGGCGCGCATTCGGGTGGGGAGCCAGGGGACAAATATCTGATGGTCATGAGGAGATAAGTTTCTGGTGCTAGTTAGATCATCGTCGACACACGGGGTTGTACTGAGATGAGGAGGCGATTTGGTACGATGAAGCGAGAGATGCGAAAGGTGTTTGAGGATGGGTATGAAGGGCATTCTATGATTCGGGTGGTAAAAGGTTACCAGGGTGACGCGACAGTGTACGGTAAAAGATGCTCCACGCTCTTCGCCCAGCGACTCTGGGTACTCGGAGGGCGCAATTAAAAGGGGATAAGGAAAGGGTTATAACGGGTAAGGCGGCGAGTCTTTGTTTAGGTCGGCCAGGGTTTGATCCTGGCGATTTGATGTCTGGACCTCAGAAGTAGTTGGGGTCTCCATTCTATGGAACGTTCTCTTAGGACATGGAATGTAAGCTGCACTAAGATTTGACGGCTTTGCCGAGCTATGGCCATCAGGGCATATGAGAAAATATGTCTCAAGTCTGCCGATCCCCAGCGATGAGTTGATGTGGGTGCTGTTTATTGTCAGGGTTGCCAAGAACAATGCGCTTTCGTCCGATTGAATTGGACGCAAATCAGGGAGGACTCAAGCCGCCCATGATCGGCATATGAAAATAACATAATCACATTCAAAAGCTGTGTTTGTCACATAAAAGGTAATCTCACCAGACTAAGGGATTCGCTGCCACCCTGGCACCACGACGCATGAACCTGCACCCACCTGTTAATCCCGGACAGCGGACCCTTAGATCCTTACCAAACTACATAATGTAATTGGCCTCCTTGCCCCCGGTACGCGCGACGATCCATACGCTTTCGACAGGTACTGGCTGGTACTTTTACGTGAAAGAATCAGGCATGTTGACACACTGGAGCCAGCTGGGGCCGCCGGTCCGGAAGACCTTGCGTGTGGAGTGGGCGCCAGCTACCTAACTGGGCTGAGAGTGTTCCTTTGTTCTTTCCCATATTGTAATTGCGATTCTTTGGATCCGAACCCCCTTTCATGGATGTTTAGGGACGGCATGGGTAATCACATAAGGAGGGCTATTGTCTCCGTTACGTGCTTCAGCGGTTATCTCCCCGTTAAGAACTTTCAAACTACCGACAAGGCCGAAGCCCAAGTGGGTGATGAGGATTCCTTAGATGGGTCGCCAGCGGCACGATCCTCAGCATACTACCACCCTCCGACTCAGGCGTATGAGGTCAAGCGATCAAGGCTCAAGCGATCAAGACAACTATCGGCCGTGCATTGCGCAAGTCGATGCCATCGGGGGCAGCACCTCCAAAAGGAAATCTTGGCAGTCCACAGGATCGACATCAAAATAGGAACAGCCCTGTGATGGTACCTTTGTCGTTGTTTCCAATGAACCACCAGTCCATACCGTCAACCTAAAGTTGTGCTGGTTAAAGATGGCGAGGTTCAAACTGAAACTCTTGCGTACACCTTCAATTATTGCAGTTGGGTCCCATCATTCATAGGCCCGGCTTGGGATACCCGATTGAATTACATATGTTCAAGGCGGTACTTCGACAGCGGTGTTGTTCGGTCTTCTCATGCCTTATCTCCCATATCTAGCCAGGTATACACACGCTCTAGAACTCAAGATGTTTGCCCAGTCACTTCGTACTTGGGCGCTCGATCCTTGGGAGGTCGCCGCTGCCAGAACCTTACACGACATGGAAGATGGCCTTGATTCGAGCCAAGTCTCCCATGAGTGAGAATGACCCCGCTTACCAGGCTGTTTTGTTGGTTCTTGTCTGCTCGTGTGACGACTGTGTTTGAGATCAATTGCGTAGATGGAAGATGAGGAATTTGTGTTAGATAAATACCACTTCACCTGAATCTTCCACATATAGGATCAGTACAGCGAAGTCGGGACCCGAGGGTGGGTGTGGCTATTTATTCTTTCGTCCTATTCATACAAGTCATTCTGCATTTCATATTACATCATATTTCACAGGCAAACACAGGAATAAGGATCATTTGATCACTGTTGTTGAGGAGAACCAGGACACCCCATACAGGCAGCTGGCTGTTGAGCAAAGGATTAAATAGTGAGTGTGGCCACAGGGGTACCATGGTGACTTACAATCTGAAGCCCTGCGGCGACTGACTGTGCAACGCACTGGAAAGAGTTGCTCGCAAATCCTGAGACATCCGACTCGGCTATTTACAGCTATTGTTCCAATCTCTGTCTCGTAGTCGTACAAAACATGACATACCTGGCTGTTGACCACGAGATTGGGCACGCTGTATATTATCAAGGGCGGCGCCTGTGGCTTGACACGGGGGTAGGATACTAGTAATACCAGCGCCAATAGTCAAAAGACAACCTAGAATGGAGTGTTACAAATGTCACTATTCGTTGAAACGAAATGAGGGCTGACCAGCCAAATTGCATGACGATGGCTGACCTCCCTGACTCGGCTGTTGACCCGGCGGGGTTTGGCGAGCAAAACGCTCAATCGGACCGGCTACGGCCCTCAAACCAAGAACGATAGATACAAGAAGAGCAAGGCAATGCCTCATTTCTGTAGCTTGTGAGCAGGGATGTTCGTAAATATTTACTGGTGCTACATGGTTAATCAAGGGTTCCTTTTATTTACTTTCAGCCCAAGGAAAATTGCCTTTACTGAGGCATGCAGAGCGCTTGTGCTACCTAGCCAGGCGCGCAGGCTGTGTTTCCTTGACTCGCTAGAAGCTACAATGTCAGGCCGTATGTTGCTAACTATTCACTAGAATCGGCCTTTCTTTGGACCTGGGAGTATGAGGGGCAGCTAAACCTAGAGCAACACCCACATGAGCACCTTGGCCAACATTATTTGTTCCGTTTCTGACGTTCTGAAATACCGGCCGTGATAACTTGAATGTAGTGGCTATCCAGGTTGGTTCGTTGGTGGATCATGTTTTAGATTGCTCATAAATTGATATTTCCGGGCCAAATATACCCCGGAACTCATAAAGCCCGGTATTTGTCACCGTACCAGCGCTCTCCCGTGTTCAATAGCAATGCGATCATATGGAATCCAGGCTAGACAGAGGACAAAAATGAGCCGAGCGACAGGAATCTTTGAGTCAATGTACCTCATGCTCGCATTTGAGCGATTGAGCGGTGTTGACTGAGAAAATGGTGCGAAGCAACAGATTTACTTGCAAACTAGACTAAATAATGCCTCCTACATTTATCAAATACCTGTTCTTTCAAAACCTGGTGCTATAATGGGGTTTGGGCCAGGGGGGTTTGTTGGTGGTATCACGTGATTTCTTCATCGTCTTGGAGGAGCTGTCATGTTATAGAAGCCCCTGTTAGATTGAAGCTACACAGCCTTACAATGTTTTGGTAGAGGCGATATCATGTCTGAGCGAAGTCTAGGCACAAAGTCCGGAAATCAGCTAAGGTGTTAGTGATTGCTAGCGCTGGGAGTTCCATCCCCAACCAAACCTACCAGGAAATAGACTCCTGTGTGTTGTTGGTCGTATGGTATGTACTAGTAAGTCACATCAATGAATTAGATCTGGTTCGTCCGTGAGGGATGACGTCTATGCACCTATATCAAGAAGCACCAAAATCGGCTGGTCGTTGAAAGCCAAACGGGGACCGGGCATAGAAAGCGATTCTAAACGATGTAAGATTTAGAACAGAATCCATTCAGGTGTGCCTAAGTTAGTAAAGTATGGTAGGTTCCATTAAAGAGAGATAAATGGAGGGACGGAGTGCCATTCTCTCCACGGAGACATGCTATGCCGCGGTCGGAGAGCGCTTTATTTCGACAACTGGATACTAAAGCAATCCTGGGAAGGGGGAGTGATGCTTTATTCATACTAACTAGATAGCCGTAATCAACAACTTTGTGAAGCCTACCCAAGCATAATAAAAAGGTTATTGGATCTCCTGCCAACCCCCAAGTGGAGATGATAGTTACCGAGGTTGTGTTGCGAAAGCAGGTGTGTTGTTGTATGCGCTTAACAGGCTATGATTAGGCTCTGATCGGGGATCGGCAAATCGAGACCTTGTCAGACAAATGATGGAAAGGTGAGGTAGGGGCGTAGGTAACAGAGTGGATTATCAAGGGTGTTGGTGAGGTAATACGGGTCTACGTGAGTAGTTACGATGATGCTACAGTATCGCGCTAAAATACATTATGGTTAATTTCTAAAATCTGTGTGCAGAATGGGATATTGCCATTGAGTGAAATGATAACTCGATGAAGGTGATGTGCGTATAAGAAGTAAAATTGGATGAATTGGGGGGGG
>JAECYV010000027.1:302922-316433 GCA_023014305.1 Lepiota subincarnata
AAAATGAGAAAATCTAGACTTCGGCCGACTCTGGCTCTTCATCTTTCTGCGCAGCTTTTGCTTGTGCCGCTTTGGCTTCTTCGGCCTCCATGACTACTCGGCAGAACTTGCTCCTGCTACGGATCTGCGGGCCCCAGAGGAAGAGCACCTAGGAAATGAAATTTGAGTTTCTTGTGTGTTAACGCTAATTACGTCAGATACTTACAAATGGAATGGGCATCAAGAGGAGAGCGATAAAGGCGAAGAGGGTGTTAGCCCAGGGAATTCCGAGTCGATGGTACATTTGTTGTGTGAAGAGGGGGAAGGATAGGGCAGTAATGTTACCTGAGGGCAAAAACCTAATTGAGTCATAGAGCTAACGTAGGGCGAAACCATACTCACGAGCCAAGCTCTGGCCGGCAAGGGCTGAGGAAGCGAAAGGACCGTAGCTGCGAAGCCCCTATCAGCAAAATAATGCTAAGGTAAGGGATAGCCGCGACTCACCAGTCGGCTAGGTATGAGAAGACGGCAGTGTAAATCATGAAGATGCCCCAGATGAAGACCTGACGGAGAATAAGCGACTGGGAGAGTAAGTCAAAAAAAGTCGAATAACTTACGGTGATGCCGATAACAGGGGCAATCCAATGAATGAAAGGGAAGGACGTCCATGCGTAGATAAACATGGCGGCGGGAAGGATAACACCGGCTAGCATGGCGAGGTACAAACGTGCCTCAGGTCCCTTAGAAGGGAAGTACCTCCTGCAGAATAGCTGTCAGTCGGCTACTCCTGACCCCCAGGGAAGAATTGGGCTTACTTGTACAGGTACTCTTGATAGAAGTTGGAGCCGAAACCAAGGAGAGGAGCAATACTAAGTAGACTTAGCTAAAACGCCGAAGACGAAGTTGTAGAAACACTTACACCATAGACAAGAAAACCAAACCAACTTGACCACTGTTGAAGTGGTGGAGAGTGGTGAAGACCATTGAAATGGACTCGATCATGCAATAGTTGACACCCCACGCAAAACCGAACCATAACTGCGCAGGAATTATTAGATGAATCTCTAATCAGCGAGGCGCTTGCGGACATACACTAAAGCTGGCGACGACGGGCTCAGTCAACATGAGGTCTACAGTCCATTAAGAACGGAGTTCGTTTGAGTCAAACTATGAACACTTACAGACGGGGCGAGTGCAAGAGATATAGATGAGTTTCTTGAGGCTGGGGCGTTCGTCCTCGACTCGGGCACGATACCGTTTGTCCCCAGTCTTCTTCCTCAATCGACGAGCGATGCGCGTAATAATAATCGTGGACCGGGTCTCGTGAAGAACGAAGGGGATGAGAATGACATAGGTGCCGGCATACCTATCTCGGGGTCAATCCTGTCCTTGAGTTTATGTGTGATTGAACGTACATCATTTGAATCCATTGAATCCATCGCCATTCGAGACGGGAGTTCATTTCGATCCAACCTGCTATGACCGGGCCAATACCATTCCCTGCCAAAGCAACGATAGAGAATATGGACATGGGAAGACCACGCCTGCTCCACGTGTATTCACGTCAGTCGTCACATTAAATACTTCGCACAGGGATACGCACTCCGCGGGAGCCCAGATATCGGCAATTGTCCCACCAACCATGGTGGCTGCTGTTGAACCAAAGGCACCCTGAAGGAATCGACCAACGATGACAGTCTGGATGTTCTTAGCCCTGGACATTCCATTAGCGAAAGTCACTGAGGAAGGGAAGCTGCCGGAACCCACAGTGCGACCATGATGTACATTATTAGGAAACCAATTCCAGACCAGATGTACAGGGGCTGTCGACCGAACTCTTCGCTAAACGATGCCGTAACCAGCGGGAGTATACCGAACCCCAACGCATACATACTCAGACCTTGAGTCGCCTGGAACTCTGTGGCGTTCAGGTCGCGAGTCATGGATGGGAAGCCCATATTGTACCCGGAAGCCGTTGAAGCTATTCGGGCTTATCAGTGACAGTGATAAATATACTAGATCACTTATGACTCACAAGCTACTAGCGTCGAGAAACAAGCAAGCAAGGTGATTGCCCATTTCTTGGCTTTGGGAAAATACATGGGGTCGCGGGGATCATTGGGGTCGAAATCAACCTTTGACAAAGTTAAATTATAGTGTTCCTGGTATTGGAGAGTTTCACTTACATATATAGTTCCTGACCCTTCGTTCGCTGCCGGAAGGCCCTTTTCCTTGTCTTCCTTATCTTTCTCAGCCTCGTGCACGGTGACTTGCTGTGTGGGTACTTCCTGCTGTGTCGAGGTCTCGGATGGGCTTTGTAGGTGGACTCTTGTAGGACTGATGTCAAAGTTTGCTTCAGTGAGGTCTATGGTCTGGAAGGGCTCTTCGACTCTAGGCACGTTTGAAGGGGTTCCGGGCTCCATTTGTTTGTTGTTGACGAGTAATGGGAGACCGTGAAAAGGCAGAGGGAAGAACTCTGGGAGAGTCTGAAAATGAAAGGCCTGTCATTTATGGAGGATGGAAATAGTGGTGCGGTGACTAAAATTCGGTCAGTTGGTGTGGGTCGTTTCCGGAACAACATGAAATTGAAATTTTGATCGAGGATTTGTGACAACATACTTTGAAGTCACTACTACCCCGGCCCCTGGCAAGTGGATATCGTAAATGGAGCACGGCCTGTAGTATGTTCAGTTGCGTGAAGAATAAGTACTGCATAGAATATGGGTTCGTGTACTAAAGCATCTGAGTTTCTTGAGGTTACATGGGTGAGGAAAGTGCATGGGAGGCGGCGGCGGGGATACGTCGGTACGCGTCTCGGCTAGCCGGAATGGATGTCACGGAGCAAAAGCGCAACATTTCATTCCTGTTATCACATCACAGTCCTGTCGTGATGTCGCTTAACGGCTTCTAACACGCAACTTCCGGTCCCCCTTAGCATGGCAGACTTGCTCATCCGGGCTCTCCAGGGCTCGGCTCAACCGCTCAGGGCGCTCTCAGAGCCACAAATAACAGCGCTTTTAGATCAGCAGAGATGTTGTGATCGTCACCCCCCTCCAAGGGCAACGTGACTGACCAGCCTTCGCTGTGAAAGCGGGAGTGTCAGCATGAGAATTGTGCATGAATCACGTTAGGCATGCTCCCGCTTGCTCTGATGATCACCGTGGCAAAAAAAAATCCGCAGCCTGACGACATGAACGCGTGGAATGCGACCTGTTGCTGGATTGTTCAAGACAAGATACGTAAGACATATGATAGTCGCAAGGCTCCTAAGCCTCCACAAAGTGCCTACCAAGGCCTCCTGAAGCCCTCTGTGGTGAAATAAGATGCGCAGTGATGATGGTCGGGAATCAACACGCGCAAATAGAGCGGATGTGATCAACATTCGTGATCACCATTTTGGCTTACGCGAGCGAAACCCTCTACCCTCGCCCATCATTCCAAAGCCTGTCATTCATGATGAGGCACTGACCAAAAGCACAGCCAATCTTATTGTGAGAGAGAGTATGGAGAGCAGCCATGTGTTAGTGCAACCCATCGAACACCAAAGCTTACTCATTGCCACTCCATCTACGAGAGGTGTACCCGTTGCGTTCAACACCATGTGGGCGAGAAGACGGCGTGGGTTTCACTGTATAGAATGTTGGCTTCGCTCCTGTCATATTCACATGTTCTCGTAGAATATTGTGGTGTCCAATTGTGTATAGTCAAACTTTAACAACCTGCGGGTAGGATACTGTCACAACTGTCCCAAACTCCATCTGTCGGGAACGGTGGATATACATACAAATCCGCTAGCGTGTTCGGGGAGTGAAGTAACCTTGGATTGGCGGTCTCCATGACCGTTCTAGTCATACTTGCCACCGCAACGGCGCATCGCTAAAACACCTGCCGACGGCCTGTCACATTGATGTGCTTATCATAGATCGGGCCGCTCTTGCCCTATCAACCCCTCTCCCCACCCACTGTAGGCACCGTTCTGATCAGGAGCTGTTGAGCTCAGCACATCGCTCGGCCGTCTATCGTGTCGCGTTTGAGGTAAAGATAGCCCACCCGAATCACTCGGTTTTCACTAAATGGAGCTACGGGTTCGGCTAGAGGTGGGTGCGGGTTCTTGTGACGCGTGTGCTCTTGAGAGCGCCAAGCTGTGCAGACGAAGCGCTCGGGTACCAATGATCCACAAGTCTAGGGCGAAGGCCTTGAGGCCTTGAGGTCTTGATGTTTTACCGCCTTTTTCCATGGCTGAGCGATTCGGAAGCTTTTTTTTTTTCGCGGGTGGGATTTATAGGAGATTGCGGTAGTTAGGGAGGAATGGAAGTTTCGCTCGGTAGCGCCTTCTCCGCAGCCCGCGCCCTTCGCTTATTAAGTTATTTGTGGAACCAGGTTCAAGTCCAGTTTGACTCGGGACGAGTAAGCACTTGTGACAGCAACGAGATGCGCTCTCACTCCTCCCGCGCACACCCGGGCTTGTGTACTGCTGAGGCCTTAACCCACCCACGGACAAAGAAGGTAGGTGAAATGCTGTTTGCTTCGGCCTTCAGGGGTGAGATGAGTAATATGATTTCGATGTTCTATCTCGGGTGGAAAAGAGCCCGAGTTTGCGACACTCGAATGGCTGCTCTGATTAATTCTAGCGGTAATACTGTGGTTATAGATCCACTGCGCCCTTCACTCTATCCACTGGAGCACGCCTCCACCTCGTCATCGGAGGGTCTAAATATTCACGAAAGGCTGTCAGGGACATGGTTGAGAGGGCATATCCACCCGGCTTGGGGAGCAATTGGCATTTTCGCGGTGCCGCATACAGGCAGTTCGGCGGTGCTTTTCGAATCTGGAATAGTCACAGCGCAGTAGGTGAGCAGATACTACACGCCCCCAAAGATGCTATGTGGGGGGGTTGGGAACTATACATCAATGAACCATGTCGCAAGTTAATGGTGAGAGGAACTACGTTGAAGACAGGCTTGAAATAGATCCCTAGCGGTGGGGGCTTTATATGTAGATATTAAAGACCGTACGCCAGGGATATGCAGAGGCCAAATCGACTGAGACCTCTTGAGCAGAAGGAGACGTCATCTCCCAAGGCAAAGCCAGGGCGAGTGGTTGCGTTGTCAGCTGGGTGTGGAGGCTGGATAAGCCCCACCAAGATACTAGCGAGGAGGTTTACGATACTAGTTGCAAGAGCAATATTTCATTAACCAGCTAGTGGCATGGATGTGGCTGGCGTTACCGGTAAGTGCCGAGTGCGAGGTTGAGTGCTGCTGACCCACAGCCACAACCCAGGTCTAATTTCACCCACAAACGCCCAACAATCTATCTATCCTATCCTATCCTCCTATCCCGCACATCATGACCATCAGAACTATTACTGTACTCCACGGATACTACACCGCACTTCAGGGCTACTGGGACTGGAATAAGTCCAAAGGTTTCGTCTTTGTTTCGCATCCTCGCCCGGACCAGTCCCCATCACGCACGGCCTCCGGCCAAGATACACCTGCCCCTCAAGTCCCATACAACACCCCGTCCGGCCCTGGCTCTAGCATCGCACAGGCTGCCAATGATTCCTGTGACTCTCTTACAATGGAAATAACCAACGATTTGAACAACCCGGACGATGACACAGAACCCTCATCGTTGGACAGTTCTCTTTGTTCTATCGAATTTGAACCTCCGTCAAAGCTGCAATGTTCTCAGGATAACTGTGGCCTGGGTATCTCTGGCTTGTTGAAAAAGGATGGTAGTGGTCCGTTCACGGGTCTTGGGATCGTGTCTGTGCATTCGTCCTCTTGGCGGCATATACCCCTCTCTCCAGTGATTGTTAGCGCCAGTGGTGGTACACGCGACGTCCAAGACGAAACCCGGAGCTCCTGGGATGTTTCGGAAACAATGCTACAAGAAACCCTCATGACGTTCAACGAGGGCTCGTTTCTCGGACACGCACTGGAATCTATTCCGGAATGTGAGTCCTGGTACAGCACCGAGCCGATAGCCACAACCTCTCCTCAACCTTCATCTACGATTATTTCCAACTTGAGCCACAGCCCCCAAGTTATCTCCAGCCCCGACCGGCCTCGAGTCGGGCGATCCGCAGGGCGCAGGGTCATTCTTACTAGGGATCTCACTTTGCCAACTATCTCTAGCGAGCTCAGGCGGATATTAGGCCCTCGCAACGACACGCTTTTCCCTGGTGTATCGCGGTCTCGCTCATGTCTCTACGCTCCGGACTCTGCATTATCAGCCAACAGAATCCTACCGTCAGGTCTCAAGGCGAGGCGTAGTGTGTCGGATCCTTCTCTAGCAAAGAATTTACGCGTTGCTTGTTCCGAGAGTCCAGGCTGCAAAGAACGCGCATATATTCGAAGAAGGGCTGTCAGCACTAGTGAGGGGCGTGTGGGCATGCCACGCGGAGGACTGGGTTTGGCGTGTGTCGGTGGAAGGACTCTCCCTCGATGGCGGTGAAAATATGGTTCAATTTGCGATGTCACTCTCAGAGGGTTTGTTAGACTTACTGTTGGGTATGTGAGAAGTACTCTACGGATGCGAATAAAGTGGCTTTACTCTGTTGTTAGGCCTTCTTTCATGATAGTTGGGTAATGAAAAGAGGGTCGTAGACTGGACCCCTCGGTTGTGACCCTGCTTCCTGTCATCTATCACAGATGTGCCTCCTATGTTCTGATCTCCGATGCCCGCCCTTCCATGGCTCTTGGACCCCTGGCGGGGGTAAGGTGTTTTGTGGCTTAACATCTCATAGTCTCATAGGTTATGCGCTGATCGTTTCGACTTATGAGTGCTGTTGCTGTAGCCGAAAAGTGATTTCCCAAGCTTTCTTTGTAATGGAGGTGCTTGTTTTGCCAATGAAACTGTGGTGGGGGGCTTTTGGGGATGATGTGGCGCAAGTGCTGTTCTACCTGGGATTGAAAAATGATCATTGGAACAGGGGCGGTTGCTACAGGTGATGATGAGAGGTTATCGATTATCTCCGAGGCAGGGTGTGGTAGAGGTACTACAAGGGCGCTTGATTCAGCGCAGGTTATTGGTGAAGATCTCTACATAGTGTGATATTGCAGCAGGGTTGCGATCTCCGGCTCTTCGGGCCGATGTTCCGTACATGTGAGCTTTGCCGAACTCGAGCAAGTTTTCGCAAATGAATCTACTACCTCCGACATCTCAGCTTGCCCCGATCAAGCTAATCTCCTCTCAAGATGTTGACGCCCTGATCGCCTCAGTTCATTATCTTCGTATGGTGTATAACCCGGAAGTACGAGGATCTCGACGGCGAACATCCATTCGCACACCAGTGATCAGCACCGGCAGCACCGACACCGCGCAGGCCGAGATCGTCGAGAGGGAACTAGCACTAAAGCAGCTACGGACAGACGCCTTTGAGCGTGCGTATGCTGTCAAATGGCTAACCGGACTCATCTCCCACTTCGGCTCCGTTGGTGGTAACACCGACCACAACCTCGACATCGACGTGCCATTAGACTCGGTAAAATGGGAAAAAGTGATACAGGATGCTGCTTCTCTTTTGGCTGTTTGTGCTGGTACCGCCTCAGCCGGAACAGTCACTCGAGAGTTCACTTTCGCATATAATCCGCATTCTTTGTATCTGCTGAAGGAGTCGGGGGGCAACTGTCGTGGGGTGGTGCCGATCACTGTCACACTGACTGATGTTCCTTTGGACAATCAAGATTATGGGAGTGTAGGCGCTCAGACTTGGGGAGGTGCTTGTGTGCTCTCCGAGATGATCGTCGAAAATCCGCGTCGGTTCGGGCTCGATATCGATCAGTTGAGTGGTGGTTTTGATGACAACAGTGGTGGTGGTAGTGAGGTGTTCCGGGTCCTTGAGCTTGGTTCTGGGACAGGGTTGGTTAGTCTTGTGGTTGGAAAGCTGTTGCGGGAGGTGGTGGTTAGATCGAAGGGTGTTGATGGCATACATCATCAGCGACGACGGGTCGAGATTGTGGCTACGGACTATTATCCATCTGTGATGGAGAACCTGCAGGCGAATGTCCAGGCCAATGCAATCGGGAGTGGCGGTGCACATTCATCGGTTATTGTTGTACAACATCTTGTGCACAGTCTCGACTGGTCGCGGTTCGGCGTGGAGGACACTCGGAGGCCACCGTTTGACAGGCCCTTTGATTTGGTTTTGGGTGCGGATATTGTGTATGAAGCGGAGCATGCTGCGTGGATCCGGTCATGTCTTGTGCGTCTCCTTCGCAAACCGTCGGCGCGGTCGCTGGGGGATGGCATCATGCCAGACCCGGTCTTCCATTTGGTCATTCCTTTGCGGGCGACGCACCGTTTCGAATCTGGCACTATAGAAACTATTTTTTGTGCTGGGGATGACGACACGGCGCGTTCCCCGTCGCTGCGGGTGCAGTCGAGGGAGACTATTGTGTGTGATGCGGAAACGGGCGAGGAAGTTGAGTATGCGTATTACAAGATTGGTTGGGGTTGTCAGCGTTGATAGGTTGAGGAGACTGGGCACCAGCATCTCCTGGAAAGAATTAATCGGTTGGAGCTGACTACTTTGACGATTGTGACCGTGGGAATGCTACGTGTCTCTTCAGCTAATTGTGGAGTTGTCTGCGTTTCCAACTTGCACAATGCGCCTCCCCAGACTCGCGTTCCCCCTCTCTCTTCTGCTCCTCCTCGGCGGTGCACATGCAGAGCAGGGCGGCCTCTATCCCCCAGGCCTCCTTCCACTCATTCACAGAGCAAATGCACTCCTCTCCACCGGCCAATTCAGCGAAGCCGCCAAGATCTACTCAGAGGCAATTGGTAATTAGATCTTTTTTTCAGAATATACGAAGAGATTCACTAACCTCCCGCTTCTTCTTCAGAACAAGCACCGGGGGATTATCTATTGTATTATAAACGCGCTACCGCGTATTTCTCTCTCCAGCGGCACTCCTCCGCCTTAGACGATTTCGACAAGGTCCTCTCTCTAACCTCTAACACCTTCGACAATGCACACCTCATGAAAGCGCGCATATACGCCAAAGAAGGGCAATACCAACTCGCCCGCCCTTCACTCAAACTTTATATCAAGGCCAAGGGTAAGGTCCCCGACAAGGATGCAGAGGAGCTCGGGAAGGAAGTCGACGAGAGCGAGCAACTACACGCCAAGCTTGCAAAGGAACGCAAGTCGCAGCTCTGGAATGCGTGTGTGGAGACGGCGAGTGCGTTGTTGCGCCAGGCTAGCCATTCGATCGAGGTGCGGACGTGGCGTGCGGAATGTGCGTTTGCGGCTGGTGATTTTGAGAGTTCTGTTGGTGATCTATCGTGAGTTTTTTTTTTTTTTCCAAACTGTACTCGGGGATGTAGAGTTGAATTTATAACATTTTTATTTTTATTTTAAAAAAGCCGTTTGTCGCATCTACTACCGCCCTCGACTACCCTCCTAAGCCGCATCTTCCGCCTCTCATATTTCCTTCTCCCACCCTCCCCTGGCGCGCTTAATGCGCTCAAACAATGTTTCCACTACGATCCCGACTCGAAAATCTGCCTCTCTCTCCACCGTCTCCTAAAGAACTTTGACAAAGGCTTTGCCCAAGTAGAAGACCTCCTCAACAAAGAGGACTGGCGTGCTGTTGTCAAGCTCCTACTCACCCCGGGTGGTGGTAAGACGAGTGACCTCTGGCGAAAGTATGAAGAGGCGATGGAAGAACATGTCGGGAAGAGCGATATGATTCTGCCACTTGTCCCTCCTGAATTATTGGAATCGGCCGTTCCTGGTTCAGTGGGGAAGAACCATAAAATGATGGTTATGAAGTTGCCGGTTCCGGATGCTGCCAAGATTTCGGTGCAGCGGCAGAAGTTGATCAGGGCGTTGTGTAAATCGTTTACTCGCTTGGCGGATCAGTCGAAGGGGGAGGAGTACAGGAGGCAGATGGGTAAGTGGTGTCAGCAATTGTTGACGCTCGAGGGGTGTGCGGAAGATGTCGATGGTTTGGTTGGCAAGGGTGAGGAGTTGTTGACCAAGGAAGAGTACGAGGAAGCTGTTCGGGTTTTGGATAAGGCATTTGAAGTCAGTGGACGGAGCGATCGCAACGTGGGTGAACTTGTCTTTTATCTCGTCTTGCGATCACTTATAGTATCCCTACCATTAGATCCACGCGCGTCTGCAGAAGGCTCAAAAACTCCTGAAACAATCCAAACAGAAGGACTACTACAAAGTCCTCGGTGTCTCACGCGACGCAGACGAGAAAACCATCCGTAAAGCGTTCCGTCAAGCTGCCAAGACCGCACATCCGGACAAGGGCGGGTCAGAAGCCAAGATGGCGACTCTCAATGAGGCGTATGAGGTGCTTTCGAATCCGGAACTGCGAGCGAGATTTGATGCAGGTGATGATCCTAATGATCCGAGTGGTGGTGGGAATCCGTTTGCGCAAGGGGGTGGTGGTGGGCATCCGTTTGCGCAGTTCTTTAATGGTGGTGGTGGTGGGTTCCCTGGTGGTGGATTCCCTGGTGGTGGCTTTACGGGTGGAGGCCCAGGCGGGTTCCAGTTCCATTTTAGCCATGGTGGCAGAGGTCATTGAGTGGTCCTACGAGCGAACTGGACTGTTAATGTAGTTATTTCATTCCAATACTGGCAGTTGACCTTGAGGCACAGGTCTTGTGGACGGAAATTAATTTGTTGCAGAGCACTACTACATATATTTGTATTCCAGCAGGATTTGTGACAGGAGCCACCCTGCTATTCTTCTGTCTTTTGTTTGCTCAACCACTTAAAGCTGTTGTGGGGATTGATACCGTAATACATGCTGATGGTTGTGTATCCAGGCTCCTTTTGTTGCACCTTGCCAACACTCCTCCAGGTGTGACCGTCAATCACATCCATGGCTTTTAGTTTTCATCATCTTGTAGATCCAACTCCTCATCTCCCATCAATCCAAGGTTCCCTAGTGTACCTCCTCATGGTGTCCTGTGGCAGTGCCTTAGTAAATAGGTCAGCAATGTTTAGGTCTCCAAGAATAAAAAATGGTGCAAATTCCCCTTCCTCTAGTTTTTCTTTCACAAAATGAAACTGAACAGATATATATTTTGTTCTCTTATGGCCATGGTACAGTGAGGGACAAAACTGTTCCAATGTTTCACCACACTTCAAAATCTTTAATAACTTACCATCCACTAAAGGTATGAGCTTCATGTTTCTAATGTAGATAGTGCCCTGACATAGCTACAAATAAATGTAAATATAATCATATAATATCAATTTTAAGAGTTAATTAATAATTTATACTCATTGGGACAGTATTGTCCCTCATATGCACTTTATATGGAATCAGGATTTTACTACTTGGTATAATCTCCAATTGCCTCAAAAACCATTTAAACCATCTCATACATGCTCTTGACAAGATCCTGGCACACCTCTGGTGAGATTTTATCCTATTTAGCTTCACTCTGTCCCACAACTCCTCTATTTCATCAGAAAAATGGTCAAACACTCCCAGCTCCCTCTTGAGGTAACTCTGAGGTGTTCTACTGGACTCAGGTTTGGAAACTATGGAAGACACCCTGTTACTTCCATGCCAGCATCCTTGAACCAGTTTTGAGCCTTCYAGCTCTTGTATTTGGGGTTATTGTCTTATTGAAAGATAATATCCTCTACCTTCTTGTCATACTACTCCAAACTCTTGTTGAGTTCATCCTCCAAAATTGTAACAAAATGGTCAGCATCTACCCTCTCTTCAATTTTACATAAAATTCCTAGCCCTTTCAAAATCATGCAGTCCCACATTGTGATAGAACCTCCTCCAAGTATCTATATCTCTTACACCAGCTTATCATTCAGCTTTTCTCCAGACTCAAACCCTCTCATATGACCACAATCTGTTGATTTTGGATTGACTTGACCAAATTACCTTCTTTCAATCCTCCATTGTCTAATCTGCATGTGCCTCTGCCCACTTCAACTTTTTCCTCCCATGAATAGGGGAGAGTTAGGTCTTTTCTTCTTCACTGCAGCCTTTATTTCTGCCTTCCTGAGTCTGCAATGAATAGTTTATGAGGATAATAACTGGCAGCCATGTTTCTGACTGATTAGGTAATTTAAGCAGCATTTTTAGTCTTACAAGGAGTGATACAACATATAGTAACTTGGATGGGTGGTGTCAGGGGACCTCCCTCCCCTCTACCCTCCTCATTATTTCACCACTACCTGGGTAGCTCCAGTAGTCTTCCCTGGCCCTCCCTGGTGTTCTAGGACACTCCTAGAACACCCCTCACTCACCTCAGGCCTTGGTAAGGAGACATCTCACCTCTTTTAGTATTCTATCCCTCTCTCTTCTACTATCCTTTCCTTCTTTTATTTACATTCTCTTCATACTTCTTCCCTCACACTCCCTTCCCCTCTGGGTACACCTCCCTCCTTCCATTCACCTTCCCTTCATCATTCTTTACTATCTTGTATAGCTCACTATCTTTGTAGTTACATATTTTAGCCTTGTAGCCAGGTTAGGTAGTTGTTTATTCCTTTTCTCACCCTCTACTACATTTTCCCACCCTTGTGACACAGTAGTTACTTTGTAGTTGAACTAGAGGGTTCCTTACCCATTTTTCTAAGAATCCCCCTGCTCTAGGTGTGTAGTAGATATTCTTCTCTTCTGAATACACTCTAAGGATCCCCCTGCTCTAGTCTGACCCTCAGTGGCCTCGGGCCCATTGGGCAGACCACCAGGTCGCCCTTACAGAATAAATGGGTCTAATGTCTGGACTGGGGAGTTTGCCAGCTGGCACAGACTGGTGTGGTTCATCAGCTCAGCCAGCAGCACCTCCCTTCTTCTCTCCTTGCTTTTCTCCTCCTCCAGGTGGTCTGGAAGTGTTCCTGCGACATCTGACAGCACTACTGGGTCTCTGAGCAACGATGCAAGAGCCCAGCACCTTTCAGTACGACTCCCAGGACCTCCCAGGACCTCAACAAAGGACAAAGCCCCCTCTCATCTATTTTGACTCACAACTTCTTGCTCCTTCAACCTCTCTGTCAACCTACAAGAAACCATACATCTTGGCAACTACCTGAAACCATGTAGGATACATGACAACCCAGTTGAGGCTCTGTGCGGACCTCTGGGGCTCCCTTCTAGCAAGATATGAAGTTGTTGGATTGCCTGGGAGCACTGAGAGGCTAATCATCTCTTCTTGCCCTCTTACCACCACCATCGATTCTTCGGAGTCGTTCTCTGGCTGGTTTTTTGCGAATAGAAGTGTTCTTGCTTGATCTGAACCTCTCTCTCGATGCCTAAGAAGCCTGCCGCTTGCACCGCGGCTGAACGGTCGCCCGGCAAGCCGCTGGACGTACCACGTGCCCCCACCCCCTCTCCCCCTGCCGACTCCATCGACGCTGCTGTCGCGGCCCTCATTCTCAAGAGGGCTCGCATCTCGGACAACCAGAACAGGACGCTCTCTGCGCTCCACAAGGTTCCATACCACCCGGACACCGTCTGGGCCCCTGAGGCCATTGCGGCCCTCCCTTCTGCGCCCGCCAACCCCTCCCCCCCCTCCAGCCCTGGGATGTCCCC
>JAECYV010000027.1:354886-401641 GCA_023014305.1 Lepiota subincarnata
TAAGACCGGGAGCGGGGGAGGGCGGCAGTGACCGGGGAAGGGGCGGCCAGGGCACAGGTGACTGCAGAGTGGACGGCGTAGAGGTCATCTGGCGACGCAACAGAGGAGGTGGCCAAAGAGAGGCTGGAGTACGCAAGGCACGCCGATTCCACAACTAGGGTGGAGCCAGCGGCAGTGAGGGCAGCGTTAGCCACAGAGACAATGGTGGGGAGGGGGACCCAAGGGGACCCAACCCTGGGGATGAGGATCTGGCGCTGGGTAGGGCCAGAGGTGGTGGGGGAGGTGTGGCACTTCTTGCTGGGCGAGCCCACAGTGGCGGCCTGGTGGACTGCAAGGATGCGGTCCATGGGGAGGTCGGGGAAGGCCTTGGCCACTTGGACCAGGCCCTGGGCGGTGCCGGTGGCGCTAGCATAAGAGCGCTTGGGCAGGGGTGGGGATGGGGGGCGCCAGGGGGAGCACGCGGGCTGGGGGGGAGCGGGGGGGGCACCAGAAGGCACCCGCAGGCCAGAGGGAGCAGTCGCATGCACTCGAGTGGGTCCGGGCACCAGGGGAGTGGGGCCCAGGGCCAGAGGGGCAGGGGCCGGGGCAGGGGCAGGGGTGGGGGTACCACTTACCTCAGCGGTTCCATGGAACAGGCATGTGGCGTCCACATGGGGGATAGCAGGAACAACAAATTCATTGGCAAGGCCAATGAACTGTTTTCGGAGGATGGTCTCACCACCCCCCAGGGGGGGGATGAAGCAGTACACAGACCAGACAGAGCGGAGGGCTGCCTCATAGAGGGGGCCCAGGGCAGCGGAGTGGTCGATAGCCAAGTGGCTACGGGGGGGGTCATGGTCCAGGAGGGGAACTAAATGGTCCCCAATGCTGAAGAGGTCCTTAACGCAACACGCGACCAGAGCCTCCAACTCCCCAGGGGTCATCCCAGGGCTGGAGGGGGGGCAGGGGTTGGTGGGCAAGGGTGGTAGGGTGGAGGGGACCGGAGAGGCCCGCTCAGCCTGAGGGGGGGGGAGGAGATGGGGAAGCCAAACACCGTGGCGGGGGCCGGGGCGTCAGCAAGGTGGGCCCTCTTGAGGATGAGGGAGGCGACAGCTGTGTCGACAGAGTCGGCGGGGGGGGAGGGGGTGGGGGCATGTGGAATGTCGAGTGGCTTACCGGGTGACCGGTCAGCCGCAGTGCAAGCGGCAGGTTTCTTAGGCATAGGACAGAGGTCCAGAAAGTATCAGAACGCTCCTATTTGCAGTATACCAGCCAGAGAGCAACTCCGAAGAATCACTGGTGGTGGTAAGAGGATAAGAAGGGATAACAACCTCTCCCCCTCATCCTACCACCCCCATACCACATTGCAAGCTGCACTCCAGACCTCCTCACATCAAGGTAGTGACTCCTCCCGATTACAATGGTGACTGCGTGAAGGGCTGTGCTTTTCTCAATGCCTGCCACCTTTATATGCACCTCTGTGATGATGAGTTTAGCTCAGATGCACAATGCATTTTGTGGGCATTATCATACCTAAAAAGTGGTTGTGCAGCAGTCTAGGTGGACGAGTTGTTCAGGTAGGAGGAGATCAGCAAAGATGGAATCTTTCCGCTCACAGAGTGGGATGAGTTTGTTGCAGAGTTTCAGATGCGCTTTTTCCCCTTGGATGCGGAGACAGACGCAGTCAATATTTTGGAAGGCTCCTCTTATCACCAATACGAGCGCTTGGTGGTGGACTACCTAGACCAATACAAGAAACTTGTCTCCAAATCTGGGTACACTGATCTGAAGGTTCTAGTTATGAAATTCCATTGTGGGTTGTGTGCAAACATCCAAGATGTCATTGCTACAATGTTGCATGGCCATCCAAGTGATGCTGACCCCAAAGTATGGTATCTGGCCGCTCTGTGCATGGACCAGGCTTGCCAAGCCAATGAAGCATTTTGCTCCACTCAGCACTCTGTCCCCACTGTGATGTGATCTACTCCTTTTTTTTATTTTTATTTTTTTATTTTTATTTTTAATAAATATATTTAACGCAGCGCCCGATCGCAGTCCGCGTCCGGCTACATACTACAAGTACGTTACCAGAGGGTATAATACTCTAATTTAATCTCCCGAGAAGAGAGAGGACAAGGCCCCCGTTGCCTGAGGCCAGGAGGGAGACGTGCGCCGGAACGTGCACAGACGAGGGGGAAGGCCCCAACTGTTTGGCCGGCGTCCCGAGGGATAACCTTCCTACTAGGGAGGGGCCCCCCTCAACTATCCACCCCCTGCAGGGGGCAGATCTGCCTGGGAGGTGAACGCAAAAGAACGCGGGTCGCTCTCCAGAAGCTCAATGACGTCCTTGAGTGCTCGTGGGAGCGCGTGGGGGTGGCCGTTGCGGTTGCGCGCTCTGCAGCGCACAAAGATGTGGTCACGGGTCTCCACTGGATTCCCGCATCGACAGGACATCGGCTCCCCCAGAAAGAAGTGGGCCCTGTAAGAACCAATAGGCGCATGACCAAGAATGCACCTGGTCATGCACACGGTGAGGGAAATGGAGTGATCCATCTGAGGGAGCCACAAACCCCCATGGAGGTACGTGGGGAGAAGGGGCTTATCCTTCCTGTCCTGGAGCACAAGAAAGTTGTGGCCTTGGGCGAATGTATCAACCCAGAGATTGAGAGCGGACCTAGTCGCCTCCTTTCGGAGGAAGTCCAGCGATGCACTACGATGCGGCGGAAATAACTCCGCCACCCGCAGGCCAGTGGCTGCCTCCTGACCAATGCGTTAACYGCAGTAAGTCACATGCCGCCAACGACAAGCGGTGTCCGTTCTGGCGGCACCACTTCCAGCCTGAGTGGGTCAAGGCCCGATATGTGAAGGACAAGGCCACCTAGGCCTTGTCTCTTCTTCACCTACGGTCTGGCTCCAGCCCCCACCTTCGTGTTTACTCTCTCCTTCAAGCCGTCTTTTCTTCCGGGCCCGCCCCTTGGGCCTCTCATCTCCCTTCTTACGGGTCCTGTGGACCTCTCTTCCCCTTTTTCTTCCTGGCCTGCTCTTGGGGCCTAACTCTCTGCATTTACTGGCTGTTATAGCCATGTAGCACTCTTCCCCGTAGAGGGGCCCCCTGCGGGAGCCCATGCATCAGACACAGTTCCTTTCGTTAGGCCCAATGGTGTAGTAGTAGCTCTAGTTGTTACCTGTACTAGACTACCGCGGACTGCCATCGCGCACCGTGTCCATAATAGATGTTGATTAAAAAAAAAAAAAAAAAAAAGGGGGAGAGGTTGTTGGGGTGTCATGTCAGATAGGGAGAAGTGTATCCGTGAGGGTCTGCAACTGCAGTTGCAGTGCACTTAAGGCTTCAGAGACTTGTATTTCAGATGTGGCTTGTCATGCATTAACTCCCTGTAGGTCTGTGTGCAAGCACTGAACAGCTTGCTCAATAGTGAGCTGCTCAGAGGGTTGATCAGACATTGGGAGGTGGTGCAACAAGAAGGAGGGAGCAGCACAACAACAAGAAGTGATCCATAGGAGGTTCTAAGAGGTTCTAGGTTGTGCGATGCCAGTTCTTAGAAGGAGATCTGATTCTTCTCTGAGAGTGACTGGCAACATGACACAATGTGACTTAGGGCAATGGGCTAGGCAGGGAAAACCTCAGTATATAGAGAAAGCATGAATACAGTAGCTACTACAACACATCTAGGCAGGGAAAACCTCAGAGAATTGGATGAGGTATTCCCTGCATTTCTACACTAACTACAAGTCTGGTGGCTGAACTACTATACAGTGCAGATAGCACAAATGCGGATAGCTATGTGGGTGTGCTAGGGCACAACAAGGAGGTGGGAGGGCGCATCATGTGATCACAAGAGCAGGCACAACAGGTAGTGTGCATGGGTGCTTGCATGCATGGCTGTGCATGCCAGTTTGCGCTAGCATTGGCTGTAGAAGAGAATGATGAAGGAGAGAAACTGGGTGGTCCCCTGACAGTGAGGGATATTGTCTTTCAACAAGACAATGACCCCAAACACAAGAGCAGGAAGGCTCAAAACTGGTTCAGGGATGCTGGGATGGAGGTAATGGAGTGCCCCCCACAGTCTCCAGACCTCAATCCCATTGAACACCTTTGGAGTCATCTCAAGAGGAAGTTGGGAAAGTTTGATAATCCTCCTGGTGGAATAGAAGAGTTATGGGACAGGACAGAGGTTTTTTGGGATAAGATTCTACCAGAGGTGTGCCAAGATCTCATCAAAAGCATGTCTGAGAGGATTCAGGCAGTTTTGGAAGCAAATGGAGGCTATACCAAGGACTTTTTTTTTTTTTTAATCAATGTCTATCAAGGGACGCAGTGCACAATAGCAGTCCATGGCAGCATAGTACAGAAACACACTACACTACTACTACACCATTGAGCAAATGAATGATCAGATCACTACCAAGGCCCCTTCAGGGGGCCTTTCTATAGAAGAGCAGGGCATGGTTATGACAGCCATTAAATATAGAGAGTTAGGCCTCAAGAGCAGGCCAGAAAAAAGAGGGAGAGGGTCCAGGGCAACCTGGGAAAGAAGAGACATATACCAAGTACTGAACTCCTAATTCTATATGAATTTATTTGAGAGACAAAACCCTTTCAATGAGTAGAAAATATCAATTAATTCATAGCTTGCCTAGATTGGAACATTATGTAATACTACTTATATTTACTTGTAGCTATGTTGGAGCACTATCTATTTTTAAAATATGAAGTCTGTATCTGCAGTGGTTAACCAGATATTGGAGATTTTGTAAAGTGTGGTGAAACATTGGAAGGGTTTTGTCCCTCACTGTATCTACTTACACTCATTTAATAGACTTAGGATTCCCCTGCAGGCTTGCTTTGACCCCCTGAGTGGTCAAAGCTCCCCCAGGTTGCCCTAACATCTCCCCTGTCAGGAGACCTCCCTCTTCTCTACCCTCCCCATCATTTTGCCACTACCTGGGCAGCTCCAGCAGTCTTTCCTGGCCTCCCCTAGTGTCCTAGGACACTCCTAGGCCATCCTCCACTCACCTCTGGCCTTGGTAAGAAGACATTTCCCCTTTCCCAGTATTTCCTCTCTTCTTTCTACTGTTTTTCTCTTCTTTCATTCACATTCTCTTTATTTCTGTTTCCTTACACTCCCTTCCCCTCTGGGTACACCTCCCCTCCTTCCATTTACCCTTCCTTCACTGTTTTCTGCTACCTTACATGACTCACTATCATTGTAGTTACATGTTTTAGTCTTGTAGCCAAGTTAGGTAGTTGTTCATTTCTTGCTTCCTATTTTATTATTCCTTTTCTCACCCTCTACTACATTTTCCCACCCTTGTGACACTGTAGTTACTTTGTAGTTGAGCTAGGGAGTTTCTTACCCATTTCTCTAAGGATCCCCCTGCTCTAGGTGTGTAGTAGAGAGTATTTTCTTCTTCAATATATACTAAACATCCCCCTGCTCTAGTCTGACTCTCAGTGGCCTCGGGCCCATTAGGCAGACCACCAGGTCACCGTTACATCCCCCCCATAAGGCTTCTACATGCCCATTCCATGGATCTGCTGATGTAAGCAGCCCCACAGCCCCTGTCTCTGGCTCAGCTCCTGCTCCAGCTGCTTCTAACCCAGCCTCTGTGTCTGCTCTGGCACATACAGGCTGCACATCCTGGTCCCTGGCCCCCTCAAGGTGCCTTTCCCCCTCCCCCCCAGCCAGCCTGCTCTTCCAAGTGGCTCCCCTCATCTATCTTGCCCAAACGCTCTTATGCCAGCGCTGTGGGTGATGTTCAAAGTCTGGTTCATATGGCCAAGGCCTTCTCACACCTATCTGCTGACTGTGTCCTCATGGTCCACCAGGCAGCCACTGCAGGCACCTGTGGTGTTATCAGAATACATGCTAGAAGTGTCAGAAGGGCTATAATTAGATGAATATCAGAAACTGATATCAGAAGGACATTATTGTACGACTTTACATGACTCATAATTCATGGCCTATGCATGTAAACCTCATGTTACCTGGGTCCATCTAATTATAGTGATAAACACAGCCACTCATAAGTAGTATATAAAGAGTAGTACAACCTCTTGTATTCTTTAGCTTAGTGTTATACACTGTTCCTTGAACCCTCTTAAGTCTGATACTTGAGAGCCTTCATACACCGACTGTGAGATATGTTTGCTAGTCTTGGACCAAGTCTGTATAGACATCCTTGATGAACTTCGTATGACTCACTATGGATCCCTAACCCGGATAACATGTGGTGCTAAGCACCATGCCTCCCCTACCACCTCTGGCCCCTCCCAGTGCCAGATTCTCATCTCTGATGTGGGTACCCCTGTAGTGCCCCTCTTTTCTATAGTCTTTGTGGCTAATGCTGCCCTTACTGCTGCTGGATCTCCTCTCCTGGTAAAATCTGCCCACATTGCCTACTCAGGCCTTTTACTGGCCACTTCTGCTGTCACCTCCCCAGATGACCTCTATGCTGTCTGGGCTACTGTCACCTGTGCTTTGGCTGCTCACTCCCCAGTCTGTGCCTCCCTCCCCTGCTCTCAATTCTTTTTTTTTTTTTTAAAAAAATCAATATATTTTGTGTGGCACCCGATCGCAGTCCATGTCCAACTATATACTACATGTATATACCGGAGGGTATACTACTCTAGATTATTCTCCCGAGTGAGGAGAAGACAAGGCCCCCGTTGCCCAAGGCCAAGAGGGAATTGCACTCTGACAAGTGCACAGACAAGGGGGAGAGACCCTCAGTGTTCGGCTGGCATCCCAAAGGATAACCTTTCTACTAGCTGAGGGCCTCCCTCAACTATCCAACCCCAGCTGGAGGTGGAGGATCCTGGGTAGCAAATGCAAACGATTGTGGATCGCTCTCCAGAAGTGCAATGACATCTTCGAGTGCCCAGGGGAGCATGCAAGGACAGCCATTACAATTACACATTCTGCAGCACACAAAGATGTGTTCACAGGACTCCAACAGAGCCCTGCAGCAACAGGACGACAACTCCTCAGGAAAGAAGTGCGCCCTGTATGAGCTGATGGGAGCATGGTTAAGAATACACCTAACCATGCACGCAGTAAGAGAAACGGAGTGATCCATCAATGGCAGCCATGTACCCCCATGGAGGTAGATGGGAAGAAAGAGCTTGTCCTTCCCATCCCAGAGCACAAGGAAATTGTGCCCCTGGAAATCAGGATTTTGGGCGAAGGTGTCAACCCACTGATCAAGAGCAGACTTGGTCATTTCCTTGTGGAGGAAGTCCAGCAATGTGCTGCAAAACGRTGGGAACAACTCCGCCACCTGCAGGCCAGTGGCTGCCTCATGGGCAACTGTGTGAAAGGGCCACTTTGCCTTAGAAGGCACAGCCCAGATGTGGACAGAGTGGCCAGGGAAGACCTGGAACCACTCCATCAGAGAATTGCAAATGGCCAGCGCATGGCGCTGGCCTGAATGCAGAGAGCAGTCCAACAACTTCCTGACTGAGGCCAGGGAGTCAGTGAACAAGACGATATGCTCAACCCCAGGTAAGGAAGAAGCCTTACACAGGGCCAAGTGAGTGGCAAATAGCTCGGCTTCAGGAGCCATAACCTTGCCACCTGCCGTAGTGGTGGACCACACCTCCACCCCCTGACAGCACACCCGGGCTGACACCACAGCTTGGAAGCAACCATGCAGTGGCACCAAGGCATTCGCAGCACAGGAAGCAGTAGTGGGGCCCTGCTCCACCCAGTGGAGGGCAGCATCAAGGCCAGACACATACCAGTGGAGGACCTCAGGGTTGTCCATGGATTCAAAATCATGGAAGGTGATAGATTCACCCCACACATCAGAGAGATGTTGGCCCAGCCAGGCCAGATTGTCCATCGGATCAAACTCCTCCATAAGGGCAGCAAGCTGCTCCTCAGAGGCAGGGATAGGGCCACAGACCTTGCGACAACTTGCTGGGGACATCAGTGCAAGGGACCGTGAGTGAGGGGCAGCAGTGCTGCTATACACCCTGGGCTGCTCTTGATCCTACCTTAAGGTTGTGGATGTCCCACTCACTGATGCCACCTCTGGTACCCACCTTTCCCCTGATGTGATACAGTCTGCTATGGCTGCTTCCCCCCTTGCCCACCTCTTTGACTTCACTGGACTCCTCTGTGTGGTCAGGAACTCTTCCAAGTCCACCACATGTACTGTGTGGTTCAATATCCATGACTCACAATCTGGAGCCTCAGCTAAAAAACTGGCTGGGCACTCCCTCCACACTGCCAATGCCCCCTGTCTCATTCGACCAGCTCAGGCCAACCCTGGTGTCCCCCAGTGCCAGCACTGTTAGCACTGGGGCCACCTCTCCTCTGCTTGCTGTACTTGAGCACTCAAGTGCCCCCACTGTTCTATACATAATGTATGTGATGCTATGAGCCACTAGCACCAGACCCCTGGTGCCAGTGGTACTAAGCCTAGGAAATTCTACCCCCACATCTCCTGAAAACCCTGAATCTGCCAAGAAGCCACTTTCGAATGGTATATACATCGTGTGAAATTAATCGAAAGAGTATCACCCCACAACCAGGCCCCACCAGGGACCACAACTAGGCCTCACCAGGGGCCTGGTTGCAGGGGTACTAAGCCTAGTGCTCCCTGTTGTAATTGATGCGATCGCGGGACAGTTGCTCAAGGCAATAAAGGAAGGCCCTGGGCTCAAACCCAAGACATGAATCTGACTTCATATGGGGAGGTTGCCGGGTACCATTCCCTGACTGAGGCATGGCAAAGACGTCCATCACTTGGACAGTATAGTTCCACAAATTTGCCGAGCATCAGACCCATGACTTCCATTGGTACACCCGCACGGCCATGTTTGAGCATCTAAATAACGATGGGGATGAGATCCAAGCTAGCCACATGCGTTCAACCGCACTTTGAGGAGTGCCAAGGAAGAGATGTGGATGACCTGGTTCAGTTCAAAAGAAGAAATGCCCGTACTGTACTCATGTTTCTGAGTGTTGAAATACTATCAAGGCTAAATCATGCCATTTTTACGACACAGTCAATATCGCCTGCTGGAAGGTTTGGTCACTGCTACCAACTTTAACCGTGAATGTACCAGGTTCAACTATCCATCTATCATCACGAGACCATAGCCCAAGGTCTTGCAGATTAACATCGAGGGTCACCGTCATGGATTGACCAGCACTGTCGTTCCCTATTCAATAAGACACTCAAGATTGGAAATTAGAAGACGCACGGAATTTCAACCTTAGTAAACCCGACCAGTTCCTGATTCGGTGTGACCACGGAGCTTCGGTCGTCGGTTGCATACACTTGAACAACCTCTTTACCTGTACGTGAACCCCTGTTGCTGACAGTGACAGAAACCTTAAAGCTCTTCGCGTTGCGGCTAACGGTTGAGGGCGAGAGCCTCAAAGCAGAACTATCACACTACTGAGCACGAGGTTGCCCGACGGGTTCGTGGACCTACTAATTAAAGCTGCTGTAGCTTAGGCCATGGCCAAAGCTCCAGAGTGGCTGAGGACTATTGAGAACGTACTGAAGGATATCAACAAGGTTGTCACTTCATCACCAAAGACATGCCCACCTGATTTCCAAACATCAGGGTACCATCATCGAGGACAGCGCCGGGGTTCGAGGACGGTCGCCCTCCCTTTAGGTAGTTGTAGAAAACTGGAGTAGTTCCAACGTCACGAGGAACAGAGACGGGGAGTTTTCCCGAAGGGTTGACAGCTCCAAAGATCACCTCCGCAAGAGCACGGCCTGGACAATCTCAGCGCCGTAAGGAATGATGCAGAGCGTCGGACGTACCTCCATATTCGCCAGGATAGAATTGGTGGATGATAGCGTTTACATCTGCCGCCCAAGTGAGAAATGAAATCTGGAAATAAGATTAAAAAGGTGGGGACTAACGGTCTTTTACCCATGGCTCTGCAATTGGCTTTCCAGCCACATAGACAACGATAGTCGGCTTTCCGGTAGACTGAATGGCCTTGATAAGCTCAAGCTGAGCTCCAGCAAGGCCAAGATCTGACTGATCTCGCATTTCACCTGTCGTCGCATTGGTTCTGGGTGTCCAAAGCAAGGTTTGATCGAGGGACCACGTTCCGACCTGCGTAATTATGTATTAGAGGTTAGAGGTAATGTCCACACTCCTTTTTGACTAGATTTACCATGACGATAGCCGCGTCAGAGTTACGAGCGATTTGGACGGCCTGTGAGAAGCCCGACTGATCGTTCGACCAGAGCTGAGCCCCTTGTGCGAAATTGATTTGAGTGGAGCTGGATACACTGGTGAGGTGTTGTCTGAAACCCTCGAGAGGACTGATAGCATTGTTAGTAGCATTAAAAAACACATAGTCGCCGAACTTGGTAAAATTAAGTGAATGAAACACCAGTGGTAATCTGGATACGCACTGAAACCCGGTTAACTTGTGGCCCAATAAGAGCGATAGATCTGATGCTCGGGCTGAGCGGAAGAATAGTGTTTTTATTCTCCAGGAGCACGATGCTCTCACGATCAGCTTTCCGGAGAACCGCTTGTCCGGCTGGTGTGCGAAGGGTTGAGAGGTAATCCGCGTAGGGGTACGGGTCTGTGGATGATAAGTTAGGGAGACAATGCTCACAGCTGTCGTACCTACTTTCGAAGAGACCCAGCGAGAATTTGGTACGCAAAAGGAACCGAACAGTGTCGTCAATAAACTTAACGTCAATCTGACCAGATTGTACTTGTTGTACTAGCGTTTCATAAGTGTATGTACCTGTGATGAGGATGAGGTGCGGACACAAACTCAGAGTGTAACTCCACTTACCACCACCCATCTCACCGCTCAAACCGTTTTCAAGGGCAGCCTTTGCAGCACATTCTCGGGTATCGCAGGTTCCATGCATTGTAATTTGCAAGTCAATCGCGCCAGCATCGCAAGTAACCCAGTATTTATAGCCCCACTCATTACGAAGCTTGAGTTAATGTTGAATCGCTGCCCTACGACGGAAGGAAATGCCATAAGTTTACTCACAATGTCTATCAGGAGATCTAGTGAGGATTATGAGCTTCGGAAGATTATGCACGTGTAAGTGAGCCGCACGGGAGTTAGCCACGGCAGGGATACCATCGTAGCTAGCATAAGCAGTCATGATGGCTAGGGAATCCACGCATGCACGATGGAAAGGCCGCAAGTACGCCGTTCGTAGCTCTCGTTCTCCTCCAGTGACTTGAGCGAGGTTCCTATTTACAAGTGTTAACCAGCGCTTCGTTGAGATAGGGGCACGAGGGGTACACACAATCCTCCCTGAGGCGATCCAAAAGCTGCAAAGTGCTTGCAAGTGGCAGCAACACGTGCAATAGCCGTAGAGCTCGTATTTCTGCGTCTGCCATCTTGTAGTCCATGGATATATGCACTGCCAAGCTCGCCGGTGAGATAGGGGCATTCACCAAAGCCCTCCTCCACACGCCCCCATCTTAGCTCGCGCGCAAGGTCGAGGACGGGTGCAAAAATATGGTTGATGCCAAGGCCCTCGGCCTCTTGAGCGACGACATTTGCAGCGTTATGGATGAGATCTGTGTCGAACGACGCAGCCAGGCCGATAGGCGAAGGGAAGATGGTGCCGTTGTTGGTAAAGCCATGAAGCCCTTGACGAAGCTCTGTTGAGCGCAACTGAAGTAGGCAGCAGCCGAAAACATACCCTCAGACTGGAATAGAGCTGGAATGCCCAGTGTCGTGTTTTGCACGAGGTACTGCTGGCCGACGGTGACGGCATACACAAATTTTTCCCAGGGTGTCTGATATCCTCCCCAGATGCTGCCTGCCCTGGTGTTCATCATATGTTCCTGTGCCACGTTTCCCGAGTTACACCCACAAATACCCCGCAAGCAGGGACACTCACTAGGCCAGTCTGATTATGGACGAGTGTATTGTCCAAGGGATCGCTCATGTCCATCCAACCATTGATGTCACCTTGAATCCTGAACGTCGTTAGCAGTTATCGCGCGGTTCATCGAGGCACATTCGGGCGCCTACAATTGGGAAACCTTCTCCTCTAACGTCATTCGTGGCAATAAATCGTTTATCCTTGCTTCAATTGATGCTTTGGGGTTCTTGTAAGTTGGGAGTGAACCATCCTTGTTGGCTTGACGTGCATGCAGGCTAAAATGCAAGTCGTCTCGAACGCCGAATAGATCATACCCAGCGGAAGGCTGAGAAATATATGGAAGCAACGCGAACAAGAGCAGGAAAGATTTTAGCCCTGGCATGGTGGGGCTAAAGTTTGGCCAGAATCGTTGAGGACTCCACAGTGTTCCCCAGCTTTTAACATACTTCACATGCTCGAGGGCCTAGAGGAGCAAATGCGGTCGTTAATCGCTGTAGATGCAGTTCTTCGCCTGATGTACTTTTCGTCGGCCCATGCAAGGGCCAGCTGACCCACAGGTTAGAGAGTCATCTAACCAATTGCCTGACCTGAGTCTCGCGGCCCGCTATGTGTTACAGGGTTTTTTCCCGACATTACTCCTAGCTGATTCCCACTTAAGTAATAATAGATTGGGTGTCGTGGTACGCATTGTAGGCATCGAAGTTCTCAGGAACAGACATCGCTGTTTTTGGCGCGGATGTATCGGGATGAGCGAGCTGTGATGGTGGTCGTCTGTCCAGCCGCGGTTAGCGAGGGCACTCTGCTATTATCAGCGAACCCTTTGTCCAACGAGGCACATGCACAGCCCCAGTCTCACATGTTGCGGATGTGGTATAGACAAAAGCGTTGAAATAGCGGAGCGGTCACTATTGTTAGGCAGAAATACCAAGTAGCAAAAATCTAGTGGCGTGGTCTATTTCTATGATAGTTATACGCCGAGTAAGACCCTGGAAACAAAACAGAGACTCGCTTCACTCTGACAGCATTCGTGTGACTATACATAGGGAGACGGAGGGTGAGATGGAACGAGAGGGCAATCCTGACAATTGTTGCAACACGGCGAGTCGTCGGCTGCTAGCATGAAGGGCTGTTGACATAAACACTCGCGGTGGCTGTGCAAGACTGGGGTGCATAGAACGCCTTGTAGCGGCTGTCAATAATACACGAAGCGTTAGTTTACGGGATGCTACAATAAGGATCTGAGCTAGAGAGCCGACTAATCCGTGAGTAGGTATATTATATATATATAAGTCCATTAGAATACCCATGCACTCTCATCAATGACGCCTGTCCATCTCTACCTTGTCGCTGATTAATGGCGAGGTTGTTTGGCCTCGCACGTCCAACAGTGTCGCTAGACCACTTATTCACGCCTAGGGGTGGGCGGGGGAGCCACCTTCTCGCCGTCAAGGGAGGGCTGCGTCGCGTTGGGGACTTCGGTTTCGGCGTTTCGGATGTTCTCCATCGCCTCTCGGATGGCCTTGGAACGCTTTATGGTGTCCCGCAACCCTTGTTTACGCGTGGGCTTCCATCCGTCAGGAAGTTTTTCTTCGCTAAACCACCGGCGCAACCATTCAATAGGCATTCCAACATTATTCTTCGTCTTTGTCTCCCAGACTCCCAACAAAATTCCCATTTCTCCTCGTGCTATCTCCGCATGCACTGGATCCAGCGGCGGCGACTCTTTTTCCCGACGTACTCGAGCTCGAGCTACGTCAATGGCGCCCATCAGCGTCCGATGCTCTCCCGCTTCGGCTCCTTCGCCTGTCTCGGTGCCGGTCCTCGCGTCATCCATGAGACTTGACACAAGAGTTTGATCAATCTCGATGGGGGCATATACCTCGCCTGCTGGTGTATTGTGGTGAACGAGGCTGGCATCATGCTCTACCGCACCGTGTTTGCCTATTTCATACAGGCTAATGGGTCGCACACGCCTAAGCATGAAGAAGCCGCCGTAAGACAAGAAGAGGGAAAGCGGCACGGTGAGGCCATAACAGGCCTTCAGTCCCCGAGCGATATGGAACGCGGAAAGATTCTTTCCATTGCGATTACTATCGGGGGTGGGTCGGGCCAGCACTAGCAAAGTTAGGATTTCACGACGCACATATAACCATGGTTTGCCATGGTATTTAAAGCTGGACATGGCGAACGGCTGTCGCCAGGCTGAGGGGGACAGAAGTTGTGGGTCTTTCCTGTCACAGGGCAACCTTTCCCTTTGTGTGCATGGATGTTGGGATGCGACTCGGGAGGGGTCATGTCGTTAAGAAGTTAGATGAGGAAGGGATGTCAAACGTGCAATACCCACTTATATAAAGCTCATCGGACGGATGCGACCACACCGGAGATATTGTTCACACCTGCTGTCCTTGGTCCTACCCTGGATTCCTAATACGGCTGGGGCAGTGCACCTTAATGGAGATCTCTTACCAGACTGACATTAGATGATGAGCAAAATAACTAATAACTAGCCGGGGCAGAGAATAAGGCGATGACAGTGATGTAAAAGTGGCCAGCGCAGATTGTGTTTCGCTGAGCATTCTCGGTGCTACATTCCCTCCGACACGCCCCCTATAGTACTCCCTTCGTTGTGTCGTTGTTCAGCGTTATGCCTGAGTCACAAGGAACGGATCACGTAACTATGACCCTGTTCCCTTGCTATGCTACCGTGCATGAGATGTATCAGGATTGGTTCTGCACAGGCTACCTAGGGGGAACTAGCTTGGCAATACTCGTCCAGTCATATTGTCACAGCCACAAACCAATCAATTACTAATTCTCGCCCGTTAAGACTTTCAAGACGTCGTCTTCGTTTCCCCAAGCCTCAACATGATCGCTCATCTCGAAAATGATCTCACCTCCATTGATGAGCTGTTCATGAAGAAGAACGGGCACACTGACCCGTTCCCCGTTGACGGTCAATGATTTGACATACTGTTTTGTTGGCGCGCCAGACGACTTGATCGTAAGTAACTTCGAAGACGGTTTGGTGCCATCGGAGGCTGCTGACGGCAAATCAATGGTCATTTCTTCAAAAAAGGGCCTTTAGCGAGGTGAATTCGATCAGTGCTTCCGCTGGTAGACAAGTAAAACCACATACGATCCAACGATGTATTCTCCAGAGACGGGGTTCACTGGATAGAAGCCCATTGCACCGAAAATGTACCAGGCGCTCATCTGACCGCAGTCTTCATTCTGCACAGCGATGAATATAAATCTATTTTGAGGATCTAAAATCTATGCCTTACCCCGGAAAGCCCCTGTGGTGTGTTGTTGTAGTTGCTGTGGGCAATACTTCGTACTCTTTCCTGCGTCCGGACTGCCGCACCCGCCAGTGAGTAAAGATAGGGGATATGATGGGATGGCTGTCCTGAGTCAGTCTTGGGATCTCGTTAGACCACGGACCCAGTACCTCGTTTGTGTGTTGGTTATGACCACCATTGAAGTGATCCTCCAAGCTCTTCACGAAACTCACATTCCCTCCACGTCGTTCAACAAGTGCCGGAACGTTCTGGACGACGTCAAAAGTGTATATCCATTTATCCCCTTCCCTGATGTAAAGATTGTTTCGTGTTTTGGGCAAATTACAACATACCTTCTGTCCACCCTTGGTCAGGTCCCGCCCAACTGCCATCACCATTACGAGCTTCCATGAACCCTGTCTCGTCATTAAACAGGGTAAACGGTGCATTTTGAGAACGATTCAAGAGGAAGGAGGTGATATTGTCAGGTTTTCCCAGTACCTTCGCAACGACGTAAACGGCGTAATCGTCATCTGTGGGTTCCATTCCAAGATGGCTGTCAGCAACTAGCTGTGTGAGCGGAGTCATTCGAGCCTCACAGGCGTAATCTAGGGTCCGAGAGCCGCTTTCAGAGTGTATATCATCTGCAACCCATCCTTTTTGAGGGTCTCCATAGACGGAGGAAAGTCCTGCGCGAGCTTCGAAGTCCACGTTCTACTCGATAATCAGCTACTGCTGGATGGGCCGATACTACCCCAGTAGGGATTTACCTCTTGTCTGTCACCATATCTATAACCCTCGGGGTCAAATTCCGTGTGTGGAGGGAGTATACTTTGCTTACACAGTATCAAAATCTCTAGCAGGCGGAACAGTCGCGTCTTTCCAGACGGCTTCCCAAGCAACCTCGCGATCAAACCCAGTCACGCCCTTCCGTACTGCTTCGCCGATCAGGGAGTTCGCATGTGTTCCTACCTGACGATAGTCAAGTCACCATCTCTGGATTTATATGCATAAGGGCCCACCATGATATTGGTTTCGACAATGTTTTTCCACATAGGCAACCGTCCTCCCTGGATAAGAGCTTCGTCTGATGCAGTCGGTACAAGGGAAAGGGGGAAGCTTACTTCTTTAAAATCATTTAGCATGCTAGATACCATGCCAGGAAGACGTTCGGGAGCCAATAGAATAGTCAACGCCCATGCTGCTCGGTATGTATCCTGTGCAAAGGAAATGGCTTAGCACGTATAGCTCGGTCGACTATATGTATAATGCTGATGCTTACCCAAATTGAATACCCTGTGTATGACCCCCCACCATCAGTTATCCCATGAACTTGATTGTCGTAGGCTGAGTAGTAACGGTTTTCTTCGTGTTGCTCGCTCGGGTACTGCAAGGGGCTTGTTTAGATGGCTGACGGGCTCAGTTGTGTTCATACCTGAAGTGCATGGACGACGGCTGTGTAGAATATTTCCTTGTCGTCATCAGTTGCTCCTTTGATCTTTATCCTATCAAGTTTCTCCGCCCATGTGGACCTGACAAGAGCCGCAGTCGTTTCTAGCGTCCCATGTGCAGGACTCGAGCTTCCATCTCCAGTACCCTCAGTGATATTCAGGTTAACTAAGGCTTCCACGGAAGCTACTCACCAGAGTTCTTCGGCAGGTTGGGGATTTCCAGATCAATATTTCGTCTCGCCTGGTCCACCGAAATGAAGCTCGTTCCAATCCTCACATTAACCACAAATTCCTTCCCGCTGCCTTTTGCTCTTGGGAACAACGCGTAAGCATTTAACAAGGTTCCTTCACCCTCTGCCTTCCCTCGCAACATGGTCCGATTTGAAATAACCCCAGTGTTCCCATTCCCATTCAATGGTACATCGAATCGCGCACAAAAGAACCCTTTAAAATGAGACGCAGGTCCCTTGATAGAATTAGGGGTGATGATGGAATCCTGGCGCTCGTTGGACGAGCCGCAAATTTCATTGTGTGACTGTAAGATAGACACAGTACCAGTAGGGAACGTGATGTTGGTTGGGTCATGAGCTTGGATGGATTGACGGACAGCATCGATCAGAATATAGGGTGCGGCTCTGTTGCTAGCATTTGCGGCCGGGGTAAATGTGAAACGGAGATGGCCGACCCGAGAAGCTAAAGTTGGAGACAATCAAATGATTGCTTTGTTGTAATGGAACAACCGAAGGCCCACTTGAACTCTGCTCAGCTAACACTTGGCCCCCCATTCCATCTTCAAGCTGGACACTGTAGTAACCTGGACTGATTACCTCCCGGCCCCTCTCCTGAAATCCGCCAAGGAATCTCAACCCTCGTGCTTGGAAATCTGTTTTGACCTCGGCTGGATCTCCGGTGGGAGCAACACCTGGTACAACAGCAACGCTTGCGCTCTCACCCATCCAAATCGCCGGCTGCCGTGTAGCTTGGAACCCATGGATCGTATCTGTTGCCTCGGTAATGTTGTATGGCGTACGAGAGACATAATTGACACGCGTTTGAGCGATCCAGCGTGTCATGGCGAAGGGCGGGCCTGTAGAAGGGATCATACCGCCTGTGAAGCTCGGCGCGATCCCACCATTTCCGATCAGCCTGTGGAGAAGGCTTAGCTGTGCATGGGTACGGGGTGAGATGAGTATTACAAATTGACATGATCCACCGCATCACTGGCAGGAACTCTGAACTCTGGAGGGGGAAGAATGCGCCCTGTGGGTGTGCGGTCTTGTGCAGCGATTAGGGTTGAACTCAATATCGCCGCCAACTGCAGCACAATTGTCTTGTGGAGTTGCATTGTGGGTGAGAGATACCAAGGATGCCAAGATCTCGCAATGCCATGGGTGTCCAAAGCTCGAGCTTAATAACACCCGCCGGTTACTCGAACGTGCGACCATGGAGCTTCTGAAGCACCTAGAGTATATAAATAATCCCACTAGCAATGCTTCTTCGAGGTCATCTGAAGCTGCCGGTCATCTCACGACGTGGTTGACGTGAGACGCGCGCAGGGGGTTCAAGTGCAAAGGCGACGCATTCGGGTGCATGAAGTGGAGATGGTTGAGTGGTAGGGGAGACGAGAGGCGGTGATGGCAAAAGCAGCAGAATTGTCACTGATGATATTTTCGGGTATGGAATGTTAAGTACAAAGGTCAGGCGTTATAGTTCAGAGCGATCATGAAGGTATTCTTGATTAGCTTTCTTTTGCTCTGCTACCCTTTCTTCAGCCTTCTTCGCCTCTCCGGAGGGTTTCGTCCCAGGTGCTGAGATAGGCTCACGCGCCTATTACCCAGTTCGTAAACTTGGTCCCTATGGAAGAGAACCGGATCACTCACTAGCTGTCCCACATGCACACCTAGCGAATCGAGCACCTCGGGATCGTTGCCCCAATCTTCAACTTTCTCGCTCATATGGAACACAATAGTACCACCATCAGCAATTTGTTCGTGTTTGATAATGGGCTCCTCCAGGTAGACACCATTGACCTGCACGGACTTAACGTAAGGAACCAAAGGCGCCCCAAGTGAGATGACGGTGAGTTTCTTAGATCTGGTTTCACCATTGCGCGGCGGGAGATTGATTTCAATGCGATTGAAGAGGGGGCTGGGAGCCAAAGTCAGCAAAACAATGGTTGCAGAATGGCTATGGAGGGGGACATACGATCCCACTACGTATTCTCCCGACACAGGGTTGACAGGGTAAAATCCGAGAGCAGTAAAGAGGTACCAAGCGCTCATTTGCCCGCAGTCTTCGTTCTGTGGGGGGTAAGGTATGGAGTAAGCAAAATCTGGTAGGACGTACACCTGACAGGCCAGTGGGCGTATTATTATAGTTCGCGCGTGCAATTTCGCGCACACGTTCTTGGGTTTTGAACGCTGCACCTGAAAGTGCATAGAGATAGGGTATATGGTGGGAAGGCTGACGGGCGTGCCGTAGATGAGCGCGAGAAATGATGAAAGAATGCCGAGGCCCTGGACTAACCTCGTTGGTGTGGTCATTATGCCCTCCACTGAAATGCTCCTCAAGGCTCCTCACAAAGCCGGTCTTCCCTCCCCGCTTTCCGATCAACTGAGGGATATCATGGACAACGTCGAACGAATACGCCCATTTATCGCCTGACCACAGAGATTTCGGTAACCAAGATGAAGGTATTATCAGCGCACAACGCACCTTCAGTCCATCCACGATCATCCCCAGCCCAACTACCGTCTGCATTCCGGGCTTCGAAGAAGCCAGTTTGCTCGTTCCAAAGGGTAAACGGTGCGCGTTGGGATCGCTCGAGGAGGAGTTTAGCTTCGGGTTTCTCGAGCTCCTTTGCGAGAACGTAAGCAGCATAGTCGTCATCTGCCGAATAATGGTACATGATAACCTGGAACGAAATTTTGAACACAGAGACATACATGCGTAGTCCAAAGTACGCGAAGCACTCTCGGAGTGCAGATCATCGGCGACCCAACCCTTATCCTTGTATGCAGAAGAAAGTCCAGCACGAACCTCGTAGTCGACGTTCTAAAGAAAAAGAGGTGAGGATTAGATGGAGAGAACCAACACAGTGCATGCCTCCTGACGATCATCGTATTGGGTTGTCTCGTCATTCTTTGGAGCCACGCTGGCATCTTTCCAGACTGCCTCCCAACCCAACTCGCGGTCAAAACCAGTAATCCCTTTTCGTACAGCTTCAGCGATAAGTGAATCGGCGTGAGTTCCGACCATAATATTTGTCTCAACAATGTTTTTCCACATTGGTAGCCAACCGCTCTGAGAACACCGTCAACGCAGCGTTGGGGGCAAATACACAATACACACGGACCTGTTTATAATCGGCCAACATGCTAGTGATGAAGCCGGGGATGCGCTCGGGGCAAAAAAGAATTTGCCATGCCCATGCGGCACGAAAAGTATCCCAGATAGAGTATCCAGTATACGATTCGCCTTTCCCCTCTAGCTGGTGGATTTTATCGTCATAGCCCGACCAGTACTTTCCATGCTCATGTTGTTCGCTTGGGTATTGGAGCGTGTGAGCGATCGCGGTATATAAGATTTCCTTCTCTACATCTGTGGCTCCTTCCACAGTGAAACGGTTGAGTTTCTCCGCCCACCGCTTCCGCACTTTCGCAGCGGTATGTTCAAGTGTACCAATCATCATCCCATCAGCATCTGTGAGCTCGGGATGTATATTTGGGATCTCCAGATCAATGTTCTTCCTCGCCTGTTCGATAGATATGAACGAGGTACCGATGCGGACAGTGATTGCAACAAGCTTCGCTCCGGCCTTGGGAATAAAAAACRCGTAGGCACCGAGGAGCCCGCCTTGTGCACTATTGACTCCCCGAAGGACAGCCCCACCTGTAATAACGCCATGTCCAGCGAATGGGACGTCAAACCGGGCGCAGAAGAATCCACGGAAACCGGAAGCACGTTCACGGTTTGACACAGGCGTTATGATATCATCCTGACGTTCTGTTGTATATCCGCAAATTTCGCGTTCTTTGGGGGCGATGGTGACGAATCCTGGTGGGAAGGTTCGGTTGGCAGGGTTGGAGGTGGTGACGGAAGGACGGGCAATGTCAATGTATACGTAGGGTGAATGAAGAGATGAGTCAAGATCAAACCGTAGCCGGAAATGGCCGACACGTGAAGCTGAGTGAGTGAGTTCCAACCTTCAATGACCTTCAATAACGTAGAGGACAACTTGACGTACTGGATGTTTGCTCCACCAATATATGACCATTCTTGTTATCCGACAGCTGGACAGCGTAGTAAGAAGGGCTAACGATTTCCTCGCCACGCGGTAGGAATGAGGGGTCGAATGGGAGGCCTCGTTTATCGAATTCGGTTTGAATATCTTCCGTGTTGCCTTCCATCGCAACGCCAGGAACAAGTGCAATGCTGCCACTCTCTCCCATCCAGATTGCAGGTTGGCGGGTTGCCTGGAAACCATGAACAGTGGTACTCGTCACGTTGTATGGCGTCGCTGAAACGTAATTTTCTTGTGTCTGAGCAACCCATCGCGTCATGGCGAAGGGGGGGCCAGTGGAGGGGATCATACCGCCCGAGTCGTTGGGAGTATCACCCCCATTGCCTATCAGACTTTGGGAGGAATCAGCACGGGGTGATTTGGGGGGTATATCTGGACCGTACAGGTTGATATGGTCTACGGCGTCGCTGCCTGGAATCCGGTGTTGAGGAAACGGTAGGAACCTGCCGGTACGCGACCTGTCCGGTGGAAATACGTATGCATCTGTGAGGGAGGCGAGCAAAACACCAAGGAGGAGCGTGCTTGCAATCATGTCTGCGTGTCCATAAACACAAGGACAGAGTTAAAGTGAGTACTTAGGAACATGTGGATTAGGCGGCTATTCTCCGGCCAGTTCTCGGAGCTGCCTCGGATCTATCACATGATCCCTTTCCCCAGGTCTTGCCCACCCTACTCTTCGTTGCATTTAATCGTGCCACGCCAGAGCCACGTCACCAAATACTTGGATAGGACACGATCCAATTTATTGCACTCGATTCGACCCGAGCTCCCGTGATGTCTGCAAGCAAGCAAATCACTTGAGCCATACATCTCATTTCCCCACGTCCACTGAATACTGACAACTGTTTCATCAACTCCTGGTCTACCCCAATTTATGTGTGATGCTGTGAGCCCTGCTACTCCACTGATGCAGTTCCTCTCCACCCCCACTACTACTCCGCGTCGTACATAGTACAATGTCTTCGCAAGTGAGGGCCGCTAGTCCTTCAACCACCTATCGAAATCCAAACCCTTATGCATCTTGTCCAGGCCCTGGATCACGCTATTCTTATCTGAGAATAGGACCCCTCAGCAAGAGAGGGGCACTTACACTAGCTGCTATAATCCCCCTCAAAAGGCTATTCAGACTGAGATCGTTCAACTGCCTACCCGCGTGAGCCGACTTATATCATTAAAATTGCACACGGTCCTCACCGTTTGCCAACCAAGATAAGAGCCCCGGTCAAGAGTAGAGCTACCCAGCCCACTATCTGTGCTAAATGGTCTACCGGGGAGGTAAATAGCATCAGGTATATGAAAATCAGGGTGGAAACACCGCCCAGAGCCTCAACCAGCAGTCCAAGATCTCGATTTGTCTTCGGGAATGCGTCGAGTTTTCCTTTGGTGCAGTGAATCGTTCCCTGGACTTCTCCGATCGTCTATATGCCCGTGATAAGAGTTATCACCGGCCACTACCATTCTCAAGGAAAAAGCACGTTTACAATGCCTCAGCAAGGCGCCGCTCTGTGACCCTGCTGCTTCTTCCTCGTCTTGTTCGCAAAGGATTTAGTGCTACAGATGGCATTGCTTGTCATGCGTAGAACCTCTTCTGCTTGCTTCAACAACTGCTTCACTTGCTGGACAACTTCGGCTTCATTTTCCTCTTTCAGGTTCTCGACGTTCTTGAGTCTCTCATTAATATTCAACAGTGGTACGTTAAATGGATTTAAACCCGCCCACGTTGCAAATCGTCCTGCAGAGTGGGCTCGCTCTATGGCTGGCATGTTCAACGAGTGGGGTAAGTCGTTCTGCGAGTACTCTATCAGGTTGGAGTCGCTCCTTTGAGCGAGACTCTTCAGTGTTCATACTCGATGATTAGTTCAGCTGTTCTGGTTTGGCTTTAACGTCCATCGACCCTTATAAACTCATCCAAGGAATTCGGGGTCAAACAAGTGGTATTTTCCGCTTTACGCAGGAGCTTTTGATATCGTCATATGTTGGCGCAGTCTTAGTAAGAATTATCAAGGGCTAGCTTAACCGCTCACATAGACTAATTGGTGATCACCTGCTCTCGGAAAGGGAGCCCTTTTCCAAAGATAATTCCAGCTCGCTCCTCAATCGCCTAATACCCTAGGCCTACAAACCTTCTCCAAGCTCGGCGTCGCTTGTAACAATGTGATGTACCAGCGCAGTGCCCGGAAGCCCATCGACAAAGATAAAGAGACCCGGTCTCCTCGCAGTCCCAGAAGTTTCCCTGCTTCGCCCCTTCCAGACTTTCCCTGTACTTTGTTCGCCCCAAAAGATGTGCCCCAATGGTCGTTTCAAACTTCCCCAAACGGTGTGATCACAATAAGTGGTCATTGGATTTAACCAATATTTAGCTCATCACCCATTGTGATAACCCTAAGGAGCGCCCCTGCCTCGCTTGAGACAGGCATCCCGGCCTCTGCGTCTATCGGGTACGAGAGTACCGAGGTCGCATCACACCAGATCTTACTCGGAGGGAAATGACATGTTATCACGCTTGTATTGCTAGAAAAGCGCGGTTAAAAGCAAAAGATATACATGTATTAAAATACTGGGTTAAACCTTTGGCTTCGCGGGTAAGGAACGGAGACAAATGAGGGGAAATAATAATAATAATAATACCACCATACAAATCGTTAAAAGGGCCATCGCCCAAACAAATAGCAACTCAGGTTATTATGCAACACCAATGTAGGACCTCCCCCCCTCCGGCAGCATGGCATGACTCCGAAAAACGACAGACTCCTCTACAACAAAATCAGTGAAGGCGATGGCGAGCGCGAGCACCTTCGACAATCGCGAGGCTTCAAGACCAAAGGTAGCAGAGCAGGGGATTGGCACGGATGTAAAGCAGTGAGAGCAAGAAAGTGTGTGAGAGAGAGAGAGAGCAAATCGAGCAAGATAGTAGATTGTGAGGCTAGATTGCCTGGCCTCGACATTCGTCGGGGCTCCTATGTATCAGAGTGCTAGGCGCTAACACTACAGGCCAAGATAAGATGATTCCCACAGAAGGTGGACCGGTATGCGACAGAACGGAGAGCGGGATCGAAAAGAGAAGGAAAACTAGTTTTTTAGGTTTTGAATATTAGATGCTACAAAACCATTTGTATCATGACACGGGGACCTGGGTAGTACAATTCTAAAACTCTTTTGTCGAAGCAGGACGCTGGGGGCCCGAAACTGCAATGACCATCCTTGACGACGGTCCGAATCCTCGTTGTTGTATGTTCTCCTGGGGCGGGTGACCTCCTAACTAGAGAGTGCGGATGACGCCTGCCGTCACGCGCAGGCGCTCCGCGGTCGGTACAACTCGGCGGCAAACAACTGCTTATGGACAGGAGCGCGGCGTATGTTGTGGCACGGCGTGGTCCGGCGGCAAACGACTTCTAGACCAATGGTGGGTACCGCCGAAGAAAGTTCAATCATCAATTCGGTCGTTTTGCCTTCGGTGCCTTTCTCCAGGTCTTGCTTCCCTACTCTTATTGCATTTGATCGTGCCATACCAGAGCCAGGTCATTAAATATTTAGACCAGAGCATCATATGCTCACCTGTACAAACCTCTGGGTCACTTTTTATTACACTGGCTTCTACCCGAGCCCCCGTGGCATTTACGCACAAAATCAGTTGACCGTATCATCACTTCCTCACGTCTATTGAGCGACAACTGTGTCAAACTCTTCCGGACCTACGCAGCTGATCTGGCGCCCCGCGGACCATTGGTCATTTCACTCACTCGGTCACTACATCACCCAATGCTTCGTATTCGAATGTATTATCTAAGTCCAATACTCCGTGTATGTACTACAATATCTTCGCCGGTGAGGGTCGCTAGTTCTTCATATTTAGCCATTTACCAAGACCTAAACCTTTGTATATCTTGTCGAGGCCCTAAAATACGCGGGTTGGTAACTGAAATTTCGGTATCAAGATGATTCTTACGGTGGCTGCCACAATCCCCTTCAAAAGGCTATCCAGACCGAGACCGCTCAGCTGCGCAATCCGATGAGCCGACTTATATCATCGATATAGCACATGATCCTCACCAACTTGCCTACCAGGTTAAGGACCCCGGTCAAAAGTAGAGCTACGCCGCCCACTATCTGCGTTAAAGGTTCTGCCAGGAGGGATAAGTATCATAGTCGGGCATATGGAAACGAGGGTGGACATACGACCCAGAGCCTCAAGCAGCGGCCCAAGGTCCCGTTTTGCCTTCGGGAACGCATCCATTTTGTTCTTAGCCCACTCAATCGTCCCTTGGACTTCTTCGATCATCTGCGCGTAATAAGAGTCATCACTTGTCCCCATCATTCTGAAGGAAAAAGACGCTTACAGTCTTCAACGCCTCAGCAAGGCGCTGCTCCTCAGGTGTCGCTCTGTGATCCTGCTGGTTCCTCCTTGCCTTATTGGTAAGGCGGTTATCTGGATCAGCGCCGCGGACAGCACCGTTGGTCTCGTTCAGAATCTTCTCCGCTTGTTCAAGGAGCGGCCTGACTTGCTTAACAAGCTCGGCTTCATCTCTGTCTTCCTCTTTCTGTGCTTCCGCCTGCTCGATATGCTTCAATGTATAATATCAATATTTAGGGTTGATAAGACGAGCTAGATCGCACCCGCTCACCTTGCGAATCATCCTGCAGAGTGGGATCACTCTGCGATTGGCATCCTCAATGAGCGCGGAGAGTCGTTCTGCGAGCTGGTTATCTTTCTGTATTTCCTCTTTCGGGCGAGGATCATCAGAACTCTCGGGCAGTGGACCAGTCCTGGTGGCGGGCGGGGGCTCAAGGGGAGGGGATTCGGGTTGGTGAGATGGTGAATTAAGAGACATAGTGGATGATAAAACTCGACGGATCTGGTTTGGCTGTAATATACGTTGGCCGTTATATATTCTTCAATAAATCGAAGGATTTGTTAATCAAATAAGAAGTGGTGTTTGGTGCTCGCATGCGCAGATGCCTTCAATGTCGTCATATGTTGGCAGAGTCTCCTCAGTATCATGCGGGGGGTGCATTAGTCATGCATAAAGTAGGATATCCAGACCGTGCGGGGTATATTGTAAATTTAGGAGGTCAAAAACATTGACATTTGAATTGGAGGGCCCAATTGCATGCCACCAAATTTGCTGGGCCCATTGTTGTGTGGAGAACGATTTTCTAAGCGCCATAGCCCTGTGGAGAACGAGCGTCATAGAAAGACGGTTCTGTCCTATTTGGAAGCATAATGGCGGCGGTAGGGCGTGCGAGGGGCATATAAATTTCTGTCCTGTGAGTACATTGGAGCAAAGTAATGGAGGAAACAAGAAAGCGCCCCCACATCGGAATTAATGGTAGACTTATTATGTTACTCCATCTGAGGACCTTGGTAACCAGCGTTGCGGAAGGCTTAAAAGTAACTCTTTATGGGAGTGGAGGGACTGGTAATAAGGGACGTAGTTCCTCTTCTCTGAGGGCAAGGCTTTACGTGATTTTTCATGGGACGTAATGCACTTTCCTAATTGAGGCACGCTGACGATGATTCTGACGCTCATTTGTGGGGTGCAACATATTATTAGCAAGTGTTTTCTATTGTTATTCCCGTTGTATGTTATCTCTGTCGTATCATACGCCATGTTGGAGAAAGATAGGTAACAGCACGTCATTGAACTAAATGATCGTAGCCCCATAACGAGTGTATGCGATAAAAATTCCTGGCTTGGAGATGAGATGATCAGCACAATTTAAGGAGACTTTTGCGAGAGCACTAGACTAATCGTCTTCAAGAATCTTTTTCGTCAACTCTGAACTTGTAATCGCATCAGTATGTCGCAGCCTGCATCCCGTGCTCAATCTCGTGCCCCCTCTCAAGATAGAGCCGATGGCCCCAGCCAACAGCGCCAGCCCAGCCGCAGAGGACGTAGCCGTAGTCATCGCAGTCCCTCGGTTGCTAACGCTGTCGGTGACAGCGGTGCTGAAGAAGCATCGCCTGTCCAGGGACAAAGAAGGCGGAACGGTAACAGAAGGAGACGAGGGGGGATGCCTGCCGTAGAGGAGGTGAATACGAGCAGGCAGGTAGCCAATACCGCCGGAAATGCTGTCAGGGCTGGTGAAGGTACCGACCCAGGCGCTGTAGCCAGAGATGGGGACGAAGACGAAGGGATGGGAGACAAGCCTTTGAAACTAAGGCTGGACTTGAATCTAGACGCCGATATCAGGTTGACGGCTAAGGTTCATGGAGATTTGACCTTGTGTCTGCTGTAAGTGTAACGTATAATTCTCAATCCTTCGGCGGGAGGTACTCAATTGAAATAAGGCGCTGAATCAGTTGAATTATGAACAGTGCGTTTTGACTGCGGTCAGCCTGTTTTACGCACTTGCTGTACACTACTCGGTTGGATGACTGGGGGAAGCTGAGTTGCCTTGCTAGGCCTCAGGGCTAGTTGCATATCGTGCTGTGTTTTCGGAACATTCCAAAATTTGGTGCTCATGGGCATATTTCATGAAGTTTATCACATATACTGAAAGTAAATAGTATAATCCTCTGAGCCCATGTTCTACATACGTGTTCACCCGGCCATTGATCACCCACGACGCCAAGCATATTACAACTTCCATACTATATACAGCTTCACGTAGGTTGTTTCCCTTATTTCATTTTCTTTGCGGACACTGTGTAGATATATACGAATGGACTCTTTTGTCGTCAGTTGGCAACGTCGGCCGAGTCGGTGTTGTTTGCCTTGCTTAGGATCCAATTTTCCGACGTTGGGTCTTAGTGACCCCATAAATATTGTGTTGCGTCCCATCGGTAATAAGTGCGATTTTATAATGAAAAACAACTATAGCAAATCGGTAGCTCCCGCAGCCATGGCCCCAGCATGAGTAGATTCTGAGAGATTCACACCATTGGCGTTTGTCAAAGAAACCCAACCAGGCCCTCCTTCCACCGCATCAAGCAACGTCATTGCATCGACATTCAAGCTCAGGCCAGGTGCCGTGGTATCGGAGGCAGTGTTCTGTGTATCTGTTGTGCAAACGAGTCATGATTCCTATAGGAGATATTCCATTTTTATTACCATACGTTGATATTCTATTCTCCTTATAATATACTTGTACACCACAGTGGAGAGAAGAGAAGTCGCAAAACGTCATTGTACCCGAAAAGGACATTGTACCTTGGAGTGCGTCAACCATAAATCCATGAATTGATAGTTGAAGAATTACAACAGCCCGCAGAGCCTCGTTCAAGGGCACGGCACTTGACTAATTCTCTTCAAGGCTCTCTCCATCGACTCTCTCATTTCGCATTACCATGTCGCAGCCTGTGTCCCATGCCCCATCCCGCACGCATTCTCAAGATAGAGGTGGTGGTCCTGTCCAGCAACGTCAACCTAGCCGTAGAGGACGTAGCCATAGTCGCCGCAGTTCCTCTGTCGCTAGCACTATCAGCGACAGTGGACCCGAAGAAGGACCGCAGGGTAGGGGAAATAGGAGGCGCAACCAGGGTAACAGACGGCGTGGGGGCGGATTACCCGCCCTTGATGAAGTAGGGGGTATGGGCAAGCAGGTAGCCAACACTGCCGGGTCTGCTGTGAATGCCGTTGGTGATACTGTTGGAAACACTGTGGGTGGTGCTGTGGATACCGTGGGCGGTGCCGTGGGTGCCGTCGGTGGTGCTGTGGGTGCCGTGGGAGGGGGGGGTGGGGACAAGCCGCTCAAATTGAGGTTGGACTTGAACTTAGACGCAGACATTAGGTTGACGGCTAAGATTCATGGGGACGTGACGCTCACTCTACTGTAAGTGTCATCTATTCGATTTATCGTTGGTTGAGGGTACCAACTTAAATAAGGCGCTAAACAAGGTAACGAACAAATGGTGTTGTTGCATTCGGCTTGTATCGCATATACTCTTTGAATTACATAAGTGGACTCTTGTAGTTGGGTTGTTCTGCATAGCCGCAAGATTGGTCGTATGGATTTTTGTCTTTTTCTATATTCCCTTTAGCGCTGATAGACATATTTCAGTTCGTTGTTTATAATCCTAAAATTAAATGGTATTTATCTAATATAGTGTTAAAACTTAGGAGAAAGGCGTTTTGAGGGGGCGACAGGCCTCATGTACTTTAGGCAGAAACCTTGCCTGAGCTGTTTGAGCAATGAGCTGTTACACTGGATGTGTGAACAAAGGATACGCTAAAGAGAGGGGGGTGAGCGGAGCACTCAACGTTGTAAACACCGGAGTCGAGACTCGAGACCCACCGCTTAGGTGAGTGGGTCGATTCCATGAGGTACACTTAGCGGTGAACAGAAACTGCGTGTGAAAGAACCATGGCCGTGGGCTTGTGACACAGCCGACTGGTGTGATTCATTCGGATTAGGCAGAATTCGCGTCATGGTTGGAAATTCTAGCAGGTCAGCCCATTTTGGATATTTGCGGCAGTTCGTTCCAGGTCCGGGCCCACGGGGGCGGGTATTGTTTGCGTGCTAATCATGAAGGATAAGCCCATTAGTTGTCCTTGCTGCCTCGGGGCCACCTTGGCTAGATAAGCATGAATATGATCCAACGCCCCAAAATAAATTTATTATAAGTATGGACACATTTGTCAGGTATACGCCATAGCGGAGCAAGGAGACGTTTCGTCACCAGACCCCAAGGCCCTTTAACTTGGAGAGCCTTAAGTTATAGAGCTCCGCAGGTCGACGCGCCAATACACATATATACCGAGCCTTCCGCTGAAGGTCTCTGGGATATACTTTTCATCTCGCTTAATACTCCCTTATCGCTAAACTATGTCACAACCCGCATCTCGTGCCCAATCCCGGACATCATCTCAGAATAGAGGCAATAGCCCCAGCCAGCAGCGCCAGTCCAGTCGGAGGCGTAGCTACAGTCGTCGCAGTCCCTCCATTGCCAGCAATATCAGCGACAGCGGACCCGAGGAAGTATCGCATTCCAGGGGAAGCAGGAGGAGACAGAGTAACAGAAGGCGTGGAGGTGGTATGCCTCCCGTTGAGGAGGTAGAAGATGCAGGGAGGCAGGTTGCTCCCACTGCCGCAAATACTGCGGATACTCCTGGTGATACTGCAGGCACTGTGGCCAAGGGTGGCGATGACGAGAAAGGGTCCGACAAGCCGCTCAAGTTAAGGTTGGACTTAAACCTAGACGCGGACATCAGATTAACAGCCAAGGTTCATGGAGACGTGACACTTTCTCTATTGTGAGCACCGTCTTTTACTTGTCCTTCGGTGAGGGGATACTCAACTGAGATAAGGCGCTGAATGAATTAATCAGAATGTTGTGAGCCACTTTCAGCTTTTTGTCCTGCATTTGCCCTTGATCGGACGGATTTGGGATAGTTGAACACTCAGCATTCGGCTGGCTTAGAAAAACTGATCTATGTACGTTGGCCCGCAGTAGACGAGAACATCATTATTGTTGCATGTAAACGGACATCTTCAATTAATTGATTCCCATATTGTTTTATGTAGTCTAAAAAGAACCTTGCTTGTAACAATCAAAGGTGGGCATGTAGCATCCGCAGAGCCCGAATCGGACGTGTCGTCTAGGTGGCATTGGCGGCTAGGACGTGCGGGAGACGCACAGAGGACGAGTTAGCCCGCTAATAGTGATTGTGAGCGGCACCCGGGGTACCTATCAATATATATTGATAAGTGGGCGTTTGTACCTTGAACAGGGCTCATAGGTTGATATGTCAGATAAATGTTTTCAATTCCCATACACTTGATCCGATATCACTGGAAATCGCCACGGTAGCTGATTTATGTACACGGCCTAGTCCCACAAAGTAAATTTACTTAAAAAAACTTGAGTCAACATGATTCGATTTCAATGAGAGAGATTGAGGAATTGTAGGGAACACCCAATTGCGATAGGGATGAAGCGACATTGGAGGGAAAAGAAACAGAAAACCAGCCCGAGCGCCCCACATCACTGGACAGGGACCAAAAATCAAATTTCAAAAATTCCCTACATATCCTAAACAAATATGTAGCTAGCGCTGTATGAAATTTTTAGTGCTGGGCCTGTAAAACACCCTGACACTTTTAACTTGTTATCGATCACTGACTAGCCTTTGTGAAAATTGTGAAGAATTACTACTAGCATCACGAAAGGGTGGAAAAATGATCAGCATTTCTCTTGTCCAGCAGGAGGGCCATTCGCGCCATCCGAATGAGTGGGAGGTGGGTGGCTACGCATAGAATAGCATTGTCTACCTCCTCTTCTCGAGCCTCCACCTCAGATCTAGACTTCCTTTCGGGACTAGAACTTGACAAGCTTCAAGCCACAAGCAATTATGTAATATGTTTTTCACCGTTTTAAATGCTGTAACATACCCCTTTTGTCACACCATGGCGGGCGATTTGGTATTTTCACATGACGAAAAGCATTCCAATTTCAAGACAGCGCTGGTTACTAAAAGGAGATTTTGGGAAAATAGGAGGTATAGAACGTTACACTACGGGAAGTCACCCATCCCCCACTTGTTCGCATGATGCGAACAACCCTCCTGCTCGACATGGACAATGTTGATCATTTCCTCTCACCTATTATGATGCTCAGGTGGCTTCGTTCCGCAGTTTTATACCACCCCCTTGTAGAAATGGTTATTGAAATGTGAAAGACATCCGGGATTTCAACCTAGGACCACTATGTATCGTAGCGGATTTGAAATGGGGAGCTCAGGTATTCGAAATGGAACAATACAGTCTGTCGGAAAAACTGCTCTGGGTAACAGCGGATGCACCCCATATACTGAATTCTCCTATTGTACAACCATGATAATGGTGTGTGGGAATGTGACCGTCCACTACTATTTAGACTAGCCTCGCGGTAGAATGCCTCGCATTGACTGCACGCCCCACCGCTCTCCCTGTTAATCATGGATACCTTGATTTCCTGGGAGCTTTTCGCTGCGTTGGGAACACTATCTGCTGTTTGCTACGCATATTGCACCCGACAGCCAAGCATCTATCCCCTTCCTCCTGGACCTAGGAAACTCCCAGTGATTGGCAACTTATGGGCTGTACCCTCACTGTACCCTTGGAAGACATATGTAGAGTGGGGCAGAAAATTTGGTGAGTCTCATTCATCACTTCTCTGGACTTTGGGCTAAGGGCCTTCGGAGACTCTGATGTCCTCCATTTAAGTATGGCGGGGCAGTCGATTGTCGTTGTCAATTCCTATGATGCTGCCAAAGAACTTTTTGAGAAGAGATCGATCACGTATTCTAGTCGGTGCGTTTTATTTATTTGCGTGTATAATCGACCACTCGATTTGGTATTCCAGGCCTCATTCCGTCATGCTCCAAGAATTGTATGATTGGCCGCTTCTACCAGCATAGGAATGTTCTGATTCACCCTAGGTCTGGCTTCGGCTATCAGTTTGGCCTTATGCCATATGGAGAACCTTGGCGTGTTCGTCGAAGGGTATTCAAGAAGTACTTTGGTCCTACTATCTATCAAGCTCCGGTGGCCAAATATGTTGGCAAGCTTTTGCACCAACTCTTGGAACACCCAGAGAATGTCCGGGAGCTAGTCAGTTAGTGCGTTTTATATCCGCGCCCTCTGAGAACCTGGACTCGAATAATGATCTCATTTAGCATGACCGGTTCTATAGCCCTTTCAACGACGTATGGAGTGGATATCCTTCCTCAAGACGATCCAAATATTCATGTTGCCGAGCTTGCTTCCAAGGCTGTGATTGAGTCACTTCTAGCATGTTCACGAATCGTCGATGTGGTCCCTATCCTCCGATATCTTCCTTCGTGGTTTCCGGGGGCATCCTTCCAAACAGTAGCAGCGAGATCGCGAGGTTATGCAAAGAGGTTGAGGGATGGGCTATTCGAGGATGCACGCAAAAAATTGGTAGGCGCCGCTTGCTTTCTCGTGGGTTTTTCACTCATCATGTTTGAGACCTTCAGTCCACCCGCGCATTACCCAATCCGTGCTTCGTCTCCTTGTGCCTCGAGAACTGCGAAAATGAAAATGAGGAGGAGCAAATCAAAGTGTTTAAAGATGTCGCCGCTAACGTTTACATGGGTATGAGTTAACTTACTAATAAGAGTGTTTCGCTTCCATTCATCTTAGTGTTCTCAACAGCTGCTTCTGGATCGTCTGCGGGTGTCTTGATGACGTTTATTCTTGCTATGGTATGCTTCCCTAATGCACAGAAACGGGCGCAGCGAGAATTGGATCATGTTCTCCAAGGGGACAGACTCCCAAATCACGCAGATGAACCCCTACTTCCCTATCTCTCCGCCATTTTAAAAGAAGTACTCAGGTATGGCTTCCCAAAAAATAGTATTACGGAAACGTCTTTACTTAATTGCTCAGATGGCGGGTTGTCATCCCTACAGGTCAGTCGGTTCACTTCGTTCAGACACAGGTAGTGACTGCGTCCTTACCCAGGCGTTGCCCACCTGTCCACCACGCCTGATATTTATAAGGGGTATTACATTCCCGAGAATACCACCATGATACCGAACGTTTGGTGAGTCCTGCCAAGTGATTTCCAACCAAACCCTCAAGCCATTGTTCAGGGCTATGCTCAACGACGAATCCGATTATCCTGAGCCAGAAAAGTTCTGTCCCGAAAGATTCTTGACGTCGGAAGGTCAACTGAGGACTGCAAACGATGTACGGGATCCCGCTGACATGCTTTTTGGGTTTGGGCGTAGGTATGTTGGAACTTGTCTGTCCAGCTAAGGAGCGCTCATGGCCTGGTAGAGCATGTCCCGGAACACAAACAGCTTCTTCTGTGATTTGGTTGGCCGCCGCATCCATGCTTACCGTTTTCGATATTGGAAAGGCCATTGATAGCAAAGGCCAGCCCATCGAACCTAACTGTGAATTCAATTCGAGTTCAGTATCGTGAGTGTTTGTTTCGTGACTACATCGTATAAATTTGAATGGTGCGGCAGGGAACCGCCTCCCTTCAAGTGTACCATTAAACCTCGGTCTCGGGGCGCGATCGTGCTAATTCAGGAGATTAACGAACCGAATGTCGATAACGTTGAATAGTTGCTGGGGTCTAAGTGTAATTTAGACATCGGGTGGCTTGCCCTTGTGGTTAACAACCTTTCACTGTCAAATCTCTGGAATCGCTCTTACCTCCGCCTGGTCTAGTCAAAATAGACTGTCTCCAAACTTGGGCATATTGCGGGAGGGGATATCACAATTGTTAACCTGATACCGGTATATCTGTCAGGATTTATGTTATCTGCACACTTAAATCTTATAAAACAACCTCCAAAACGAGCGATCTTGATTTCGTACATTTTGGTTTCCAGAAGTCCACTTAACGACAACAGTATGTCCGATTGTCGTGGAGTCGCGATGGAGTCGTGCTCGACGAAAGGCGGAGCGTAAATTGTCTTATTTCAGGGACTTTCTTCCCCGGTGAGCGTTTTGAATGTACCACAAAGATGATCGAGAAGGCCATATCCAACCAGAAAACTGCTATGGATCTAACCCCGGAGAGTCATCCTGATCTTCCTCAACACACTCTCTGGAGCCGTGAGTTTACTACAGAGACGCATACCAAGGTGTCCAAATTGCCCAATAATCCTGGACTTTCCCTAAGCAATCGCTTGGAGACATTGGGATTCTTGCAGGCACTGAAAAGGCAATATTCAATATTGAAATGGCCATTAAGATCACCACCGAAGGCAGTGCTAATCTGCTGCCACGGTTTGAACTTGGGGCCGTACCGACTGGTCGTTATGTTGTCATCGGGGGTCTTGCGGACTTAGAAAAAACAATATAAAGTAAACAGAGAGTGATTTGAAGAGAGATCAGACTCCCTATGAGAAAAGGGGTCAAGGGTGCGAGCGTAGCTGAATCCAACCGCTACGAAGCTCGTAACCGAAGGAGACCGCCGGGGAATGCGTAGAAAAGAGAGAGAAGAGATAGAAGAGATAGAAAAAGAAGTAGATTTTGAGTGGGGGTGGTGTTCACTACCCGTTCTACGTTACAGAGGGGTGTATTTATCGTGCTACAGAATACTTTTCGAGATAGGAAACATATATTATTTGTTTTTCGGCCGTGAACGCCCCCGATGGTGAAGTGGAGTGCATTAGCTACCTGTGCTATATGAGATTTTGGAGTGCTCTGAAATGAGCCTCAGAATTAGGGGGAAATGTTGACTATGGCAGAGCAGGATAATAAAGAGGAGCTGGACTATATTGGAAGAAATTTTTGAAGTACTTATGTAGATCCTTTCACCCGCGAGGGGGGCCCGGCACCAAGCCGTGCTGCTCAACTCGGAAAGGGTCCGCAGTCATGTGCGTTCTGGGGCATTGCCATCATCCGTTGAGATACCGTAGGGCTCGTCTACGATGCCGATTCCAAGGATAGCGCTTGGAGCACCCTGACAGGTTCTTCGTAAAACCTTTGGGGTGTCTAGCTAAGCCGGTAGTATTATATGCCCTTGACTACTCAGTACGTCCTATTCCTCGTATGTCAACGCGGTACTAACGGATCTATCTGAGCACCAAAGCCCTACAAACCTCGCATGCAGTGGTGCCCCACAGGCCCCCCTGTGGAAATACAGAGCGGTCCAGCTCGATGTCTTTTTTTCTTTATTTCATATCTTATATGGACACGGCAGGTACACGAAATGGACTATTATTATGCTACTATAGTTACAATGATTGTTCTAAATTACTCGGTAAGTAGTAGCACATAGAGCTATAATATTTAGGCAGTGGTCCGACCACCCAGGACCCCAGTTCCGGACCCTAGGTGTGTGGATATTCGTCGTGTCTCTCCATCATACTTAAAGTTTTGTCTTACTGGATCAGGTTGTTCCAAATATACTACGATTGATTCATGATACACTGCCGCGATACTCTACTCTCATTACCCCCTCACACTTTTTACCATCCAATTGTGGGAAATACTTCGAGGAGAAGGCTCGCTCCGAATCTTGCGTTTCGGCCTTGGTTATCTCCTCATACTTACTAAATACTGGTACTTTTTGTGCATGGTTCAATCAATACGTGAAACGGACCTAACGCAAAATAGCTTGTTTCTCGTTAGCCAACCTTTCTTTCAGGGTTGCCGCACATATCAGTTGCGAGGGAGACACACCCCCGAAAGGGATGATGGGAAGGGGATGCGCTGAAACTTCGTCACTGGCAGGGGCTACTGCCATTAGCACCAAAGCCATACAAGAGATGGTCGCACAACTGGGTACATCTTGCGTGCCTCGCATTTCGAGTCCAAGGGAACCCACCTCAAAAAAGCGGAGTACACCTTCAATACGGTTGACTGAATCTGCGGGAGATGATGGTGAAAGAGACCCCAAGGCCAGAGTACGTCTCCCTGGCTGTGTGCCAAACAAACGCAGGAAACGAATGAACATTCTAACGAGACGGTCCACCTCACCATTGGAATGCTAGCCGCAGGATATCAGGGTGGGTCGTAGCCCATCAGAGATGAATATAGGCCTAATTATGCGACACATTTTTCCCCATCATCTTCGAAGGGGCCGTTTGGAGAGCCAGGCACCAGATAATTAGATTGAAATGGTGCAGCTGTTTATGTGCTTCATGTGAGCACTCGGAATACTTAAGAGAGGATAGGAGGCTGGAATATGGGCTCCTGCCATGGATACACTCATGGGCTATGTTCACTTTGGACTCTGAAATGACAATTCTATGTTACCGTACGTCCACGTCCTGCCCATCTCGATGATGGTATTTGTTTCCGTTAGGTGAATAGCATTCAGTCCTCATGGCCAGCAGTGTTTGGTTGCAATTCTGACAACACTCGTCATAGACATGGCTCGCCGCTGCTCGACGTCCTGAGGTATACATATGCTCGAGGTGGGTAGATTTCCTTCCCCTCAGAGGTTAGGTCCGATTACGGGGACACATCACTTCCTGTCTAGTTGCCCCTTACCTCTTAATCAAAATTACAACAGGAATAAGTATTACCCCTCCTTTATTCTTGCATTATTTCCACTAGCTGCTTCATATACATCTCGCCTTTCCTGAGTTGACACGAACTTCGAGGTCTGTGCCTTGGTCAAAATTAGGCCTGGATGACCCACACGGACACTGTAGACACCTGATCTTGTACTCACTCTAGTCTTTTTCTCCTATTACTCCAAACAAATCCCTTAGGCAGTCCGTAGATAAAGTATTATTCTCGAGACAATCATATGTATATAGAGTACAGAAATGTTTTTCTAAGTCCTAAGACTTCGTCTTCACCTTCCAACGTCGTCACGCATCTCTATTTTCCTCTCAGCGTCCCTGCGTAATGCATCGACAGCCTTATCCCACAGGCATTGATGACATGGAAGGTGTATAGATTGGCCTCCTTTGGTGGAGCGCCGCGACTCGAGGTTCGAATCTTTGGTGTACCCTGGTGTGTTTTCATTTTTGGGGCCACTCTCTTCGTGCAAAAGTAGCTACAGCCTATGCTCAACAGCGCACTATTCCACATTTTACATATGCCAGTGTCCCATTTCCTTGTAACTCTATTGTAAATATTTTCTCACCCACAGAAGTCCCTTTTCCATGTAGCAGAGCACCTCGGAACTTCGCGAAGCACATGTGAATATGTTCGCTCAATAGTCTTTATCACAGCTCGTGCTTCACCATTGTTATGGATGCCGCGCTCGCCATTAGTCTGTGGAAAGTGGGTTTAAAATGGTACATAGCTAATTGGTCGACACTCACCTAGAGGCGTTGAATGGAGTGAGCTGGTAGAGGTGTCACGGTCGTGTTGCTGTACTATGTCGGTGATGTGGCGACATTGTGTGTGAAGATAAGAATGGGTGCGAGGGGCACGCTGGGGCACGCCATGGTTTCCGTGCCTGTGGGTGCATCGTAGAGCGCCCACAGGGTGCACGAGTGAAGAAACACAATAGTAAGTAAGGAAATCGACTCGGCGGGTGGCAGTAATTATTAGAGCGGTGGATCCCATCAAGGCGAGGCTGGAGCACTGCATACAAACCAACCCGGTATGAGGAGTGGTAGATCGAGTTCTGCCACGACTTTTATCCAACTCAGGGACGGTGATTAAGGACACAGGGTTCTTGGTCCTGGTCACTGAGTTCACACATCCTGCTGGGCAGGGGCCGATAGGGAGAGGACTATATCACGATAAAGCGAGGGACGGTGTTTTCAAGCTTGAGATCTTGAGAGACCCACTCTGCCACAAATGGAAGAGGAGCACCACTATCAACTCACCTGAAGCGCAATTGGCGCCCATGTTGCCTGCAGCCCTCCACACTCACCTAGCATACAAAAAGGTCTGGATGCATGGCTGCAACACCATTTCACGGACCCAAAGAAATTCCGGTGCATACAACCCCCGCTTCGCCATGCACATGCAACCCTGAGGAAGTGTGGGAATAGTTCGCTCTTTACGAAGCTTGAATGTTTTCAAAAAGATATCGATCCCAGGTATGTCAGTGCTCAGGCGTAAAGGGCATTTTACAAGATGTGCTTCTAATCTGATTTTACATATATACAAGCACACACGATCGTACGGGACCTCAACTAACACCAACATACAAAAGGAAAATAGCACTAATGTAACTTTAAGCTCAGTAGAAGCGGATGGGTGTCTTTTGGTATAGCATTCGAGATATATTATCGGTCACATTACTAGTCAAGTGATCACGGACGACCAATTACTATGAGGCATTGCTTTCGAACAGTTTTATTTTGGGGGCTGTACTAAAGTTTTGTGCCCGAAACGCATTGAGCCAAAATCCTAGACGACTACTACTAGTTCCACATCGTGCGTCTCCCCCAATAGCCCAGAGCGCTCAAGTGTTCCACCCAATTTATTTTGGACACTTCCATATGCCATTCATTAGCGCCAATTTCTACTTCGTGTGCGTCGGTAGGTACCGGGACTTCAGATGCCCTTTCGTCGGTGAGTTCTGGAAACTACTTCCGAGCGCGGCATATGACCCACTACAAAGTGACGAACTGCGCAAGGCAACAAGACCGTCAGAGCCATAAGCCCGTGCCGCAACAGCCCACCGCCCTTCTGTGCCCGTGCTATATGAGTTTGAGTTCTAGCTAAACTTGCGGGGACTCTAATCTGCAAGCAGATAATGACCCCGGAAACCTTAGGGAAACATCGTGGCTCAAAGGAACGCCGGTGCCTCATGTACAAGTGCTGAAAACTAAGTATGCTTCGTCCGATTCGGGAGTCCTACAATACATGGGGGTCAGAGATCGCCAGTTGGTCTTGCCGCCGAAGAAATCGAGAAACTGAGTGCTTCCCAAGATGTGTACCAGTGCCAAAGAAGCGTCGGGTCCTGCGGAGCCCATTCTTGCGTGTTATGTACACACCATAACGACGTTGTACGGTGCATACTCGAGTCTGGAGGCCATGATCAGTTCAACAGAATCTTCCCGCAGCAAGTATGTAGGTAATTTACTATTTCACGCCCCGCGCTTTCAATTGGGGGATGAGAAGGGCATTCTATCAAGCGGGCTGTGTGTAAACGTTCAGGTGCTCTGAGCTGCTGTCTATGGGTTGCATGTCGTAACTGGATTCTAGTCGACTGTTCATTGGGGCACGCATTGGAGAAGGCAGAGAGAAGATTAGTTTCATTCCGGTATCTGAGACTTCGAAGTGGCATTAGGGAGTTACTTTTACCCCACCTCGGATTGAGAGCGGGCATTATCGGGGACCATAGATATATCGATGCCTAGTTTCCAACTTGCCCGATTGTTAATTCCCGCGACGAAATATGATGGGTAGCAGCTAGGCTAAGTAGGCCCGTGATAAGGTTTGAAGCTCGATTCGCCGTCAGGGGTGGGGAAACCCTTCAATTCCTCCTTGGCAATCCCGGCCGATGCCAAATTTAAGGGACCTGGCTGCTCGCCACGCGTTCGCTTCGCTTCCAGCCCAAACTCTTCCCCTGCCCTCAATTGTGTTTAGTTCGCCGCTACGGCCCGATTACGTCAAGGTCCAGAGGGGCGCGTAGAACGCCAACGCCACCTGGAAAACGAATCGGCAAATTTCAGCCATTAATAAATATATGTAGTGTGTCCATGGATAGGTTATATGGACGTCACACTCGACTTGGGGTTGTTGGTTCCCCCTCTCGAGCAAATTTTGGAATAGCCACAATAAATTAGTCTATCCGAGCCACAGATGTACAGTGAAGTGCAACACGTTCAGTAATTAAGCGCAGAGGCCTGCCCTGAGAGAATGTAATGCTCTAAGCCGCCATTGACAGACAGGTCGAATCCATCATATCCCATGTACCCACCACGGAGTCCCTGATCTTGTTAATGGGTCAAAAACATGGTACAAAATCAGCAGATGTTCAAAAGGTCAACGCACATGTTCGCAGCTGGCAGGCGGCGGCAACTGTTTGCCATTGAACGAGTATGTAGTTGGCGTGGTGGAACACATTATTTGCCAGTTATCGTCGTGGTTGAGATTATCCAAGCGCGCAGTAATCCGCTAGGGAATAGGAAATAAATATATGTAGTGAGACAATCTGGTGCTGAACCAACGCACGCGATGCGCAGTGGCTCCTTGGCAGCCCTGGGCAAACCACAATGATGTTTCTGTCATGAGCAGTGATCGGATATTCAACATACCTGATCTTGAAAATCGTTCCAAGACGTCTCGCACTCGGGCTCGTCGAAATTCACAACCCAATGCCCCCATATCCCGCTCCAGTTTCCCTTTATTTCTGTTAAAACCGAAAGAATAATAAAGCTGAACGGCGTACCAGGTCTTCGCAAAATGTCGGCGTCAGCTCAACACTGTGAATTTCTGCCGGCGACCTTTCACACTCTTCTACTCCAGCTCGTCCGCGATTCTCACCGATAGACTTGGCTGTATATTCTCGTGTTCTGTATCGAAGACAATGTTCCCCTCGTCTAAGTTGATCCCACCCCAATGGTGCCCAGCCCTGGGAACCCTGATCTCGCGCCACAAAAATTGATTGAGGAGCAACGAAGAATCGACCTGGAATGGAGGCAAATCTTAGAGCAGCTTCGCTTCTGCCGCTTCCAGACACGATAATCCCAATGGGTAGCAACCACACAAGGGCGATGCACAGAATGCCAATATACGTCCCCGACGAACAGGTCTTCGTGCCCGCTTCAACATCGGAGCAATCCGGGAGCCCAGAATTCGTATCAAGATGAGTTGTTGAGGAATCGAAGCCACCAGCAGATAAGGCCTGATCGTAACTGATTAGGTAGACAGGTTGCGGGCTATGTTGATGATGATGATCAGACGCTGGCCTTTAAGCGCCATTCCGTGAATCAGCTGGGTTTTCGACGTTTTTCCGCATCACAGAGCCTCAAAACTTACCCTGCCTGAGTCTGAGCGGTGCGAACAACGGTGTCTGCCCTGTCGCATGAGTTGTAGGCAGGGTAATGTTGATGAAGGTGCGTGGATTCACTGTTCGGCAAATCGTGTTTAGCTTCCAATGTCATTAGTTTATGGAAGAAAGGCACGGCGTGCTTACCGGAATCGCGCCTCGGCTGCAGAGCCTGATGTGGTTGTTGCTCTGTGTATCGCCATTCCCTCAGGAGAAATCTCCCTGGAACTCAGGGGGGGGGGTTATGGAGGCAGGATGGCGAAGCTCATTCACGGAGGCCCTTTTCATGGGCCTGGGGGGTAGTGCTGACGGCAAGGTATGATGAACTAGAAAGTCCAAATTAGCTACCTCGCGTTTACTGGCTACCTAGTTTAAGCTGCTTTGCTTTAATCGTACGAAGCGGGCAGGAGTGGCTGCCGCGAATAGCAAAAAGGCAACTCACGCACGTGTCTCTATCAACCAGTGTTATTTTCGTATTCAGTGGCTGAAACTATGTAGGCTTTGGGTCTGAGAGCTGGATGTCGCATTGAATGTTGCAGGCAATTAACTTGTACTAGAAATTAAAGGAAGTGTTTGCTGTGTTCATATCAAGGATCAGTGCGTGGGAAGAAGAAGCTTTGCATACCCCACTTCAAGATAGGGCCGCATGCCGGGAAAAGAGCGGGATAATATCCCCCGGTGCTCATGTTCATGTTGCCCATTTCAGTGATTGTCTTTGTTGTTTTCTTGTTTCCGCTCAGCATGGACTAGAGAACGACAGTAGATCAGCAGGTCAAGAAACTTGACGGCGATTGGCGTCTGTCTTCTTCCCCACCATGTGCCCCCATAGCGACTGACGACAGAAGTACATCCGGTTATCATTATACACCGGATCCGTAGGACCCATCCTGGAGCACTAGAGCTCATGGCAGCCCACCCCATCCACTTCTGATGATATCCCTATGGGATGGGGTGGCATTTGACGTTGCGCACTTGCTCGAGCTCAATGTGTGACATACCCAGCATGAGTGCAAACTTAAACCTGCGTTGGGAACACGGTGGGAGTAGCTTGTGTCTCACTTTAAACGCAATCAAATCATTGGTTCCTTCAATTCAATCCACCCCCATGTAGATCACCAGCCTGACCAACCAGCACCTAAATTTATCGTTTAGAACACAACGAATCCAATTGCAATATAATCTCCGCAGCCTGTAGGTATCTTGAACTTGACCCCACTGATGAGCGAAAGCACCATACCTCAAGGCTCTTCGGATAGCCTCTTAGGCTATTCCATGACGAGCTTCGCGGGACTGGGCGTTCTGGAAATCGGACTCAGCATCAGCTTTTTGTTATTTGGTGTGGTGATCAGCCAGAGTGTAATCTATTTCAGGCGATATTCAAGGAGCGATTCTAAACATCTCAAGCTGCTGGTATGTACATTCCTCGTCCACAACCTAAAGATACCCGATTCGCTTATCTCTATAGGTCATCATCCTGTTGTAGGTGATAACATAGAGGTATTAAGACCCTATCCTGACTAATCATACCACAAAAAAAACATCAAGACTGTTGGAGTTGGCGCACTCAACCTCAGTTACGGCTATTGTTTATGTTATTTCCATCACCTTTAGCCACCGGGATCCGATACCCCAGAATTCGTATGGCCTAGCCACAGCCAACGTTATCGAAAATCTTATCGCAATGATAGTGCAGGTATGAGATCATTACATCCAACAAGTGATTCCGATCCTGATTTCTTTTCACCGAAAACAAGTCATTCTTCTCGTACCGGGTTTACCGGCTCTCGAAGAAACTGTCGCTTGGACTGCTGTGTTTGCTCTTGGCATTGCTGCGACTTGTAGCCGGTACTCTTGTAGCCGCTCAAGGCTTCATAGATGTACCGAGAGTGCCGAATGGGCTCGTGTTGATCACGAGGTTTGGCTGGGCCATTACGACCACATTTACGGTTGGTGCTGTATCGGACGTGATGATTGCAGCGCTTCAGGTGTATTATCTACGGGATTGTGTCCGTGTGCTGCAGGACTGCAGGTGCGTTGGCGTTTGATTTGTTGCTCTATTATATTGTCATTGAAAAGGTAGCTCCTTGGTTTAGAGTGCTTGCGACTTTGGAAAATGTGATCAACTGGTGTTTGCGTAAGTGCATATAAGGTTGCGTCTGCGTTCGTTCTGATGAGGGCTGACTCGAGGGGATGGGGGTTCGATAGAGACTGGGTTATTAACGAGGTAAAGGGCAAGTTCTTCTTCGGACGATGAAGGTCTAGACTCGGTTCCTGTATGACAGCTTTACCTCGCTGCTGGTCATCATCTGCGTAAGTCATAGTATGATGCAGACATGTTTCTGGATGGTGCTGACCTAAATATAGTTCCAAGTCATGAGGAACCGTGCGTTTTTATTGTCTTGTCATTCGACTCAGCCTAACGAACCCATAAAAGAGGTGTGGGTAGCGATCTACCTCGTTCTCGCAAAGTGTAAGTGCGGATTTCTAATAACATCTCGCGTCATGAACCCCCGTACTAAGAGGGCCCTTGACTTAGTATATACAAACTCGCTTCTGACTGCGTATGGTGCTATCGCCTTGTGTCTGATGAGCCTGAGGGTTTATTTATTTTTTTGGCGAGGGTAGGCTTCTCCTGCGGCCGGCACGGCGGGAGGGAACGAATGCGATCGGGTGCCCTACTGGTGGTTCTGGAAATACCACGCACCACTCCAATCGTAGTCACGGTGAGTGTTGTCGTTTTTTTGCGCTAAATCCAAAGGATGGCTCAAATAGATGGATTAGGACGGAACGACTCTAGCATTGCTATAAAGCTTTGCCCAGTATGTAATTTTGGCGACGGGTGGGCCTATRCTACTAAAAGAGCAATCAGGTCCCTCCCGCTATGAAAGCGTCAGTGCTAACGAAAACGGGTTTTTCTGCTGCTGTATGAAAAGATCAGAATCAATGAAGTACAACTAAGGTGACATCAGTCCGTCCAATCGGCCAAATTAAGCGATCAAGACAAAGGGGAGAGGGGATGAGTGTCGGTGAGAAGTTTGGCTATCTCGAAGGACATAATTATGCTGTGATACGTGATATTTCGAGAACATGACCATCAGAGCAGTGGTACGGCGATGAGGCTTGAAAATCTCCGGCAGGGTCGGTGTACACTGGGGTATTTTTGGAATATTTGATGCATCGATGAGAGATGAGGCCGAATTGATATCAGATGGGAGATCTGGGGATGAAAAAAAACACAAAGCCGTCGCTGCGTGCTGTGTGTCTGAAACGTGGTACGACAGGGAGCGGTGGGGATGGTGTCGGACGTGCTTGATTAAATAGGCTGAAAAGAGTGGGTTTACCGGCGAGAATAGAATATAGGTATGCAAAGAAAGGTAAGAGTGAAATTAATGTTGAAGCTATTAATAGTATTATGAGGACTCCGAGTTGAGGTAAGAGAGGGGTTGGTGCATAGGACGGTAGCCCTGAAAATCGTTCGGAGAGGGTTGCTCCATTCGTGTACGAGGAATGAGCGACTATCTGTGAGGTTTAGAGAGGAACAGATGGACAAAAACGTGGTCGTAGAGTGGCGGGGATTAGGTTTAAAATTGGGAGGCTATGTGGAGTGGGTGGGTGCATCGTGGCTTATGGTCGGTCATTCGATGCATTCAGTTTTACGGCGTGCGGGCATGCGGATGAGCTTGTGTGGTGCGGTGCGTCGAGCGAGGATTTCCCTCGGAGAACGCTCATAAAAGGGGGAGTTGAAAGTCCGCGAATACGGGGGAGTTACCGAGTACCCTGCGCCAGAGCCTTACTTTCTGCCTCGTGGYCTGCGCCCTCCCTCTGTCGCGGGAAGGGTGTTACATATCGAGAGTCGGGTATTTTGATAAACCCAGACGGGGAGTATTGGCCGCCATCCACGGCCGGGTTGGAGGGAGAGGGGTGGGGGGGATGGAAAGAGAAAAATAGAGTGGTTGGGGTGGCTGGGCGGGTGGTGGTGATCGATGATTTGGGTGGGTGGGATGGATGGATGCTGTGGAGGCGTGTGTATGTATGGGTGTTGTGGACGATCGGGTGGAGGCTGTTGGAAGAAATCTGGAATCCACAGCCTAGGGAAGGGAGAGGGGGGCAAGAAGGGATCTCGGGATCAAACAGGGCGCTTGGGGGAATTGAACTAGCCACTCAGGACATTGTATTTACGGCATCGGACGCGGGACGGGCGCCGTTGATGCTGGAAGATTGGATAAGAAGATGGGTGGGAGAGAGGGAGGCGGCACGTGTTCAGGCGGAGGGGAAATTGTTTGTGAAGCGGATACGGCGGGCGTAGAGAGATAGGCCGGAGCTTGTGGACGTAAGGGATGGGATCGGTCTAGTTTCTGCGGAGACAGGCAAGCTAAGGAGGAAGCCAGGGTTGTGCTTTTTGGTACACACAGAGGGCTTCTGGAGGGAAGAGGCCGAGGACTTTGTGGCGCAGCGTCTGGGAGGCGCAGGCGCAGACTCGGAGTTGGAAAAGGCGAGCCGTGTGAAGGCGGCTAAATGGACATCATATGATGCGGGGTGCGAGAAGAATATGCCTGGAAAGGAAGGAGAGCGTCGCTGGGTGCGGGATCGAGCATTGTGGACGATGGGGGAGGCCGGTGGCGGCTCAAGAGGCTCGAGGGTTGGGTGGGGAGTGTCGGGAGAGCGCCACTGAAACACCGGAAAAGGAAATATCAGGCGGCCATGAGGCGGGGGGGTGGCTGGGGTACGTGTGCGTGTGACGTGAAGAGCGGGCGGTGCCGAGATCTGGGTGTTTACGGCTGTACGGTGGTCARTGGAGTTTATCAAGGAAAAAGAAAAAAGAGAGAGAAGAAGCAGTACCCCGTTCACATTCCATTCCAATGGACTCCTCCTCTGGCACCCCGCTCGACCCTCAGGACTCAAATGCCCATCTCGCCTCCCTCCTCGCAGACTCCTACAAGGAGGCCGATGCCCTCCGCCGCGAGCTCGCCGCCTTCCGTAAACGCGCAGAGAATGCGGAGCATCTCCTCCACTCCCTCCAGTCCGTCCAGCGCGCCCCTCCGGACGGCGGCCCCCAGAACGGCACCGCCCATGAGACCTCCCGTCTCCTCATCGAGTTTGAAGACCGTGCTGTCCGTGCAGAACGGGCTAGGGACGAGGCCGAGTCCCGTAGACGCGCCCTCCATGAGAGCTGGTGCCAGCTCGACCGCTACCTCGGCCACATCGAGCTCAGGGCCACCGACGCCCGCCAATCCTTCTCCCGTGTCCTCACTGATCCTGCTGCCCCGCCCCTTGCTCTCCCAACAGCTTCCGCACATGTCCCTCTATCGGTACGCTCTCTCCTTCGGGCTCCTCACTGCGCCTCCTCCCCCTTACTGAGCCCCCGTCGTACCCAGTCCTCTGCCCATGCCTTTCCTCCTCTCCCTCCCCCGCCCAACCCTAACCCAACCCGCCGTCCACGCACCCCGAGCATGGACGCCTCCTTTGCTGCCCAGCCCCCCCCCTCCAAGCGATCAAGGGGCAACAGCGACGATCGCTCGCGCAGGTACCCTGACCAGGTCGGTTTCCTCTTCACCCGTT
>JAECYV010000028.1:32904-109568 GCA_023014305.1 Lepiota subincarnata
ACGGCTAAAAGCGTGACACCGAGGCTAGCAGCACCTCCAAGTTTTCCAACCGCGCCACTATTGGTACGACCAGTTGCCGTCGATAACGCACTGGAGGATGTGTTGGATGCGGTAGGAAAGCCTCCSGACGTGCCGTTGCGAATCGTCGCTAGCCCCGATCTGGTGGCAGCAGATGTGACTGTCGTGCCGAATCCCGTGGTTGTCAAAGTGAAAGAAGAGCCGACGGTRAAGGTCGAGATCGGGGCTGGGGCTGCATTTGATACGGAGGGAAAGGTTCCGGTKGAACGGTTGGGATCAATCGTTCCTGTCATCCCATGGAGGCTATGGGTGTCATCAATATCAGCGGGGTTGGATGATAAGGACATTATAAGTGGAGCCCAAAGGAAAAACGATGGGAGAGATATATTAGACTTATGAACCAAGAAAAGAAAGGGACGAGAAACGCACGAGAAGAAGGGCGAGAAAGCGGCGAAGGGCACGCCTTGGTCATCCATGGCGGTGGTGGAGATGAAGGAGATGTAGCTGAGAGCCTGTTAGACACGAACAAGGCAGTTTATCTTTTGAGGCCAACTTACTAGCCACCATCATCGGGTCCGAGTTCTGCATTGGGCTATATAYGGTGACGGGGCAATGAGCCGACCAAAAACAAAACAAGAAAGAGAGAACAAGGAGGCGACGTACAGTAAAGTTTACGGTGAGAGTGTTTGAAACGTCCAATGTTCCAATAGGCTGCACGAGAACCTGCCAGGACAGTCAGAAGGGGGGGTCTGCGGCACGCTGGAGGTTTTGGCATACCTGGTTTCCGGTGTATAGGCCTACTGTACTTTGACCCATCTCCGCCAGGAGGGGGGATTGTCCGTCGTCGACCCACTCGATGGCACAGTCCTGACCAGCATGACATGTTGACCCTGCTTCCGGTTGGGTAACCTGCACAAATAAATGAGCTTGGAAGGAACTTGTGAGCTCCTGGAAGACGAAGCCGCACATAGATCCCAGCACGGGTGAAGGAGACGACGTTGAAGCCCAGGAGAGTGAGAATTAGTATTGAGAGCATAATATCAGGTATGGAGAGCAAGAAAAGAAAGCGAGCGAAGGGGGGCCTGTTTAAACGAATGGCGAGGTGGGTCCACGGGAGGGGGAGAGAGGCGTAATTGTTTTCTTGCGTGTGTGTATGTCGCAGAATAGAGCGATGGTCGTGATGTTTCGTTTCCGGTCGTCGTCAAGGAATTATTGTTGGACGAAAGTGAGCCAAACTGATGTCGTCGTCGGGATTTTCCAACTTGAGTGTGCATAGCACGTGGTTTCGGTTACGTCAGCACTGCAATTGCAAGAGTCTTGCCTGTGTCTGTGGCTGAAGCATCCGAGGGACAAAAGAGATCCGCAAGTCCCAGCAATTGCAGAGWTGATACCGTGCCCACAAAATGTAATAGAATCAATTTGAAAAAAAAAAAAAGAAAACACAGGTCGCCAAGGCTGTTTCCGGCTGTCGTCTCCGAGGCCGTTCCTCTGACCACACTACCCAGTGCTGAGCGACAGCGTCTGTGGCCCCGAGACCTGCCTACTGAGTGAGCAGCGTTTTCAACATATGAATGTCGAGCGAGTTGTACTACCCAGGGTTTGCAGCACAGAGTGCACATCTGCTCTGACCCAAGCCCAGCCCGTTCTCATGTCTTGGGCTTCCCTTTGACCTTGCACCACAGTCCAAAACGCCCCAGGTTACTCTCTCTCGCCCCTTCCCCAGATGCGCCCTCCCACCCAGCTGAGCGCCGTTCGCATCCTCCCATCCGCGCTCACACGACCCACGCCTCGCTTGCYAGGCCCCAGATTTCCCAAATCAGTCTTTGTTGCGCCTGCCCCAGGTTCCGCTCTCTGCCCCGCTGCTCTCCGCTCCATGTCCGCCTCTTCCTCCTCGCCCTCTCCAGCACCGACACCTGCAGCGCAGCCCTCTGCGTYGTCAGCACCGACAATCACCTTTACAAAGTCTCCCATACCCAAGAATCCGCTGGCAGAGGGGAGATACATACGAACGGCGGCTGCTCTGATCATTGGGTGCGCCTCAGCACAATAACCTTCTTCGGATCTCCTTCTGAGTGTGATTCATGGGGCTGTGGATAGCGATGAAATCCTAAACGGAAAGACCCACGATGGCAACTCTCATGTCTTTGCTCAATATTGTTTCGAACACGGTGTCGACTTGTGCGTTCCCCCCACCTTGCCCTCCCCTCCGACAGAGACAAATCTGTCGTTGACTTCCTTCTAGAAAGCGAATCGAGGTCATCGCTGATAGCGAAGATGAAATGTACGCTCTCTGCCACCTCCCTCGCGCGACCTACAATCTGACCGAACACGCAGCGTTGAAGCGAGTAGACGGCTAGTTGCCAACTATGACTTTGTCGTCACAAGCGGCGGTATCGGGCCCACACACGACGGTGAGTCCCTTGGGTCCTGCTATCTTCCCCCCCTCCCCGCCCCCTCCCCCCGAGGCCCACCCCTGAGTGAACCCTTCCGCACCACAACAGACATCACCTACGGCTCTCTGGCGAAATCATTCAACCAGCCCTTGCAATACCACGACGAGACCGTTCGCCGTCTGACGGAGATGACCAAACACCGGCCATGGGTGCAACAGCAGAACGAGGAGCAACGAACCGCTACAAGAAGGATGGCGTTGCTGCCTAATGGAGAGGATGTCGAAGTCCTTTTTGTCGGAGAAGATCTCTGGGTGGTACGTTTTTTATTTTTATTTTGTGTGTTTGTCTTGTCTACACGAGCGCACACCCCCCTCACATCATCCAAAAAATTGAGCTGATGTTTGGTTTATTATCAAAAAAAAAAAGCCTGTGGTCCGACTAAAGGGCAAGCTTTGCGTTTTGCCCGGGATACCTTCCCTGTTCCAGAAACTTCTACACCTTCTCACACCTTACTTGCCACTCCCGCCGAAATCGGAGAGACCCCTGAGAATCCAGGTGTTCACCGAGTACGCCTATATATTGCATCCCCGATAATGCGCATTAACTGATACTATCATCAATCATAAATAAAAAAACACCCGATCAACAAAGCCGCCCTGAATCCTTGATCGCACCTTATCTTACCACACTTCAAGCCCGATTGAAACCTCACGGTATCCAAGTGGGCTCATAYCCGATTCTAGGACAAGGTGTTTTTGTGAGCCTCATCGGCCGAGATTTRCCCACTCTTTCGGCCTGTAAGCAACTTGGCTCGCTACCTATATTTCTTACTCCTCTCTAACTCCGGTCCCTTATCTCTCTCTCTCTCTTTTTTCAGATGCCGGTGACAAAAGTAAAGCACAGACAAGGATATGGTTAGCTGGGGTAGCGAAAGAGGTGGAACAGGAGGTAGGTGGAAAGGTCGTTAGTCAGGAGGAAGTGGCGTTGAAGAAAGAGAGAAGTTTGGGGAAGGGTGAACTCAAGGGGGAGATGGAGAAAGGGAAAGCCAAGATTTGAAAAAAAAAATGCGGTTGCGAAACTTTTTATTGTTATAGCTGTACTCTGTGAACTGAGATCTCTTGGGAACCACCGGAATTTTTTTTGCTTCTTTTTTTCCCTTTCCTTTTTTTTTTCTCATCTTGGGGAGTGGGTCCGCTTGTCTCTCTTTTACCTCGGTCTGACTTACAAACCCTCATTTTTTTTTTGAGAGAGAGAAACCAGAATAAGTAGTATAAAGATTTTGAACATATCTAAAACGGAAAAGCAGTTCAGACWACATCTTCATCTTCTGTACAACTCGAGTGGTCGAATCGTATGGAACTGGTCGCACACTCGCTCGTAGACAACTGGCATCCCTTCCGTGTAAGGGATAATTGACGAAGATGAAGGGTTACTCGAYAGGCTAGCACTGAACGAACCATTCGACAGAGGCTATAGTTTCCAAATAGTTAGGTGGATACGTCGGGGAAATAAGGAAACAAACTGTGATGAAYGCACAGAATGAAGAGAAATACGTATTCGGGCTGTTGGATGAATGCCGAAGAGGGGGGGAATGGTTTTGTCAGATTGGGTTGCCCCGGTTTTGAAGGATTATCAGAGGGAAACGTACGATCTTGAGTTCAGTGATGACGGATGTGATAGAGAGCACTAATATATATATCAAGCGAAATAGCCAGGAAACGACGGGGGGGGTGACGTACCCAGAAGATAAGCGTAGAATGCGACGCCTATCGATAATAATAAAAAACAATAGGTCAGAGGGGGTGTCCATCCAAGTGATAAAAATTTATTCCAACCTTCGGCATAAGCAGCTTTGATAAGCTGTGGATTTATGAATACCCGAAGCTTGGATGTATCTAAACTAACTTGTGTGAGCGATACTGCGGTCTGGTGTTCCAGTAGCCCATAAACTATAGAGCGTACATTCCCTTATTGTTGGATAAGCCATTAGCACCAGCATCACTATCGGGGAGGTGCTTTATGTTGGAACAAAAAGGGCAGCAAGGGTCGAGGACCTACCAGCATCATATATCCCTAGCGCAACGTAAACGCCATATAGCTTAGGGTGGTCAATGATAGTAAGACAATGCCCTAACGGAGTAACTGAGAAGACTGGGAGAGAAATGATTCCACTCAGAATACGGGACGTGGCTGTCAGAGGCTGAGATAGGAAACATACAGCTGAGGGGATCCAGCATAGAATAATAGGTGGCACTAGCATAGATGAAGGAGATCACCCAAATGGCGGAGATCCCCGCAATGACGACCTTTTTCATYTTCCATACAGCACATACGCGACTTGCCAGGACATCTGTGAAACTTGTAGGAGGTGAATAAGAAGACGTTAAAGTATTGACTCACATTCAGCTGAAAATACTGCGAGGATGTATACGCCTTTAGGGTGGTAGATATTAGCGTATGGGACTCTATCGTTCTCGTTTCACACACTTCCAAGGTAACGTACCCCCAGAAGCTTAAAATATGGGCTTGCACTTGTCAAGTGGCGCGTTACCACGGCCTGGACAATACGCATGGATGTAATCAGCTCGCAGAAATTGCTTTAATGCCCCCCCCCCTCCTTACGGATCAGGACCAAAGCAGAATCGGCCAGAGGAAGATATCGGTTCAGCAGGAATGCGACTTTTGCCAGGTTCCACTTCGAATACCATACGAGAGAGACTTCGAGATCAAAGGTGATCGCCCACTCGAATAGCTGCGAACATGAGCCATCATCAACCAAATCACGAGGGGAAGACCCGAGCATAGGTAGGTGGAAGATAGGATTTCAACTCACMACGATTGCCGCTGATGCCGCTAATTAAAACTGAGCAAAGGAAACAACGCAGCAAAGTGACAAAAAAACTCACCGTCAAGGTACTGCGTGTGTGGGGCTATGAGCTTCGAGAAACAGGAATATGTGAATATATGAAATCCAGCGACTCACCCCGCCAATTTGGAGAAGTTGAGCAAGTCTTGTAGTTTTCGCGCTGGTGCTCATGTTGAAAAAAATCAGGTAAAAATGAAGTAGTTAGTGGGAGGTTGGTGAGAAGGGTTGAGTTGAGAAACGGTTGCCAGAGCGGCATCGTAGTATTAAAAGCCAACTCGAACGCAGCCTCAGAGGAATGTGTGGCAATCGCTGTAGGAACCTTGATTGCTGATCCAATCTGTCATCGGTGAGCACCAGCCAAGTAGGCGAAAAACTCAGGTGACCGGTACCGACTTCCGTAGTCGGATGACTGTGGGCAGATGGAGGGGCACGTAGTGAGATGATTGTAACCGCAGTGTGGTACAGGGTCTTTCCATCCCAAACGATGCAAGGAGTATTATCCCTTTTGTTATTATTGACCAAAAGTTGGAATACATTCAGGATTCCGCAGCGCTCCCTTCCGCGTCAGCGGTAAACGTTCAACTCCTGACCAAAAAGAAAGTTAAAGCCCACAGCCCACTTGAATAATGTAGTGTAAATTGCCAACTGTACATTCTGATGTGTCACGAGCCCCTGTGTAGGGATTTTTGTTACAGTAATACCGTGATTGACATGGCGTTACCCCCAGTCGAATACCAACATGAGATCACTATCCACCCACAGCGCTCCCTTCAAATGAGCCTCAGTTCATTGATGGTGATGGCCTCGCCTACCGATGATGTCGGATATACCCTTTGCGTAGGCAGCTCGCAAACATGGAGGAGCGCTCCGGCAGATCAGTGTGACTTAGCTGGTGATGAATTGAAGGCCTGCACCTTAGCCTTATATAGTTAGCTCGACCAGAATTGAAGTAAATATTTCGAAGAAGCAAGCAAAACAAGCTAGAAAACCCACTGCACATCGCATGAACCCCATAGGTATGGTACTACCGTGATAATGTCCAGGTAAAGGAGACTTTCGGTCCAGCCCGTACCTCGAGACCTGAACGTTTAGGTTCTGAGGCTACGCACTAGTTGCAATTTGTAAACCGCAGCTGTGTGATGCTAGAACATCGGTCCCGTTGCGGGGATAGCGCCATCCGGCGGGCAGTAAAAGTAATTTTGCAACATTCAACGTCCGGCTCACCGTGCATCACTGTCTGCCCTTTGCCCTTTCGATCAAATATTCGGGCATTCCTTTACAATTGCTCAATGTTCTTATATTACAAGTGTTGCCATATTCCCATTAGTCCTACAGAGAGGTTAAATATTTAGTCCTCGCCTCCCTCATCAACTATCGCCAGGAGAGTTCGCTTGCTACCGAATCGCCCATTAATCCCATGGACCCCCGATTGTGGGATGTTTGCCGAACATGGAGGAGTACACGAGAGGCCAAGACCGAACGGACACTGCGTGCCATCCTGTAATTATGTATGTCACATGAGATGTTGGAAATCCATGACCGGTCAGAATTCTCACAGGGTACAGAGATAAATGTTCTCAGTCTATGATCAGCAAGCGTGAGGACGAGTTTCCAATTATTATAAATAGGAAACTTACTATCTCAAGAGCCGAGATTGCTGCAATAATCGAAACAACTAGAATAGAAATAAGAGTTTGAAGCAGATGAGTGGGTTCAATTCTACGAACCGAGGAGAAAGAAATAGAAGAGAATACCTAAAATGACACGTATGGATTGAGATGGTATTGAACTGGCCTTACTATCAGTGCCCACGCACCTTCTCCGTAGACTGCCCTGAAGAGGTCACTAGAGCTCGGTAGCATACCATTTGTAGCGATGTCTGATCCGCACATGAGTTCAATGTGTTCAATCAATACCAATAATACTGGTAGAGATGTATGGGCGCACATTCTTTAGCGGTTGCCCAACTCATCAATGCCAACATGGCTAACGCAATGATTATATCAGGTAACATGTAGCGAAGGTAACAATATTCCCTACTCACCGACATCATATATTGCCATGAGGGTAAAGCTCTTGAAAATATTTGGCCGATCAATTAACGCAAGGCATCCGTCCAGCGGCCTTACGACAAAGACTATTCAAACCAGCCATCATAATCATGAGTTATGCGACATCACGTCCGAATGGATGAACCACCAGGATGCTCACATTGTGCTGTTTCTAGTAAGGGGAAGTAGGTACCCAGGTTATAGGCGAAGGTCCCAACATAAAACAATAGGAGGCCCATAACGGCGACTTTATTCATTCTCCAGACCACACACACCCGCAGTGCTAGCATGTCTGGATGATGGGTGAGGTCAGTAGAACCAGTTACATTTATGGGGGGACTCACACTCTGCAACATAGAGTCCGACGAGATATGTGACTTTCAAAATGTTGGGGTGAATCACGCAGAAGGTATAAGGGAAGGTAGGGTAGGACATACCACCAGTCGCTTGAAAAATTCCTTTGCACGACTTGACAGTAGTGGTACTGTCCCCTTGCAACGGAGGTGGCTTAGCCTTTCATGGCCTCAGATCAAAGGGAACAGCTACATACTGAAGTATACCAAAATAAAATCGGCTGCAATTAAGTATCGATTGAGGAGAAACATGACTTTTGTGTGATTGCATTTTGATTTCCACACAAAACAGAATTCCAACTGAAACGTCAGAAACCAGTCAAATGCCTAGGTCAACGTCGTAAGGGCCCTTGAGCCATTTGCGCAGAATATTTAGATTACCGCCAATGCCATAGAAGCCACTGTGCAGAAGCTATGAGAAATCGAGAGGGTGATAGAGGTTGTTCCCTGTGGATACACTTACGATCGATGTACTATTGGGAAGTCAATTACTTAGGGGTCAAGCGAAGTTTAGCAGTAGAAAACCATACCCGGCCTATGATTATGAATCGGATGGTTGGAACGATATTATACAGAGCGTCTGCCATGACTGACTTGCCAGCGAGGGCAGATGGATGTGGGGAATGTTATGGGGATTAAAGCTGGACGCCAGTGAACATCTGGGTCTGTGCCCCAGAAATAGATAAGTTATGCATCTCAATCCTGTCAGCTGTCACCCCGATACCGTGTTCAAATCAGTGCCGCTGATGGTGGAGACCGGCAACACGGCCGTCGAGATTATAATATTAATCAACCAGCGCTATCTAACTGTTGCAAGGGATGTCTGTTGCAGCTAGAGCTATATATGAAGTTGAGCCAACAGTTTGAATATCCAGTTCTAGTTGCACTGACCACAAGAAGTTGTATTTCCCAAGCTCCATAGCCTCTATGATATCAACAATCTGACCGTCAGAACCTGTGTTCTTTCGCCAATTCAATTGAACAGGGGGATCACCCAGCGAAGCGCTGGGCCTGACATGTAAGTATCCTAAAAGTTTCCTAGAACAGGGGAACTATTGCCGAAATATATAGATGAGACGCGGCGTGATGGGACTCAACAGCACTGCCAATGAACTTCTCGTCATCGAAAAAACATGTATTCCGCAAGCTTTAGACTGCTTGCACCGCTCACCAGCGACCCAGACAGCGGAAAGAGAGATCCAATGTATGTACTATATCAGATTTTACTCAAAGGCCATCCAAGTGGCAACGCACTGGAGTAAACTGATTTTGATTGTGACTAAATTGACTTGTTTGTGCATTGTGGGTATCGCATGTGCATAGGATCACGGGCGGCCGCAGCGGGAGTCAACAGACGCGGGAGGTACGTACCGTGAGTCAGTCGGTATGACGAGTGGTACAGAAGAGTGAAGGAACCCCGAGTGAGAAGCGGGGTATCGCCAGATGCACCTTCAGCGGTCCTTCCAGCAAGAACAGGCAAAAGCTTCACAGGCGGTGAAGTATCTCAGGCTCGGACGGAGTAAGACAATCATAGTAGTCATTTAGTGTGGCCCTTGTGGCCGATGGTGATCGAATTGCTTGCATCTGGAAATTACAAACAGAAATTTGAAGTATGTACGAGTCACCTGTCCGTGCATCCCAAGTATTACATATATCATGTTAGATAGCTTCCTAGAGAATATACTTCGTTAAGAAGCCGCAGCTTTCCATTACGAACCATCACAAGAATAAGTTCACTAGCCAGAACTCTATAGATGAAAAGTTTAAAAGAGTGGGGGTAGATTTCAGGTTTAAGACATCGAACAAGAGAAGAGAAAAATAATATCCCTCTGTTCAGACTGGGGTCGATATCATCTCATCAGTTATGGAAATCCTTTATTGTCTTGCACAGCTTAACAGCGTAACGACCTTTGTTTGCAAGCTCAGAGATAGTGGCATGTGCCGAACTGAACACCAACAGCAGTTCGAACTAATTATTTATGGGGTCCTATGATTCAGGTGCGCTGCATATAATATACGGGATAACACTTGTTTATTGGGGGATACTACCTGGCAGGAGGGGCTCAATTTGTACCGAATAAATTTTGTACCGAGCAGARTAAATAAATGATGAAGGCCTTGAATAGGTGGAGAGAATGTGGCGGATAGGACGGGTCTTTGGGGGGACTTCGGATGCATGTGCCTTTCACAAGGGCTCCTGACTTCGGTCACTACGTCAAAGACCATGAAGCTCCGCAGTTACTAAACAGGCGCGAAGCAGGACTAGCCCCCAGTTTCACGCTGAGCTTCCGTTGGTAAGCTGCCTTAGCGAAGGTCGTCTGTGCATCTGGCTATAGGACCAGGATCGAGTATGGAGGAGGACCCGAGCGGCTAGGATTGAACGGACGGCGCGGGTCATACTAAAGTGGCAACGATTAAACGACTTGGTGCGCAGAATCGGAGAGAGACCCACAAGGTAAATAGAAGAGTATTCTCAGGCTTCACGATCAAACGACGTCAGAGATGATTATCGTTGAAGATTCGGGATGTCTGAAAGCACTGCTTACAATCTTGACCATCAAGGTTATTGTAATGGCGGATAGCACTGCATCCCTTCATAAACCTCTGTAGTTAAGATGATACGGGTCTGCTTACGGAGTAGGTATACGTAGAAGAGTGCGCCTAGATTTAATCATGAGCAAACCGGATCTCTAATTTGACCGCGACTCCAGCTGTAGAAAATGAATAACACTCACCTTCCCCATAAACAAACAAGAGTAAATCGTATTTGGTTAAGCCGCGTCCCAAGAACCGGTCTACAGATGAGTGCGAGACCTCGATATCTCAGTGCAGTCGGATTCAAATCTATACTCACATTCCCTGACCGCCGACCAACTTATCATGGCCAGCATGGCTTGGGCAGCTAAGTCAGCTTGAAGCACCGAGGGCATGCAGAAGTATTCACCGCCATCGTATACAGCTAGTAGGATATAACTCTTAAACAAGGTGGGATGTTCGATTTTTGCCAGGCATCCATACAGTGGCCGTACCACAAAGACTGTTTGTGTTCGAACACATTTTTCAGCCATACGAATGTAGGGGATGATTCGTCAGAGAGCTGACACCAACCAACAAAAATGGAATGCTCACACTGCGCATTTCCCAACAAGGTGAGGTAAGCTGTTTCGATGTAGATGAAAGTAGCAATGTAGTAGATAGCAAGAGTTGCGACGATGGTTTTATTCATTCCCCAAATTACGCACACTCGTAGCACAAGTAGATCTATAAAGCATGGTGTGAGTTACAGGATTAGACAACCATGATAACTTACACTCCGCCACGTATAAGCCAATATGATAAAGGACTTTAAAAGTCATATAAGTGTCGGAATAAATTTCCGGGGAGGACTTAAACGTACCTCCTTCTGCGCGGAACAGACCCCGACACGGGCCAATATCTGTAAGGCGTCCGCCTTTCGCAGGAGGTTCCGTTATGTATTCTTGTTCCCTTTGGGATGGAAAGGTTGCTCACGCCAGTATACCAAGGATATATCCACCGCCACAAATACGTATCGGTTGAGTAAGTAAACAATTTTTGGAATTGTCCATTTCGAGCACCAGATAAATGACACCTCCATATTGAAGGTGATCAGCCAGTCGAACACCTAAAATTGATGAGCAAAAGTCGATTCAAGTGTTCCAAAAGTATGAATGTTATCTGATCACCAGAAGTGAGATCGCAGCCACTGCACGGAACAATATTCTGTGAGTACGCGACGTAAGTATGATGCTCAAGGACGCACTATCAATATACTAGAAAAAAAGGGTAGTCATCCTTGGATTCTGGGGGCGAGAGCAAGGTTGGACGTCGAATGGAAAGGACGTACCCTGCCTACTACCACAAACTGCAAGGTGGATATTGGCAACTTTTCCAACAAAGTGTCGTCCATGTTTGAATAGGCAACCGTAGATGGGGGGTAAATGCTGGATGAACGTTTTGTCTCGCAAATATATCAAGCTTACTGCATCAAAGAAGCTCCACCCTACTGGGACCAATGCTGTACTTGGCGTAGATGGTACAACTTGACGATGATCGATAACGGCCATCACCCCTCCCGCAACCGTAAGCTTCCATAGACGCAAGCTCTTAAGGCGCCCATCAGATAGAGAAAAGTGAACTAGACTTACTTGCCATAATTGCTTTAGCTATCAGGAAAGCTACCAATCGGAAAAGTCTTATGCTGGGATCCAGCTAGATTGATAGCTAAATAAAGCACACTAAATTTATTTAACGAATATTGGAGACAAACGGTTGACTTGCGCCACAGAAACACCGATCCGTCCCTTGATATAGCCCCGGAAATAAACAGGCGTTAGCTATCAGAATACCGATGCTTCTCGGACCTATGTTATGGACCCAGAGGACCAATCACAGGCATCAATTCTCCTGGTTTGCTCTGGTTTGCTACTGGTGAGGCTTAGAACGAGTCTACCGAAGTAGCAGTGGTGTGTACGAAATAATCGACCCCTTCCATAAATATTGGCATCAGATCCGTGAGGGATGAACTACGAAAGCAAAGAGCAGTACAAATGAAACGTGATCATGTCAGGCTAGGTACACTCCAATTGATCCACTGGGTGTCAACAAAACCGAGGTTATTGGCGCCATCTGTCTTGATGATATTTGTGTTGGTAGACTGATTCTTCAAGAATTTGTTGATGAATGCATCCAAATCGGGTTGTTCGTTGCTCGGGAAAGCGCAGTGGTTATGGTTGCCCACCTGGCTGACACCCATCTTATCGGCTACACCAAGACCCTGCCACACTTTGTTGGCCGTCTTCATGCATCCCCAAACACTCTCTGGCCCGAGCCAGTCGATTCCTGTGTTATCAATGATCAAGAGCGCACGAGGTGCGACGAGTGCGGCGAGCAAGTGATGGTCGAAGGGAAGGACGGGAACTTGGTTAACAAACGGCTCAAATAATTTCGAGAACCAGACGTTCTCCTGGACGATTTCCGAAGCGGTCTGGGTAGTGATACCACTTTGGAGCATCCTGTCCGAAACACGCCAACACCCAGCGCCACCGGATCCCGACTCTTGGGGGATTGTTAATGCGATGCGCTGTTCGAACGCACCAGCAATCAGGGCGCCCTTTCCATTTCTCGAGCATCCCGTGACGGCGAGTTTGGTGAGATCAATATGGGATGTGGTGCTGGGGATCGTTTCTAGGACATCTATGATGCGAGAGATGCCCCAAGCCCAGGCCATCATCGCAGAGGCCGAGTGGCTCGTGCCGTAAAGTTGGTAGAATTTGCCTTGACCTCGACTCCCAGAGTTGACTTGGGCAGCCATATCATCATTGTTGAAGGTGATCGTAACGACGCCTGATGGTTTCGGAATGCTCATGCCACCAACTGCAATGATGGCAGGGAAAGGTCCAGTTCCAGTGGGGAACGAGACGCTGGCACTGAAAGAAATAGATTTTCCGGCCTCGGAGACATTGATGGTCAGGGTGCTCCCAGAGAGAGTGCCGGTGACGGACGATGGCTTGGGGGGTAAGGTGCCCAGCTCGTATTTCTGGAAGAGCTGGGAGATCTCTTCGCGGCGGCAGTCCCACTGAGCTTTGGTCGTTACCTTGGTCCCATCGAAGAATGTGAAAGGGTCGGGAAGGAATGAGTTAGACTTGAGAGTAGGGTTTGCGGGAAGAACTGGGCACCCTGCTGGAGCAGAGGTGGGTATTGGTGACCCGGTGACAGTAGTTGCTGGTGGGGCGGTCGTCGGGAGAGCTGTCGTTGGTGCAGGGGTCCCAGGAGTGGTTGTGGGCGTGGCACTAGCGGGGAGACATTGCGAGTACCAATCATTGAGCTTAGTACAAGATGCGCCAGATAGGCATTGTGTGGGACCAGTCCAACCGATACCGCCGCCTGAGGGGCTCGGGATGAGCAATGTTATTGCTAAAAATAAATACTTTCGCTTACATTGACCCCAGATCTGCTGCTGTTGTTGAGCGAGGGCAGGGAGTGCGAGAAGAAGAGCTATCAGAGATTGTTTCAAGGCCATACCGACGGTGGGCTGCGGCTCCAGAACCTATTGCCCGTCTGAGCTCCCATGGAACCGCTTTTTTATACTGTGGGCCACTTCCTCCCTCTGGGTACCAGAAGACCCGACAAAAATACAATCTCTCAAGCCCCATGGTCCGCTGCCACAAATCCCTATAAATAAGCGGGGAGCCGGATGTCATTGTGTCACATGTCGGGGCAGAACGTGAAGCCAATCCCATGCAATCGAGAGGATAATCCGACGGGAAAGCATATCTGGCCATTCAGTCTCAAGGTTTTTACCAGTCTAGGAATCAAGCTCGGGGTAAATGCATCAAAGTGGTTGATGAACGGGCAAAGTTCGCAGGTTTGCGAAGTTCGACGCCATGTTCCTCAGTGACCTTGGCTTCGTACACGTGGGGTGGTCGACCTTGGTGTTTAGGAAGGAAACGAAGCGTAGAAGGCGTTGGCCACGTTTACGGGGGCATAGATATTTCTATTTTTTGAAACTTGCATAACATATGTCCTTCCACGTGTGAGAGGGGTCGGAATAACTGAAGGACCAGATGACCATCGATTAACTTGTATGTGCCTGGTAGACCGCGGTGGTAATACCTAAACGAATAGAGATATGAGGGAAAAGTAGGAGCCCACCTCCGGCCTAAGATCCTGCCACCAGCATTATCACCGCCCTTCCGAGGGATTGGTTGACAGCGGTATCCGGGTAAACAGCCAGAGAGGAAGGGGAATTACTCACTAAGGTGTAACATCAGGCACCTTGTTAGTAGATTCGCTAGAAACAGGGACGTCCATGGAAAAGCCGGTGGACACTGGCCAGCGGTAATGGTCGTTCTGGGGAAGATTGGGCCAACAACCTTGGCAGTACCGTTCGGAGTAGGGATGCCGATAATGTTCCCCTGTGTCGACTTCCTAACACAGAGGTGTCGAGTCGAGCTTAAACCGAGTGAGCGTACTTGAACGGGGGTTGAATGCTAAAGAGTAGTGCAATGTGTCCAAGTTGGAGTCCGGTCGTCGGACTCAAATTTTTGACTTGGCATTAGCTGCAGCCATGACCTTTGCAAAGAGAATGTCCAAAACCGGTGAAGAATCCAAACCCCCTCCATGGTGAATCAAACGTACTGACCACACGGAAAGTGAAATGCTGTACATCTTGCGGTACAACGCCCTCCAGAGCGCCTGAGCATTCTGGTTTGCTGTATAGCCCTACACAACATCACAAAGGAGAGACGAAGGCAAAAAAAAAAGATCAAACAACATTATACGCCACTGATCAATTAAGGGTCTACAACTGCATTGCCCAACTTGAGCTCAAGTGAAGCTCGAGCCATGTTTCAGCTATGTACACCACAATAAGGAGGAAGTGAGGTAGGAGATAGGGAGGGTGCGATTAATTTCGGTGGCAGAGTAGCTTAGCTGTAAGTACTTTTGACGAGCGCGCCAAGTTATGAGTCTGGTCTCCTAGGTTACGCCGCCCAGCCAGAAACGACCCCACTTAGCGTCAGTCACCCATAGCATCTCATTTAACTCGAGGGTTAAAAACATCTGAAGCTCTTTCAAGGATACATTCTATGACACCAAGGTGATATATATAAAAACAGATCTATTAAAAGCAAATATACTTGGAATGAGTATTTAACTAGTGTACTTGTTCGGTAACCATCACAAGGACACATTCTGTAATTTCTGACCTCATCACGGAAGTCGTGTCAATAACGACAGGGAAGCAAAGGGAAAAACAAAACAAAAAAACAATTCAAATTCGGACCCGGATAGCCCCCTTATCGCAGAGAAATAGGAGCATCAAGGTAGCGATGAAAGTACACCAATACACATGGGTTGGGAGTTTGGTTTAAAAGACGGTCACGCCAACGAGGGCACTTAGGATGACACCGGCCCAGCCAGCCTTGGTACTTAGGGCACCGCTGCTCCTAGAAGCGGTAGCAGCCGCCGAGGTACGGGAAGCTGAGGAACTCTGAGCACGGGATGCCGATCCAGAAGGGGCAGCAGAGCGACTGGGAGAAGAGGAAGGGGCAGCAGCAGAAGTTGGGGCAGGTTGTCCGGCGAGGGGGGCGGTGCTTTGACCAGCAATTTGAGCCTTGACGACGTCGCTAAATGCTCCACTCATACCATCAAGCCTGCAAGGGTTTTACCGGGTGAGAAGGGGCGCCCTGAAATGAACAGTGTTTTGTGCGGGACTTACGTGAACTTGGCGGAGAAGGCCAAGGCGGGAATTGCGGGATCCTTGGGATCTGTAGCCGTCAGAGACTCAAAACGGATGAAGCTTTGGTTTGCGTTAGTACAGGTCGCACAGAGGGTGAACGAGACTGCTCACTAATTGGAGTCGTTGGGTCCAATCTTGGGGTCTGGAGTAAATGAGATTGAGCGAGTGGTATCGACATTCACGCCTGGAGAGATGGATTGTAGGAGGGTCTAAAAAATCACTAGCGGTCAGCAACCGGATTCATAGTTCGTGACACAGTACATCTCTCACCTGCTGTTGGGCATTGCCAGCATAGATGGAAATTTTGGCATTGCCGAACTGCTGCAAAGTAGGTGGGTCGGGGCTGTCCTGCCAGGTAATCTGGGCGGCTTGTCCTCCATGGAAGGTGGTAGAAGCCTGGGGGCTCGTCACCTAGAAGAGTATTTATTGGCTTACAACCAAGTCAAAAAGAGTCTAGGACACGTACGAAGACGGTTGCAAGGGCGGAGGAGGCGAGGACCAAGATTGAAAGAGTCTTGGAGATCATTTTGTGGTGGTGGTTAGACGCAAAAGAGTGGAATTGAAAACGATCGAAAGGGGAGCGCTGAGATGGTATGCGGTGGGGGTGAGAGAAAAAAAAAAGAGTGAAGGGATTTTTGATGGAGAACGATTTTTATTAGGGGCACCATTCTGTTCATCATGCATCATAACCCTTGATCCTATTTGGTTGCCAACGTCAGGAACAATCGTTTCGTTCTCATCCGGACTTGCTTCTCCCAGACGCCGAAACGTGTGGCTCGTTGATCGGCTGTGGCACATGCCAAGCATATGCCTCATCAAATCGCCTCGCAGGCGGTACTTGTGCAGAAAATTACAGCGAGAGTAGCAGATAGGTGGCGAATTAGACAATACTCGCTGGAGCCGAGCGCAAAGATCACTGTCCCCACGATCAGCGACCCTTGACGCGGCGGATAAACAAATGATTCATCATCCAGGAATCCGCCCGACTACATCGCAGGTATTCTGATATCGGAAGTCTCGAGTCGAGCACATAGTTATTTGCCTGACGGTGATACGCTCTGGCTCATTTTTCCGCAGAAACACTATCGCTACTTCCATCTTTTTGCCATGTGAATCGCGTCAAGAACCTGTCAGCCCCCGTCAAAGCAACCGCGTCCCCGTTCCCCATTGGGCCCTATGACTAGGTTACGACTCAGAGGCTCTTGTATCCAAGAATACAAAGGAGACGCAGTCAGGGGATCGCTGCATCGGAAGGAATGTTAAGCGTTCCAATTGTTGTGCTCCTCTGAGTCCCAGCAGCAAGGAATGACGGAGTGGGTAAATCACGTGACATGATCGGCCCGCAAAATACCGAAACCTTATCAGCGACAGCTGTACAGTCTGCAGACGATTCCCATCATCGCACTCGACGTCCTGCATACTCTCAAGACAACATGGGAAAAGGTACCCCTCGCCGCTACTCAACTGCACCATGTTTTTGACGACAAGCACGCGACTACAGTTCACGGCTCTCTTGCCCGCGCTGGTAAAGTCAAATCCCAGACACCCAAGGTCGAAAAGCAGGAAAAGAAGAAGACACCCAAGGGCCGTGCCAAGAAGCGTATACTATACAACCGTCGGTGGGTGGCATTGTAATTAAGAAGGAGAGACTTGAGTATTCATCTTGTGTCAGCTTCGTCAACGTGACAACACTACCTGGAGGCAAGCGGAGAATGTGAGTTGGACCTCGGATCATCACCCTTATCAACATACCATGCAATCGGGCGGCGGACATCTATTCTCTATTTCTTGCTGACTGGTCCGCCCCGTTTCCTGATGATACGAACGCACTTTGCATAGTTCACGCTGAACAACCGTGTTGACAACCATGCATCTTTAACGTCTTTCGCTCCTATCTGATCCATTCCCTCACCCTCTTCTCTCACCTCTTGTGGGCCATTACTGACCTACTGCACCTTCTCCAGGAACCCCAACCCCGAGAAATAAAGGCCCTGCCACCAAAAAGCATAATCATACGAGCCCGCTGCTCGTTCTGATCACGAACTGCCACGTCGCAAGGCCAAGGGCGGAGTAGGGTGGGATCAGAGGGCTCGGTCTTATGTATCTTATTGTTTCGCATTCTCTCTCTCCCCACATACGCCCATGTTGTGCTACTGTACATGCCAATCATGATAAGACCAAGAACCAAGAACGAGCGAGATATTTGATGCCGAGCACGTGCACAGGCGCGTGAGCCAGTGCAGACGTGTCCTCTTCGCTCTCACACAACCACCACCACAACCACCACCCCATGTTTGCTGAGGAGCTCAAGAATTTCAGGCGACTAGGCTTCCGCCATGTGCGTTCTTCCCGACGTTCTCGTCGCCCAAGGCCTCTGATGCGCGCTTCCAGGTCCTGCTCCAAATGTTGAATTTTGCCTCAGTCATTGCCTCGGGTCTGATGATTTGGAAAGGCCTTGGGCTTGTAACAAACTCGGAATCTCCAATTGTCGTCGTTCTCAGGTGCGCCACCTTCCATGCGGCCGTGCATGATCCGCTCAACCCAGAACCCATAGTGGATCAATGGAGCCGGCGTTCTACCGCGGTGACCTTCTCTTCTTGACAAACCCCGCGAGCGAACGGTACCAGACTGGCGATATCACAGTATACAAGATCCCCGGCGCTGATATTCCCATTGTGCACCGGGTGTTGGAGACACATGATGAGAAGACGCCCAAGGACCGACAGCTACTATTGACCAAGGGTGACAACAACTATGTGGATGATTTGGAACTGTACCAGGGCTTACAGTGGTTGGAAAAGAAGCACATTGTGGGCAAGGTCCGAGGGTGAGTTCCGTGTTGTGGACGTTAAAGTGACTCTCGAGGTTGATGTTTCCGCTTAGGTTCCTTCCCTACATTGGCTACGTGACGATCGCGATGGTATGTACCGCCATTTGTTCTAGCATATCCATTTCCTTACAAGGCGCCTGTTTCGGACTTTACAGAACGACTTCCCGCAGCTCAAGTATGCCTTATTGGGCGGTCTAGGGCTCTTGGCGCTGATACAGCGTGAATGAAATCGAATCTCCCCTACTTTTACATGTGTCCCTAATCTCGGTCCGTTGCGGTCGTGTGGTCATTTCGGGATCCTGGTAGTACCTTCTAGAGCTTATTAGCTTCACGGTAACACCCTTTTCATCGCATAGGATTGAAATCACTTTGTTGCTGAGGTTTGAGAAATATACCACCTTGTGTAAACATAAGTAATGGTAACAAGTTCCTTAGTCCGTTTCCTTGGCAGGGCAACGCGAGGCGGCACGAAGCAAGATGCAACTCGTATGTTCCGGCCATGGCAAGGGGTGGATTGCTCACGGATATCGAATTCTGAATACAACGAATTGATCAGCTTGCAGGCTATCAACAACGTTCCTTCCCGAGACAGGGTCCTTCCCCCCCGACAATGTTCAATCTCCACACCACTTGTTAATAATGAATTTTCATATTGTAGGAGGGAGAAAGAACAGCCTCAGCTTTTCTACGGAGCGACAGCCCGATTGGGCGTTAGGGCTATGTTCTCCATAGATGTTTCTAAAATTCATTGCATTTTATGGACGCTCAGTGTCTTCTTGATCATATATTCACGGTTCCAGCGGGCTTTGCCACCTCCAGGTCGATTCATTTCCGATATCGGGGTCGCTGCGGTTCTTCGAGGTCGACCTCTGGAGGGAGTTGTTAGGGGTAGATGAAAGCGTAGGGCCTAGTGAGCCAGGGCATTTAATGAAGGGGATATGTGGGAGTAAGATTTGCGGTTGGTTGTATAGCAAGGGTGATTCATTACTCTGACCAGGTCGATTTTGAGACTGATTTTTTTTTTCTGTGGGGGCTGTCAAGGCGTTTCATGTTCCCCAAATTCTCAATGGGGGGGGCAGTTAGAAGGACAGAGCGTTGCGCGTGTATAATGGCTGGCTGATACTCCCCAACTTCGAGAGTACCGGCGACTCCAAACGAACGGGACGTCTATGCCTTTTTTAGTATGTGTGGTTTGATGGCGTGGTGGTCCAAAAAAGCGTGTTCGTGTGGAATTCCGTGGACATTTAGCGAGCCATTTTCTCGGGCTTCTGTTACTCAAAAAATTCAGCTGTAGCTCGTGGTGAGAGTTCTGATTCCTGTTGTCTTTTCCTTTCGTTTCTATTTTTTTTTTCTTGACAGGCTTGGGAGAGGGATGCGGGCGCTGTTTAGGGCTGCAAAGGTCACAATAAGGTTATTGGCGAATTTGGAATCTTTCCAACCCCAAATCACTGGCACACACAACCTCCCTTCATGTACATACATGGTTCGCAGGGTTCGGGTTCCCTGTCCGAGAAGTATCTATTCGGCCGCCGGATTTATTACAAGGGGGGGGCCACTTCATCGATTCTTACTTAGGCCGAAAAGGCGACGAATCCCTGAGCCTCCCTGGATTCCCGAGCCGGCCCTGGATTCTATTTAGATTTTGTGATCTTAAGGGCTCTAAGTCGATAGGAAAACAAAGTATCTATGTCCTTGGATTGAAAAAAAAAAAAGGGAAGGGGGGAAGGGGGAGGAAGGGGTTTGCAGCACTCGTTCCGCACGTTGTAGAAACCCCACCCAGCGGGGTACTGAAACACATCTATGCCTTCTTTTCCCCGCTGATACCGGGAGAAATTGATGTTTTTGCTATTGCAGCGACCCACTCTATGACTTTGACGGCCCCATTCCTTGTTCCCGAGGTTATGCGTGTGTGTGTGTGCCCTGTTGTAACCCGAGCGGCTGGATCAAGTGGCTCACCCCATGAGTTGAAGCGATGGTGAGTCTCGAGGCACTCATTTTCTTGAAACAAGTTGACTGAGGAGCTTCTGTATGAATGAGAAGGGGTTAAGTGCAAGGTCAGCTGTTGATTAGGACACCCACCCACCCCCCATGGACTCGTATTTTTCGGATATCAGTTCCATGGGCACGGGAGCTATTGATTGATCTTTGGGAAACTTTAAAAAGTCGGGTCAGCTGGTGGGCTTCCATTCCTTGTAATATAAGCTATTTATGACTAGAAAACGCGTTGAAGACTCGCGAAAGCTATAGATCTCTTAACGAAAATGTGTACGATGGTTTCACATCTTCACATTTTGTGTGTGTATGTGTGAGTGAGGCCCCCTTGACCGATCCCTCCTCTCCGAGTTTCGAGTTGTTAGGAGCTGGTCTGCGAGCTCCCCGTTGGACGGGCGTTCATGAATTCTATGTCACGGGTGAAAGATCTGAACGAAGGGCTCGAACCGTTAGTTGTTTCGAGTCATCGGGTATGAAGGAGGTTTTGGATTTTGAATGAAATAAAGAAGTTAGTTCCGGAGAGGATTTCGATTTCCGAGGAAGACGTCAGTGTGTTTGAGCGGATCCTCCGTCGGTAAGGGATTTTTTATCACAGGCGTTTGTTTACCAGCAGTAGGGACACTGCGTGGGGTGCTGAGGGTCACTAGTAGCTGCCGTCCCAACTACTCCCAACGAATATTCGTAATGTGTTGGCGATTCTGGATTCACGGCATCGCTACTCTCGCTTATGTACTTACCGTAATTGGATTTACAAGAGGGGAATGTGAACCCTCAGAAAAGTACTGGATGATTTAGAGTGGGGCGAAAGTGTTGATTGATCGCAACACGCGCAGGACGATCGAAGGCAAACGGTACCGGGAAACAATCGTGATGTCACACGTTTGTGGTTTTGTTTCTCCGCCTTCTAGTCCACCCCCCTATTCCACTTCCGGCGGCACATCATAGGGCTAGGCATGACACTATTGTGTAAATAGTGTCTGCGCCCCCTTCCACCCTGCCCTGTCATATAACGACTGTATTCTTTTTGTAAGGACTAAAGTTCTAGATTTGGCTTCTAGTTGCTGTGGGTCGGGGAGTCATTCCTTCTGAAGGATCGATCAGTGAATAAATTAGTCCCGAATATATTACGTGCCAAGACCAAGGTGGGTCGCTGCGCCATGAAGGTTTCCAGGTGACAAGCGATGGAACCACCTACTGTATACGCCTAGCTTCTAGAGGAGCTGATGCTTAGCACAGTTTAATTATGTTATTTCTTAGCAGATTTGTCCGCGGAGTGAGTGGCCCGCATCAACACGAAGAGATTGACCAGAAGCCTCCACTAAGCTGAGGCTCCGAGATTTTCACAGAATGGAATAGCCCTGGCGGAACGCATGCGTAGATGATCCACTCTCATCCCCCTTCCCCCCTTCCCCCAAGGTCACTGTGTCACCCTCAGGGTTCTGGGTTCAATGCGAGCCCCTCTTGTGATATGCTCATGGCCAATTAAAATTCAAGGGCGAGTTTTGTGAAGCTGCTCACCGACAAAGCTTGAATTGGGGCTTCTTAGTACTATTTCTTCACTGACCGCTGCCTAGACGGTTTGCGTTAACAGCACTCGATGCCAAGTTAGGCTTAATGGTCAGTAGCCCTGGGCTTGTCAGTTTCCCAGACAACTCGAAGTATAAACTTCGGGKGACCCTCCTCTCCCTAGTGGTATTTTGATAAATTCAGGTGCACGCTAATTTTTCACAGAATCTGACTATCATCTTCCTAGTGTTCTGTGCACAAGGTCACCTTACCCTATACCCAAGGCACACAATTCCAATTAGGTTCAAATGATTCTTGTTGATATGATGCCTTTGCAAGAAATCTGGGAACCATTCACCTCTCTAATTCCGCAGACGCGCAGCGAATTACACGTTGCGCTTGACATTCCTTCATCCGCAACTGAGTCAATATTTAGATATCGTTTCTGTATGTTTATATTTCCCTCTTGATGAGCTGAATAATTACTCTACTCAATTTTCTAACTCTTACGGGCATTCGGGATTTCTTACAGCGTTTCGTGATAGGTATAGCCCCTAGTTTGGGGGAGTTCCGACGAACTTGATCAATCGTAAGCATTTAGGAATATGCGGGGATCAAAARAGATGGACATCATGTACATACAACGAAACTGCAATGGTAAGTAAGATCCCATGCTTGTTCTTCGAATCTAGCGCCGTGATGCCCCCCAACAGTCCCCCARTTTTAAATCGAAACGTCTATGTGTTTTTTTTTTTTAGGAACTTAAGCGCACCACTCCATTTCATTATATCATCATGGGGCGGGGAACTGAGAGCATCTACCCTCATGTACGTTGGAAACCCCATGGTTCACCGTCAAAACTCCGTGCGGGGGGGATAGCCCCTTAGTTTGGGAATTTGGTGCGCGAGAGGCTCCTCAGCTCCTTCGCATAGCGTCATACGTCATAGGGATTGATGGACTTGAGGGTATGATGTCATGGCTTTGAGTACCTGCTCAGACCAGTGTTGGAACGTTGATGGGCCATTGCCGCTGTTGTTGGACCAAGAATGGACGAGGACGACTGAGGACACAAAAGCGCCTGTCCCGAACTCTGTAGAATACTTGCTGTTAAAGATTGTATTGCTGTAAACTTTGATGCGGTCCGATATACTACGACCATTATCGATTAGATACGAAGGATTATAATTGATAACCAGAGATCTACCGACTACTCCTCCACTTCTCGCTTCATTGTGCTCGCGCCCCGAGCTGCCTCGATATACCCTCTCATCAGCGACACAACTTTTCTTAAATTCATCCTATATTTCGCAGACACCGGAACCACCACCACATCCTCCCCAAGTTCTTCCCTGACATACTCCTCGAGTTGATGTAGGCGTGCTTTGGCATTTTCTACAGCAGAGGTGGGTGTGTGATCGGGAGCAATGAGGTCTGCTTTATTTGCAATGACCATTTTTATCCGTAAGGACATGCCTTCCTGGTAGGTCTCGAGTTCACTTTTCAGGATCTGGATAGCCCTGCGGGGATTAACGTCGATAGTGGCAGTATCGATTATTCCCGACTGCGGCGTCTGGCCGTCCTCCTCCCGCGGGTCGGCTGCGATATCCGTAGTCAGCACCTCAGAGGTCCCCAAGTCCGTTTCTAGTGTCATATCGTCTGGCTGGGGCGGTGTAACTAAGGGGGAATTCGGGTCAGCGGAAAAGTCTACAACGCAAACGAGAGCAGGGGAGCGTTCGATGGCGCGAAGAAAAGAATGGCCAAGGCCAGCGTGTGCAAAGGGTGATGCAGAGTTTTCAATGAGACCTGGATTGTCCGCGATGGTGAACCGGAAGGACTCGTAAAGGTCAAAGTGGTGACCGGGTCTCGTTGGTTTTGATTCCAAATGAGTATCGAGATGGGGTGATGATGCCGCAGGAGAACCGGGTTGGGGTATTTGGTTCCTCGTTGGAGAGTTGGCGAATTCCCCCCGCTTCATCTTGTCCTCGAAAGCCTGTTCTTCTATTTTCGTTTCGTCGTAAACCGTTTCGTTGGGTACAAGTTCGCCTTCAAATGTGCCGTCTTCTGAGCCGCGTACTATGCCGATGACAGGGTTGAGAGTTGTGAATGCGTACCCTGCGACATCGGTTTTGGCTCTGCCACCTGTAAGAGCTCGGAGGAGCGTGCTTTTGCCTGCGTTGGGCATCCCTACAAGACCTATATCTGCTAGGAGCTTGAGTTCAAGGAAAAGGGTCGTTCGTTCGCCCTCRTGGCCACGAGTTGCGTAACGAGGGGTTCGGTTGGACATGGAGACGAAATGAGGATTCCCAAGGCCGCCTTGGCCACCTTGTGCGATAAGATGGCCTAGATACTCGGGCTGTCGGATACCTAGGGGAGCATTATCGGCCTCTGTTGTCGAGGAGGACGAGTGGGGGGATTCGTCCTTGTCGAGATCAAGCATGATGGGATTCTCGTCATTTCGCCGGCGCCGGGCGAGCCGACGCTCTCGCTCGAGTTTGTACATGGCCCGCTCCGCCTCTTTGAAGTCGTCTCGTTCAGCATTGGACTCTCCGTATCCGGGATAGTGCAGCCATCGTTTCTCCCGCATGCGTTCCACYCGTGAGCTCGTTGCCAGTTCGTCCGCCGCCATGGCCTCTTCCTCGCTCTCCCACTCGTCCTTTGCTCTTCTCGGATCGTCGCGCGGGAGCTCTCTGACGACGGTGCCGAGGGGCACCTTGATGACGAGCGGTTCGCCCGCCTTTCCGTTCTGCCACGTCCCCTTGCCGTGCTCTCCCCTGTGGCCGCGGATGCGGCTCGGGATGGTCGAGAGSGTGGTGAGCTCTGGCGTGGGGAGCAGATACACGGACCCCCCGCGGCCGCCGTTCCCGCCAGAGGGAGGGCCGAAGGGCTTGAATTTTTCTCGGTGGAAGGCGGCACAGCCATCGCCGCCGCCGCCGGCGCGCACGGTGAGGACGAGGTGGTCGAGGAAGGCGTGGCCGGCCTGTCTGCGCTTCCAGTCGGCCCGGCGTCTGCGGGCGTAGGCCGTTGCAGCGTCCTGCGAGGCTCTGCGTGCAGATGAAAACATGAGGGTTTCCAGAAAAGGAAATGACGGATTTTCGTTGCAAGTCATGCCGCCTACCGCCCTCCCTTGCCATGAGGATTATTGATTTCTTCCTCTCATGGCCGCCACAGGATCTCCCGCCCGCTCCCCCAGCCCTCCCCGCATCGTTACCCCGGGCTCTCTGCCAATAATTGTCGCCCAGTTCGACCAGCCGAACCGCAACGAGCACTGGTCGCTGATTGTCATTGTCTCCAGCACCACCAGCCATTCTTTCGAGATCCGGGGCAACAGGGACTCGTATACATACGTCCCTGGCGTCATCAGGAAATCTCTTTCCGGCGTCACCGCTTATCGTGGCGGCTGTCATGTGGGCAATCTTCCTGAAAACAAGCTGGATGAGCTCCAACAGATGTTCGAGCACATTCCTATCATCAAGCACGACGCGAGGTGGGATCCGCAGGTGTGGGTCTTGGATGCTCTCAAGATGCTGAAAGAGGAAGGGTGGGCATTCAAAGGCGTGAATGAGGCTGTTGTGAGAAAGGAACTGCAGGAGGATATGATGCGATGGAACGACATGGACGATACAGTGGACGAGAGACTGCTGTCGGTGATTGAGGCCGCCATCCAACAGGGTAACCGTTCAGTACTCAGTCCTTTGGAGGACAAGCCTCATACCCTTGTGAAAATCGCTTAGCATTTCTTTTTTGCACAGGACTATCATTTCCCACTTCATTTATCCTCTCCTCACTTCAATCTTTGCAACCACATTCATCATCGATCTATCTACAATTAGCGTCCATTGCATATAATTACCTCTGGTGGTTACCCTGTTTCTTCGTACACACGTCCCTCTGTTTCCTTGGTGCAGAATGTTTGGGAAAGCTCAATGTAATACATCTTGTACTCAACCAACTCTCTGACTATGATTATCATGGTTTTTTTTTTTTTCTTTCACCGATGCGCAGTAAAACCCATTGGGAACGCGGACGTCCGGCGCAGCTGAACTACATAGCAAACCATCGAACGATCAGGGCGCGTACCTCTTTTGTATAGCTCGGGTGGGTTTCCCGACACTTGTACCGCGATTTGAATCTTGTGCGCGTGGACTCCAATTTACGATAGTTGGAAAGCGCTTTGGAGTTCCTCATCAACGATTCTGACTGTGTATGGTCGTTCAAAGGTAGAAGGCTATCCCCGCATGATGATAAACCTCCGCGTTCAAATATCGTATTGTTGTCAACAGCTTTAYACAATATAAGAACTGGGGCGACACGTAGAGGGGCTGCCCTCGTTATATCGCAAAGGCAGTAGGTTTTAGGCCGATCGCAGGAACCTAGGAGCTGTTCATCAGAATCAAAAGTACTTACACATGTTCATTGTGTGAGTCTTATGCAGCAGTCGGTGTGGCAACCCATACATCCCGGGAGCTTCTACGACAGTAGGAACTTGACCAGACAGAGCCGCGGTTTTTKTTTTTCGTTTGTGGGCTGTCAAGTTCAATGTAAGATAGGCCTCGCTAGGAACAARTCTTGATTCCTCCAGCACAGGGAGAGTACAATTAGTACCTAGGAACAACGATATAGGTTAGCCAGGTGAACTCCCAGGTTTTTTTATTCAATTCTATACATACAGTGTTATTTTGGGGAAGAATAGCCTCTTAGGTGATTCTCTGATGATGATTGAGGCAAGCAAAGAGGGTAGTCGAAATCTCAAGTCCTTATGTCGCCGCTTATGTGAACCAGTCACGTGACAACCGAAGGTGTGAAAGCGTAACACAGAACACACCGAATCTCCACTTGTAATGAGACGTCCCAATAAAGTCTCTCCAGCCAAAATTAAGGACCTTCCACATAAACGAACAGTCAAAAATTGCAGGCTATATTGAGCTCAGGCTCTTCCACAACTCAAAAAGCAGCCCCGGAACCCACAGCATTGGCTTGTCCATGGAAAGAGAGAAGGGAGGGGTTCTAGAGGGAGAGTTCTGATGATGAAAATGAAAATTTGACGTTTAYGGAGGCAGGGACCATCTACAAAAACTGTGATTAGGGGTGGCCGAATTGGAGACTATGGAGAAGCTAAATCATCCTTGGCATTATTTAGGCACCTCTGGACTCGAAGATTTTGTCGCGCTTGGCGCTTATATAATACAGATTACACAAGCTTGTTAACGACGCCTGTGAACCTCATAGGGACTACATTTCGAAGACTGACAACCAGCACCAAGTCACATTACCTCGTCCAACCACCAAAGTCGATTGATGACCATGAGCTTATTATCATCTTGCGGCTCTGGACAATGATCCTTGCCGATCACATGATGATATGGGCCCAAGGGGCGGAGTGGGCCGAGCCGATCGAATGTTGCGCTTGCACCCAAGTCTTCATTCTACGAGAGTTGTCACGGTCCGATCATTTTATCTACAGATCAGAAGCCTCGCGGGACCGCAGGTACGAAAATGGCGCTGACCCCTCCCCCTTTCCCCCCCCCCTTCTGATTATTGTTGTCAAACAATATGGCCGTCACAAGTACCAGTGATGGCAGAGATTTTCTGGTAGCTGGCGATCACCATGTGAATGTAGACATATTGTAATTCCCGGTTTTCTCGACTCTGTGGGCTCGTTGCTCAAGTACGCAACTCGTGTTGCAAATATCTATTTATATGTACTGAGTGGGTACTGAAATCTATACAAATGGGCCGGGTCAGAAATCCCAATTTCACATGAAAGGTGCCCACTTAGGAACCACCTGATACTGAGCAAACGGTCCACATTTACGAAAAGGTAGATGATTTCCTACACCAACATTCGATTCTCTCTGACCACGGATATTACCTCTCGGTCTCCTTGGCGCCCTTCAGAAAGGGGCTGCAGTGATAAACTTTTTCCATGCGATTTGTTATCGATTTTTGATAGCATGCAGGTACATGAGCAGGAGTGGGCAAGGAATAACTACGAGTAACACGCTGAGAGGAACCTGAATAGATGAAGTACACGGGGCCTGCAGGAGTGCACAGCCGCTGTGGACCCTGTTGTGCAGGGTCATTCAGGATTGTCCTCGCCCGGCAGTTGCCGTGCAACAATTAGAACCCTATTTTGCCTAAAATGATATGTGTTGCTCCAGGTCGCTCCCTTGTAAATGCAATCTCTCCACAGCATACTCCCATTTCCCTGTTTGGCTGAGTGGGTTCGGACCTCGTATGGAGTCCATTAGAAACAGCGTCGTTTTCTGATTCCTCTGATAATGTGGATTGAGTGGCAGTGGCTTGCTAATAGTGCAAGGCATGTGGTATGTCTTGAGCGCAATGAAGGGTTTCTAGTCTGCTTCGGTGCCAGAAAAATTAATGAATGTTGGAACGGGTTCTTGACTGCCAGTCGAACACCTTAAATATTAAAACCAGCCCTGTTTAACACAAGTCGTATGAGTGCTTGGAAGACATAGTATTTCGGAGTATTTTGACTTGAAACGAGTATCGATTCTTGGTTATCATTTCGAATTTGCATCTGTGCATCGATATTGGGAGATAGATCAAGAAGAACTCTCAGCGATTTGAGCCAGGCTCGCCCCTGGCTGGCTAGCGGTTGAGGCCCCCTAAACTATTACCTCCGAACTACTGACAAGAAATGAGGGTTTGTTTTCGCGCTTCAGCAGTTCGCCGGTTTCAGTGCTATGAATATATATGGTGGGTGAATACATGTTCAGCTCGCTACTTGTCCCATACCGCCAACCCTCAAACCCTTGGCTTCAGGAATTCTAGGATGAAGTCTTTGACATAGTGAGCTCTAAATCGCTTTGGGATCGTGGCCCCTGGGAGCCAACTAATAATGAGCGCTCGGTGCATATATGAAAGGGAAAGAGGCCGGAACATGGCGCGGATTCGATTCATTGGTAGCCCCACCAAAAATGCAGCTGAGCCTCAGTGTGTGGGCGAATGTAACCTAGAAACGAGTGTAATAAGGACTTCATTCCAAGAATRGGATTCTACCGGCATGTGCTGTTGAGTATGGATGGGGACGTTGGGATTGAGACTCAGGAATAAAATGAAGATGTTAGTTGATTTGTTAAGTGACTTGGGGCAACATTGCTTCTCACCATGAGCGGGCAGGGGGACACACCTGCTGCGATCAGCCCTTCGCCTGGGGCTTACAGGGTGAATGCCGAATGTCCTTGGACCCGTGGAATCGCTATTAAACATCTTTCCAGCCGGGATCACTGAAATGAAATCGCAGCAGCACAACGCCGAGCTGGTGGTGATACCGCTAATAATAGTATGTGATCAGCTTGGGAGGAGACGTAAAATATCCTAGGCAGGAAACGTGGTGTCGGCAAAATGAGCTTCATGCCTGATCGATTGGGGACCGACGGTCGCGGAACCAGCTATGTATTTGTCCCCCCGTTTGTCACAAACATCTGAAGTCGGGCATTGAGCCTAGCTGATAGCACGAGATCAAAAAACTGATACCATGTAGTAGGATCCGTTCGTAGCGTTGCACGTTCCTCTATCGAAGAATGCTCGGGGTTCGCGACAAGTCGCTATTATTTGGGTTCTTTGCGGGCCACTAGTGCCCGATTGTCTGCGGGTTCGATATTGAACGTTAAAACAGTCCAGCGAATCATCACTGCTTGTGATGAGTCGGCATGCGCCGAAGGACCGACAGAACCCGAGGATCAGACACGTGCAAAGCGTAGCTTAACGGCATTAGCCGACGCTTACCCTCATTCACCCCTATTCAATATGGCAAATTCCCGCGAGGCTACTTTGGGCTGTGAGGTATGGACTAACCACTTTTGTCGGACTGTTGACGGGTGCCGACTCAATGCATCGGTAGATTACAGCGTTTGGTTAGAGGTACATACATGGCATGGGGAAATGGGAAGGTTTGTGGGATGATAATGTGAGGCTGAGCATCTCCATATCATCCAAATATCATTGCCGATGTTTTGATTTGCGCGGCCGTAACTTTCAGTTTAGATGACGGGAGGGATAAATTGACAGAATCAGCTTAAGAGCCCAGGCCTGGCTTGGCCAATGCACCACGACTTCGAGCCGGATTTGACTATTGGCTTCTTGAGCTGGGTTCTCTGAGTTCCTGGGATTACAGTACAGCGAGGCTGTCGGGTCATGTATTTGCAGAATGATCATTTTGGAGGCGTTTGTTTTTGTTTAGACGCTGACCCCCATTTGGAAGGCGACGGGGATCTTCTGTTAATGAATGGTGTTAATAACTTACGATAAGTGTGGTTTAGTCGGGCGTAGTGTCTGTGTTTAGCAACGGTCCCACTGAATGCGTGGTTGTGTAGCATATGACTGGCTTTGATACTGAAAGAGGTCCAGGTACAATCATCGCTCGCTATTGATTCGACTCCACGACCACCGCCACAATTCACGGGATGCATACGTAGATACCTATGACGCTGCTTGGGTCTTCTTCAATGGCACAAAGACGCCGTTGCAGGCTCGGTGGATTTGGCTACGGTGGATATGTTTCCCCTGACCGCATAGCGGGGAACTTGGACGAGTGGAGTCTGAGCGGAATATCGCATCAGCRTTACCTACCCTTAAACAAACAGGTCTCTCACGCTTGACCTCAGCCGAAGGGGATAAGCAACCACAACACGGATCCACATGGCTGAAGGAACTGGGGCTGGTTGTTTGGACAAAGTCGAGTGAAAATCAATCCAAATGGTCGACATCAACCCGCCAGCCTGGGGCGGAATTGTGCTGTGGGACAGGGCGATGTTTGTGGCGAAAGGTATTCAAGTGTGTCGGTGTGGGATTATTCGATTCAGTGAGCGAGCGGTGGTTAAAGATCGCTGATACACATGCAGATGGTTCTGAGCGGAGTAGAAAGATGGAAAGTATATCGAATGGCTGTTAAGGGTATTCTTGAAGTATGCGATGTAGAGAAGCGCGAGCCCAAAGAAAGTAATTTTGATAGGTGGTGGTCTTCTTTGTGCCTGGTTTGTGGGGAAGATATCTATTATCAGTGGCCTATTTGCARTCCCTCTCTATGAACGAAAGCTGTTGGAGGGAATCGTTGATAATTAGGCGCGAGCAGTGTTAGGAGACCGGCCGTAAATTTTGCGCGTTCCCTTCTACATGACGATCCCATTGTCTACCCCGATGGTTTGGCACGGTAAATCAACGCTTTGGTGGAGTATTCGATTATTTGAATATAAACCGYTCAACTGTTCTGGAGGGTTTTCCCTTCGCGGTTGCACATTGTCATTCTCTACTCGCCTTATCAAAACGCTTGACCRGGCGTGAGCCTATGTGGCGTTTGAATTAGAACATAAATARTTGATGAGTTACAATGTTCTCGTGATCCCATACAACCCCGCCGAGCATTGGATGTTTACAAAGGGTGCGTTTGTAGGGAATATAATCAGTCGCAGGCTTTACAACCGGCTTGAATTATTGGCCGAATGGCCTTCATTCTTATGTATCAATCCAGTTCTATTGTCAGGTCGGGCTCTAGGCTGATCACCACCCTCTGGCTGACGTGTTCCATACACTGTGTTTTGAGTGTCGTTCCTGRCCCGTTCGTCGCGGCAGCAAGGGCTGGAGAATGTCTGTGAAGCGCTGTTTGAATCTCGGCATTGTGGCATCCATTTGGCATCCATTTGGTATCGTGAACGACAAAGCGCGGGAATGTTTGGTGGCGTCGTACTGTTCGTTACAGTTTCAAGTCAGGCATGGGATCTGATTGTATAGTTATGGACTAGGCTGAGCGTCTGCCGCTACACAGGCGTTTGACTCAATTGCGGTGTCAACTTTCACTTTGCTTAGACAATGTACCTTCAACAAACATTAATCTCCATCAGCGAGGGTTAACTGGAGTGCTGGAGCCCTGAGACGGTCGCTTGTGACCAACCTGCCACATAGCCGTGGTGGGAAGAGCGTTCACCCTGTATAAACTATCGTGGCTCTTGGGTAAGGAGCCTGAATCGCGGAGCCTTTGCCTGGTTCATGACTATCCAAAGAAAAATGAGTCGATGAGGCTTGATGTTCCGACGGCTTAGGGAAGTTACCCGAGCGTGCTCTTGCCTGAATGGTACATTGTCTTTGAATGACATATGAGTAAAATTCCAGCATCGTTGTATGTAATGTTGGGAAAGACCCGAGAGGGAATGGACATCCTGCTTTGCATTGTGCCAGGTACTCCCAGTCAGTTGTGGCTCCACTTGCACTGCCATGGAAATGGGCAGAAGTGTCAGCGACCTGGAACAATGGGCCTGGTGGGGGGTAAGCGAATCATGTCACACTCCTGGTCATGGACCTGAGGGGATGGGCACAAGCACAGGGACGGTCCCAGCACTCACCGCTCCGCGGGTGTCACGTAGCGCTGAAAAAGCGAGTGGTTTGGTTCAGGTGGATCTAATACTGCGAGTGCTCTGCAGCTCAGCAGCACAAGTCATTTCCGGGCTCGGATATGACGACCAGCACGACAGACGCATTTTGTGTGCACTCTCGACTTTGACTGGGGGCGAAGAGGAAGGAAAGGCTCGGCAGCTCTGCCGCGGCCCAAATCTGGACAGGTACGCGATCGAGATCTGCCTTCCAAAAGAAGAATCGGATCCGAGTCGGATGGATCGTGATCGTGGTGGTGTATAACGAGACGTGACAGTGCCGGTGACATGTCTCGTCACACAGGTCAGTCGCACCGTACGGGCGGCCCTCACACCATTCAAGAAAACAAATCGAGGACGTTGTGCCGGCCTTCATCTTTTCCTTCCCTCCACCACCATCGCGGCCTCCATGGACCAGCAGCCGCAGCTGACAGCGAACACTCCGTGAGCTCGCCATCCCTTGCGACGCTCCCCATAACGCTCACCATCATTCTTTATAGTCAGATCCGCTCGCGCATCACCGTTGTCTGTGCAGAGGTACGCTACACCTGACTATATGCGCTTCTATCTCATCCCCTTCCCTTCCCCCCCAGTGCAAACGTCTCAAGCTCAAGTGCGATCGCCGTTCGCCCTGTAGCAGCTGCACCAAGCGAGATACTGTTGCACGATGCATATATTCACCTGCCGCCGCTGAGAAGGTTGACCTTCATTCCCTCAACAACCGCCTAATGCAGGTCGAGGCGACATTAGCACAGATGACGGCTGGAACGTTCCAATCAACCTATCCCCCTGCTCAACCCCAGAGTGCTACAACAAGCGCCGGCCCAATGAGTTCTTCCCTTATCCCCCCGCCAGCAAATCCATCTTCGAGCCGAAACGTCCCCTTCCCTCCCAACAACCATCTTCACCACCACCACCCTACCGCAGTGATGGCGCATGTACATGACTCTCCCCACCCCCTCGCTCTGACACTCGATGAACTCCGTTCTGTCTGGCTGGACTCGATGGATTCCAGTCGCCCTGGTCGGGTCGCCTCAGGACGGCCGGCCCCCGCAGTGAAGACCGAACTTTCCCCGGTGGAACTCGAACAGCAGATGAGACTTCGCGCTCGTCCTAACCCTGGCACGTACCCTCATTCTCGTCACCCGAATCCTCAACCATATCTCCCCCCTGTCAACGCATACTATCCAACCGTGACACAGCCTTCCCATGGGTCTCTCTCAAGCTACAACTTTTCCCAATCCTCTTCCCATCAAGTTGCTGGTGTCACCCCCGCACTTCTCGATTTCCTACCCACTACCCAAATATGTATGCGGGTCCTCGCTCAGGCGAAGCTTGCCCTCGGTCAACGGCCACTTCCTATACCGGGCGGTTGGCGAAAGTTTGAGCTCAAGGCCCTTCGACTTCTGAATCGTCGTCCCGGCTCGGGGTATCCGAGCAACGGAGCGGAGTCCGGAAACGTGAGTGACGAAGAATCCGACGTTGAAGGATCAACCTCCGCTAGCAAAGAGAAAAGGCGATCTGAAGAGGGCTTGACCTTTTTCGCAATTCTGTGTGCTATCTTGGCTATCGGTGCCTCGGTCTGTCCTCCCGATGTTCTTAGTGCAGAGAATGTCAATGCCGGGTTCCTCTACGCCATTTCTCAGCAGGCCCTGTCTATTTGGGAAATGAACGCCCCGTCGTCAAGAAAATGCAAGAGAGATAAGATTTCGTATCTGGTCGCCTGTCTTGCTGGCATTGGATACTTGTTGCTGGTCACCCCAGACTGTTCGGATGACACGGAAGGGCGAGAGAGCGAGCACGATACGGTAGATGGAAAACCGAGAGCTATTTGCCAATTGGTACGTTCCCATTAGCTCTCCTATTCCTCCTTTTCTTCTCACCGTGATTCAGGTGGGCAAAATGGTTAACATCGCGAGAGAAATAGGGCTTGGGAAGGAGAAAGCTGCTTGGCCCGAAGGAGAGGACGAGGGACATGTAAGCGCCGGTTCTGAGGTTCGGAAGCAAAGACAGCGTGCATGGGATGATATCAAGAGAGTTATCTGGTGGGATGTGATGTTCTACGATTTGTACGCCYTTCCTTCAACTGCTCCCTTCGTGTGGGCTGATCATCGCTGCTAGGTTTACTTCAGATGCTCTTGGCTATCCACCCCTTATCTCCCCGCTATCGTACTCAGCCAAGCTCCCTGAGTTTGCGGACAACTCATTCGAAGAYGGCACGAAGAGGTACTTCTTGGCTCGTTGTCGGTGAGTATCCTTTATGTTTCTTCTTACCGCTGTCGCGACGCCCCTTGTGGCGCTGGTCGTCATTTTTCATTGACTGATCGCAACTCCTTCCAGACTTGTCCAACTAGCGCAGCGCGTCAGACATCGGTTATCTCACCCCGATTGTTGCTGCGGATATACTTTCGATCAAGCCATCACACTCGAGGACGAAGTTAGGAAATGGAGTCGAGAGTCTCTTCCCCAAGATGAGGATGACACCGAAGAGCACAAGCGTCACAACTGGGAGCTTTCCCTTACCGCTCAACTTTTGGTGCTGAGGGCGTATATTCCTTTCTTAAGCTCTTCGAGCTCCTCGGCTACCGTCAAACGGCAAGGGCAAGGAGCCTCTGGCCCTGGTAAACTCGCTGGGAGAACGAATTCGACTGAGAAACCGCAAATTCAAGGCAATGCGGTGGCTATGGCCACGCAATCCTGTCTCGGTGCCGCTCAGGCGATACTACGACTGGGGAACAAACTACACGTCTCCCTTTCCAAAGATCTTGGTGGCTATTCGACAATTGGGCCTGTGCTAATGGATTTCTATCCGTTGGAGAGGTTGGTGCTAGATGCTGTCGTTATCACCCAGTCGTCGACCGCTGTCTCAGTTGTAAGTGAAGCGGAAGTGAGGAGAGGGCTAGAAATTTTGGTTGAGAGGGAGTTCGCTCTGGGGAAGGAAAGGAGGGATATATGGGAGATGATCAAGCGGCGGGTGCCCACCACCAGCAAGCTGCAGATCCCGTCGCAGGTTCCGCAAGTCACCCTCAAGCGGAAGCACGATCAAGTGGAAATCCCGGGGACTGCTTCGGGGACTGAGGTTGCGGAGGGGAAGAAAGCGGAAACGCCCTCAAAACACTTGAAGTCTTCTAGTGGGCATCCTAATATTGGCGTGAGGTTCCGGGAGGGTCGCATGCTTCCGAGTGGACCAGTTCGTCCTGGTGAGACTAGGTATGAGCGGGAGAGTAGGTACGAGAGGGAGAGGGAAAGCAGCCGAGCTTATAGTGCAGCGACGAACGCTCAGGGGGGAGAGATGAACAGTGATGGGCAGGTGAGTGCTGAGGCGATGAAGGTCGAWGGACGAACGAGGACGAGGCTAACAAATCTCGTCTCTGATTTATACGCGCTTCGTTCAATGACACAGCTCAACACCTCCACTCACCAGCACTCGCCTTCAACCGCTCAACCCCAACAACATATGGGATCTTTCGTCAGCTCGCCGACTACATTCTCCCCAGAGCACCAGCCGCCACAGCTGCAGCCACAGTATCGTATGTCGCTCAGTCGCCCTATGGTAAGAACCAAATTTCATGTGCAAGTTGAGACGTCCTGACACTGCTCTGTTACCTCAGCCTCAGACCCACCACCACCAATCTCATGTACCGCAGCATCGAGCGTCGTTTGATCATACCCACTCCAAGTCCATGTACCGTTTYGAAGAGAGTGCAGGTACGTTATTCATACATCTTTATTGGTAGCCTCATGCTCATTCGTTCCCTTCAAAAAGGTGCCGTACCGGTCTCTGCATTAGTTAGCGCCTATGGAAACAGCGGGCATAACGGTATGCCAGGAGAAGCAAGTAGTACTTCATCCTCTTCCCCCTACCAGCCCACCACACCACCCTTCAACGCTCCTCAGTACAACAGTCCTGAGAATCTCCCTGGGCGTACATCAGCCTCACAGCTTACCAACGATAGCCCARTGATTAATTTCAGCGGTACTGATGGCCAATCAATGGAAAGTTTTGCTGTCGGGAATCCGCCGAAATTTGGAAACGACTCACGACATGCGCCCCCATTCGAGAACCCTCGTCCAACCTTTGCCACAGAGAATCCTCAGCCACAGGCCTTCGATAAACTACAATCACAGCCTCCCATGTTCAGTCACCCTGGAGGGGAAAACAGTGAATCCCCGACGCTAACTGTTTCCTCATCGTTGGACAACCACTCTCATGGCTCAAGTCCGCCTACATTTGGTGTTTCTCACCAAGACGCCACCCACGCGGCCCCTGGTTATTTCCACCCTGCATCCGCTTCGAGCGTCGACAGCTACGACGCTAGCAACATTCATCAGATTGCAGTAGGCTTGGACGGTAGTGTCCCTGGGACGCCGATATATGAAAAGCCTCAACTTTTATACGACAAGGCACACCAACACCACTTGTTACAACACGGCGCTCAGGCCATGGCTGTCGGCACTCATCCCCACCACGCCATGATGTCTAACAGTTTCATTGGTGAACAACAGGCATTGGCAATGGCCGGGGCCCCGCAGACACCGCATCATTCCTCCCATCAGTCGTGGACGTCGACTCAACCAACACCTCTCGTTGGGGTTCCTGCCGGTCAGCCGTTCTGGTGCTGAGGCTACGCGCTATGAATATCTTTCACCTTCCTCTATTGAAGTCTTCTCTCCGAGCTGTTGCTACAACTATAATCCCCCGTTCACCATCTACCCGCACCAGCTCACGAACGGGCTTATCTTTTTCAGCCATCTAACTGGTCCGTGGCTTGAATGGCGGTCACGAGTCAAAAAGTTTCGTCACGAACCACCTGTTTTTGGCTTGGTGACTTAACCTGCCAGTGCGATTCTCATCATTTATTCCCATGCCATCATCCACCCTTACTCCACTGATGTGACGACCTCTCATTCGCTCCTTCTCCCCTGATATCGCTGTGCCATTCTCGTCTCAGCGTGACTGTATATATGTATGACTTTCTATGGCTTTGGTACGTTACTGGCCGCCTATCGCCGCACATCTATCCCACACATCCCGCGCTTCACCTGCAATACGCCGTCCCAACTCGGACGCCGCGAATATTTGGGTTTGGTGAATTGCGCACTGGTGGATTTTTTAGTCATAGACTCGGTGAGTAAAGATTCTCGACTTGGACACACTTTTCCATGCTCAACGTGCCGTTACCAGTGTGTGCGGTAGAGAGAGTCAAATGCGTAACACCAACAGATTATCTACAGTTTGCAACTGATCTATGTACCTCACTTTGACTTCATCTCCATCAGTACTTACTGTATTTGTTTCGTTTCGTAGTATGATAGTTGCTTTCCTCAAATTTTTAACTTGGGTACGGGCGGATAACATATGGAATACTATTTTAGAATCCTTTCGTGTGATCATACAATATCGACCGTCCACCTGTTGAGTTACAGGGGAATAATGGCTATTATACAGAATTCGTGAAAAAAAWTTTGGTGGCGGGGGAAAAGTTTCATGTGTCATAAACGCAAGGAGCAGGGAAGGAAGGGAGATGAGCGGTGGTATCCATCCCAAAAATAATCTGAGCATGACATTTAAGCGTGACCCGTCATCGGGAGGCGAAGAGGGACTTGATTGATTTGAAGGGATGCTGCAAGAAGCCATAACAAATTGTCTAGTGACAGAATCCCCTGCCAGCAGTCGAGGCAGCTGTCGCGGAGGTGGCAAACGTTTGGCCCTTCTCGAGAATTCCGYTCATTATCGCCCGTATTTCACAAACCTCCGGCTAAAGAATCGGGRTCATATTTTATGCCATGTAGGCCGCGGGGCGAGATGAAGCATTGCATGGATGTTGTGCTGACGTCGAACACCGCTTCGATTCTGATAGGGGGCAAAGGCAGACCATTCGGCACCAATCATCGAAAAAGCGCTGGCCCGTTATGGGATGACAGTCAATAACAGGGCTTGATAGTGGACCTGGCCGCATGGCTGGATGGATTCTGGCTTGGTCGAAGCCAGAGTAACAGCCTAAGGGCGGGCAGAGGTAGAGTATTGATGGCCGTGGGACACCCTTCTTGGTGACGGATGATTGCGTTTGGGGGGTTTCTCGGGTGCACAAGGGGCAACTTAAATACTCTGGGTTGCGAGGCCTACAAGAGACACAAGCGCTACTTGCGTTGGATGAAACCTGATCGCTTGAACATTTTAAGAAATGGCTTGTTTACGAATGACAGAAACACACTTGTCCGTTGATTATAGTGCTTCAGAGTAGGGCTTCGTTGACGATGGTAGTCGTGGGGGGGCGGGGTGGCTGAAGTACATTGTCGCTTTGATCCGTTTTAATCGGATGCGAAATAGAGTTGAAGCAAGCGCAAACAAAGACACTGGTTCAAGGGGAGATCAAATAAAGTGATGCCTTTTTACTTTTGACAGGGAACCATGGYTTAGGKRCCCAAGATAYGATGCTGCTAGGAGCAGAGGSATTTGCTGAGCTGCCTCTATCGAGAACTCGGTACTCACCRTGGGCRTCCTGCCAGCTCGGTTCTAAAATTTATGACATGCGAAATAAGCGGCCTGCAACCCAGGAAGCGCCAAAGCAACGGTCATATGCAGTAATGGGATACTACAAACCCGATGCAAATGGCCCGTACGCTGGCCCAGTAGTATCACAAGCTTTACCTGATATTTTAGCTGAACTCTACAAGCTTTACACCAAGGAGCCCGACGTGACCTGACGGCAACTGAATAATCTGAATGTTTATGCTTACGCTAGGGGAACTCGTGTGRTTAATCTATTGTCCGCTCGTACATTATCATAAGATCCATTAACGACAATGAAACCCCATGAATGTAGAAAGTAAGGCTTAGTTTGAATAACGGYGAATTGTCAGAATTATTCGTCTATCACGTGTGCCAAGCGGGTACACAGGCGATTATGAAGTCCTACTTCGAAGCTATCGAGTTGATYTTCGGGCCCGAGATCATATAATCAGAAGGCCGTCAGTCCAATCGGACGACTTAGATTTCTGCATTGTAGATTATCGATCATTCTGCCAGACCTCCCCGCTCTCCATTCTCCCAAACATTCACTTTACTTGTACTCAAAAAGAATGAGGTTTCATTCGCTCGCCACAGCGCCTTTGAAGCCGAAGCGCTTCAAGTTGCCGCCCCTGCCTTCACGAAAATAGAAATCAAGAAATATAGTTTACCCAATGTGGGGCGTAGCTTGGCGTAACATAGCTTTACGAAACTGGGCATGTCAAGRTGATCGACTTCAGTGAGTTCGTTCACCGCGAGTCTGGCACGACTTCCGTTAAGCGCCTTATTCGACTAATGGTATTCTGATCGCCGTGACCGATAACGTACCGTACTGCTCGCAATGCAAAAAGTTTTCACTTTATGTGTAATATACATTGTYCAGAGTGGCGYAMAAAGGGGCCYTTTGATCGTCACCGTGACCACCYGGTCAAACRCAGGTTGGCTCASTYAAATATCTACGATTCGTATAGAGAAAATGGCGGGGGCGTCCTCGGGTCATGTTTTCTATTTAAGAGTCTTTGCCATTTGCAGCATCYAGKRGGCATACAAACGTATCAAGATGTGCAACATGAGTCACCTCGCGGAGACAGAAAGATTAAGTTTGTGATGTGARGATGTTTCAATCTGTCTTTCGTTATGGAGATCGATCCTTGAATTCCTGAATRAACGGGTTGGATCCTACAAGGAAAGCGCATACGACTGCGAATTATCTGAACGACGGACTAACAAGCTCGCTAGGACTCATAAATAAYACACAATGTCCCACCATACTGGGGTGCATTAGTCGTAGATAGAGTAGGGTTACTGCACGCCTGTTCGAATTAGCTATTAAAAAACCAAAGGCTCAAGCGCGGCAGGTCAAAAGAGCGTTCCAATCTTCCGACCCGACACCTTCGGCAACCAAGAACATGGAAGTAGGATCGTATCTTCTTTTGATAGACCTTAACCTGTTGTAGTGGCTTCCGAAGAATGACTGTCTAAAATCAGGTTCGTACAATGAAGCCTAATAGATGATTTGAGATATGTCAACACTCTGGAAAAACCAGGAGGGATCTRCTTCACGTACTTCGTTCATGTAGGTAGCGGAGTCGGGGGAAATTGGTTCCAGTCGCCTAACCTCCGAGGCAACTCGCTGATGAGTCTTACGCACAACCTCACCTGAAGACCCATCATCCCAGGATTCAACTGTATATGCAAGACCAACTGCATTGCGCCATCCCGGATGCAAGGCAACAGAATTGGGATCGAYACGGGACACGGCACCTCCCGCCACAAAGCTAATAGGAGGGAAGAAAAAATATCATCATCAAACTTGGGACCTTGCGGGAGAGTCTGAAATACGTACTTGATGGCGATAAAATCRAAAGTAAGGAACAGTCGCGCCGTTTCCTCAGCTCGTCGTTCCGCAGCCTCGCGYGAGAGAAGCCGAGAGGCGAGCTCCACATTACTTCCAACTTGCCCTGTACCAGCAGCAGCCGCGCCGAAACTCCGCGACCACACATGGAAGTTATCGAATGGAAGGTTGAAAGATTGAACGATAGTAGCTCCAGTAGTGTTGCTGACTGAGTCAAGGAAGGGAAGGAGAGTGGAGTTCGCGTCTGCCGAGGAAACGTTCGGAGCCAAGAAAAATGCAAGGAGAGATTCGTTGGAAATACTCGAATAGCCACCCCAACCAGCGTCCGAGAGCACAGGGTGCAACCGAATGAACTCTGTAATGACAGACTGGGCAGCTTGAGGATCAGTGAAAGTGATATTGAATCCCGGCATTGTCAGCGGCAACAGGTCGTAGGTTCGATAAGTTACAGATGTAACAACACCCCAGGAGCCGGCGCCACCYCCTCTGAGTGCCCAGAAGAGATCCGAGTTGCGATGAGCATTAGCAACGRCGTGGTCACCATTGGCCCTGACGATGGTAAACTGTAGGGCGTTATCAACACCTGAATAAACATCGGATGAGTCGACTARGTAGGGCGAGGAGGGATGAACAGGTTTACCTAGGCCATATTTGGCAGCGAATGCACTATGTCCGCCTCCCATAACCCATCCACCTGCTGCTCCTACAGACATGCCTGCGGATATTCCGCCAACAATGAAGCGCTGTTGTTGCTCCGCAGCTGCATATGCCTCTCTCCACTGCACGCCAGCTCCGACAGTCAGTGCTGTTCAATGGACAGCTTGAGTAACTTCGCTCGGCTATCCGCATGAAAACAAAAATGACATGCCTGGCACAGCTTCGTTACTTGAACCGCCTTCCGGTATGAATGTTGCATTGTAGGTGATGTTTTTCATGTTGTGAGTCCATATCATAAAGCCACCACGACCGGCACTACGACCGAGATAATCATGCCTGTATCAAGTGCAGATCAGTGACATGGATCGTTTTGCGCTAGCTTTTTTTTTCTTTCCAAACTTACCCTGTATTCTTAATCACAAGCCTGAGATTGTGTTGTGTTGCGAATTTGACGGCAGCTTGCACGTCGCTCGCAGTCCGAGCGTCTATACCAATAGGAGGGACGTTCCCTTGTTCACAAGGCAAACCAAGGGTGGTGTTCAAGAAACATCCACTAATGCTGCCATTCCTGTTGGTAAAGCTCTCAAAATTGGTGTTCTCGTAAGCACCAGCTTGGTCGGCGCGCCAGTTACCGTCAGTCCAGTTAGTTTGGACTTGGGTGCAGTTGCCAGAAGGGTTGCCGATAGGATAGCAGGCGGAAGCGGGAGGTACCGGCCGGATGAGGGGTTGCGARAGTTGGGCTGATAGAGCGGTAAAGTCCTCCTCACTGGGCCAACAGGATTCATTGTAGAGGCAACGACAGCTTGGGCGATTGGGAGTGCCTTGGGCAAGGATGGCGGGAAGAAMGGAGGCGAAGTTATAGAAGTATACGAGCTTCATCTTGGATCCACCCAGGTTAATTGGGTCTCCCCATCTCTCTCCTTTTATATATGAACACAAGAAAGCGTGTGTAGATCGACGTCAGCCCAAGACCAATTAACTGCCTCACGAGGCGCAGGCGCATTCGTGATGTGTTGCTGCGGGGCTGATCAGGGAACGCTTGTGGAGCCTCCATCCGGCACCGCCGGTCCCTTAAAAGTCGGTGGATATCAGTCTCCACTTTGCCTCATTCAGGAAAATATTGGTGAGAATCAGCGCCCTGCTCTCTGAAGGTTTCTGTTTTTCCTTGAAACAGTGGTTATCTGTCGTTGAAGAGTCGATCGACGTTCAACGAGTAGTGCCCTCGCGTATGAAATTTGAAATGTTAAAATGTGAGACACATAAARACGTAATTCTCCCAGGCGTGACCACATAGCATTACGCAGTTCAGGCCTCGCTGATAAGTATCTTTCGCATGTACAGCAGTGAAATTTAAATGGACCGGCGCGTTTTCTTGCACAGCAGCGGCCCAGGATATCTTGGCTGCTGGAGTGACTGGTAGCAAAGAAAGGGACTTGTGTGGTGTGATAAGGATCCTGAGCAAGACAATATCCGACTCCACTCAGGCCGCAGTATTCGTGTGATTATTTGGGTTCGCGTTCACCAAACACACTTCTGGTAAACAATCATAGAATAAATCCGACTTCCAGGGGATAGTGGTATATTGCAGCGGGTCCAATTATTCGGTCACGATGGTAGGTCTTATATAAGTACGTCTACGCGAGTAAGGGTGGCGTTGGCCTCGACGAAGGCATATGCAGCCCAGTGCCACTTGACCGACAACTTGGAGGTTACTTGTAGAGATATCAGCAGTTTGGGTGGTTGAAAGTGCCTTGAGAGGGAACGAGGGGGAAGGGAGGGAGGGGCGGGGGCGTGAATGAGCTTCACCGAGGTGGAGATCTACCCGGGAATTAAAGCTGGATTGACCCTAACGTCGAGCCCGCGAAAAGTTAGTTCGTAAATCGTTAGAGAATCGAACCCCCCAAATTTTCATTCAGCAGCGCAACGGGACCGCCTTGTACAAAGTAAGGTTGGATGTGGTTCAGCCAAAGAAATTAAATAAAAATGGCCTCARACCTGGCCCCAGAGTCGCTACATTTGCTGGTTAAGTTAAACCCTATGCATGATGACAGTGGGGAACAGACGGGCATATTCACGTCTGTGAGGGGAGCAAAATCATTGCGCAAGTACTATAACCCCATCGTAGCGGCGTACWCGCGCCAGTCCCCAACCTCTATTTCAATTGGGCCATACCTAGTCACATTAAACATATTTGATATGGTTTTCAAAGCCAAAAGCGCAGGCCCATAGGGGCATAAAAAAATCTGATTTGTCACGTTCAGAATATGTAGTCATAGAGCATATCACACACTTGATGATGTGGCGAGGAAGAGAGGAAGTAATCTGCTCGGAAACAGAATATGGGCTCATAAATACAACACAGTGTAGTGTGGGGTAATGTATAGATCATCAAATCGGATAATTTATCACATCGTGCTCGTCGGGTAGACAATCCAGGACGTCAAGGATGTGAGGGGCACATCATAGACTCTTGACTACAAAAAGCTAAACACCGGTAAGCATCGATTGAACAAGCAAAAAAATGCACACTCTCAGGTCCGTTCCCCCCCACCCATGGTGCACTGGCAGAAACGCGACGCAGTGAGCGAGCAGCACGAGAAAACCAACAATATCTGCATAGTAATAATAATAATTTTTGTTTTATCTATACATCAGTCCGAGCTCATTAGTTGTTTACAGGCCTGGACTCGCAGTCGATTGGTCTAGAAGGGCTTACAGAACCTCCTGCTTCTCAGAGCCGGGGATGAGGTCCTGTTGCTTTGAAGTCCCTTTTCGAATTTCATTGTTTGAATGGTGCCTAGCACGGCTCCACATAAAAGCGATTTGATTTTTCTTAAACAATCTCCAAACGGCCGTCTTAGCCATGTAGCGATGTAAGTCGTCGCCCCCAATCCACCAACCAAACGGAGTGCACTGCTGTTGTAGAGTGCTAATATACTAGCGCCGCAGCCCTTTACCAGTTTGATTAATATCATCAACAGCCAGACATTTGAGCGATGGTCCTTTTTGTTCATTACGATTCCTGGCAACTCTCGAAAGGTATCTATCTGGGGGTATGTGTTGATATTCGATGGGCTACCATAGTTTATCCGAAGCATTCAACCCGTTTCATCAATATTGTGTCCGTCAACCCCGAAATAGCACTTGTCTCTACAGTTGGACTTTCCAGTAAGAACTGAGCATATACCTAATCTCACCTCTGAGAGATCTTTTTATCGCCAAGGGTTTTCTGTTTATGGCCCATCAAATCTCTATCAGTCACTACTGGAAACACCTACAAGCATTATCATAAGTATCCTAACTACTCAAGGTCAACTTGATTATGATTCAAGTCCGANTGGCGAGGAAGAGAGGAAGTAATCTGCTCGGAAACAGAATATGGGCTCATAAATACAACACAGTGTAGTGTGGGGTAATGTATAGATCATCAAATTGGATAATTTATCACATCGTGCTCGTCGGGTAGACAATCCAGGACGTCAAGGATGCGAGGGGCACATCATAGACTCTTGACTACAAAAAGCTAAACACTGGTAAGTATCGATTGAACAAGCAAAAAAATGCACACTCTCAGGTCCGTTCCCCCCACCCATGGTGCACTGGCAGAAACGCGACGCAGTGAGCGAGCAACACGAGAAAACCAACAATATCTGCATAGTAATAATAATATTTTTTGTTTTACCAATACATCAGTCCGAGCTCATTAGTTGTTTACAGGCCTGGACTCGTAGTCGATTGGTCTAGAAGGGCTTACAGAACCTCCTGCTTCTCAGAGCCGGGGATGAGGTCCTGTTGCTTTGAAGTCCCTTTTCGAATATCACTGTTTGAATGGTGGCTAGCAGGGCTCCACATAAAGGCGATTCGGGTTTTCTCTAACAATCTCCGACCAGCTGTCCTAGCCAGGTATCGATATAAGTCGCCCTAATCCACCAACCAAACGGAGTACACTGCTATTGTAGAGTGCCCGTATACTAGTGCCGCAGCCCTTTACCAGTTTGAGGGTCAATACCATCAACAGCCAGACATTTGAGCGATGATTTCATGACGATTCCTGGCAACTCTCGAAAGGTATCTATCTGGGGGTATGTGGTGATATTCGATGGGCTACCATAGTTTATCCGAAGCATTCGAGCCGTTTCATCAATAGCATGTCCGTCAACCCCGAAATACCACTTGTCTCTACAGTTGAATTTTCCATTAAGAACTGAGCATATACTTGATCTCACCTCTGAGAAATCTTTTTATCGCCAAGAGTTTTCTGTTTAATGTCTGATCAAATCTCTATCAGTCACTACTGGAAACACCTACAAGCATTATCATAAGTATCCTAACTACTCAAGGTCAACTTGATTATGATTCAAGTCCGAGATCACAGAACCCCCTCTCTAATGGGACACTGAAACCAAAAAAAAAAAATCCCGACTTCAAACGGACTAACCTCGGGCAGCTAGGGCCAATTTCCTCAAGTTAAAGGAGATGCGGTAACCAAGCCCAAGAGGCTCGCAGGTGTCTGCACCGCCAGTCCTTGTGTGCGCCTCGCCCGGGTGATCTGGGCGTCCGCAGCGTCAGGGGCGCTCTCTTGGACAACGACAGAAGGRTGTGGAAGCGGAGTTGTCATGGGCGAAGGACCCAAAAATAAAACGGACGGTGGTAGGGGTCGGAAGACGGGTGAGGATCCTGTACCGCTGATCTGGAGGAGCATCGATGCAGCAGTCTCATCCTCAGGGGTACGGGTAGGGGAGAGCGTTTTCTGATGGTTACCGGTCTTYGGGAACGCCARCGACGTTGTGGGCGCYGCRGCGCTGATCGAAGCCGTTGAGTGCAATGGATTGAAGTGGGTRGARGAGGGGGGAGTGGGAAGCTGCAAAGGGGGAATTGCCTCTTTTTTCCTCGAGTGCTCTGAACGAGCAGGTGAAACGTTGAAGAGAGAGGGGTCAAGTAGGGTCTCAGGTAGCCAGGACGAGATTGAGGGGAGACGATGCTTTGAGAGTGTGTTCTCCTGTGCTGGTTCCTGAGATGTTAGATATGGCGATGGAGGAGCTTCGACAGGCTGTTTATGGTAGCTTGTCGTGCGAGGACGTTTAGTGCGATGGGCCCTCTCCTGACGTGAATCGTCCGAGGCGTCCGGGAAACTAGTCTGYCCATATCTCGTCCCTGCGTTAGTTTTCACTGTCTCTGCACCTGTCCCAGTGCCGGTGCCACAGGTCGAGCCGGTATGGGTGGCTTGTTCAAGGACAGCCACACGTTGTAGGAGGTCCTGCAAAAAAGCGACCGTTCGAACGAGGATCTCTAGCTTRTACTCTCTCTCCTTCTCCTCTTTCTTCCCGGAAGTTTTAGGTTTTGACCTTTTSTCCCTACTGTAGTCGSCGTCATCGTCATCRGCGTCATCATCATCGTCAGCGTCGTTGTCATCTTTCGGGTTCCTGCCGTAATCGGGAGGCACGAGTTGTTTGAGTGTTGCAAGAGCGTTGTTGATCTTGGTCCTGCGGGCTTTCTCAATGATGGAGTGATTCAATCTCCGCTGTGCTTCTCTCGCTGAACGGGAAAGGGGGCCTGGCTTCCGGCCACGTTTGTTGGGTGGCTGACCGGTGGGAGACGTTGGGGAGGTTGACGACGCCTCGCTCAACGTAGCCGGGATGGCTGCTGAGCTAGCGGCAGTGGCAGTGACAGCGGGAGGCACATGACCGCTAGCGGGTCTGCCGGAAGATACGGCTCGCTTGGGCAGAATTGGCCTGGGGTGGGGCGCGAGGACAGGTGAGGTTGGTGCGTTGTCTGCGTTGCGAGGGGTGGCAGAGCTGGGTGCGTTGGCATCGACGCGAGGCCGTTTTGCACGGCGCGGGGGGTTGCAGCTCGCCGAGTAGGGGTCCTTGTGCGGAAGCGACATAGGAGGAGGTGGGGTGGGGCAGTGAGGCGCAAGGAGTCCTATATGGCCTCATCTGTCAGCGCCCGCGGGTGGTTTTTCGTGAATGAATCGGAGCATTATTTTGTTTACTGCTCGTGTGCCGAGAAACGTGCAACGGCCGCAGTCAGGATATGGGCTAGCACACGACCTCCCAACCCCTCCTCTGATTGGCTGATCCCAGGGCACGTTCGCCTTCAAATAAACGCTCGCAGAAAAATCGTTATCTTAGGGTGCTAAATGCGATCTAGGGCACGTTGATATCTATCCTGTTCGAGGTGTCTTGCGGTCCGTTCAAAGCCCAGTCAGTACCGCTCGGGCGGGGGAGCAGTCCCTCCGGCTGCTATTGTAGCGTTTCACCATGTACCTCAAACAATTACCCGAGCCAAGCTTGTAGCAGCCCTTACCCTCGATTGGAGATGAGATGGGCAACAAATCGGCTGGGCGGTATGATGAAAGTGAAAAGATAAGGGGTGAACCCCCCGTAACATTCTCACGGCTTTCCAACGGTCCACGTTCACATATTCGGTATGGGCTATTCGGCTTCTGTTGATGCAGGACTATCAGAACCATCCCGTCCAGGACAAATCCGAGCCACAGTGATCCCCACGTTGATGTGGTGGATGCTTGGCACCAGAAGATCCAAGGCCACTAATGCCTGTCACCTTCGGCCTCGCCCGTTTTCATTATACTCAGCGACGGTGGGCTCGAGATGATTAGTAATTGCCAAATAGCGATGATGAGTGAAGTTCCATTATAGCGTTTTATGAAGAGGTCCGATGCGCCTCTAATATAAAGTTCAATGTTGAAAACATCGTTTGAGAGAGGCGCCAGCCGTTGAGGATTTCCACCATAACCATGTCCGCAAAAGCTCCTAGTCCCGAAACGGTGTCGCAAGACTGCGTCAAAGAAGAAGAAAAAGGATCCGAGTTCGAATCAGACGTAACGACCATGTTGAGCCTTGATGGATAGCTGAGAGGAGAACGCGGCCATTCCTGGGAAACACAATACACAAGAGTGTGATCCTTCGGGATACGGGTTCCCCATCCGACAGCTCAGCTTCTCATCTTGAAACCTATAGTCACATTTATTCTTCTCACGTCTTTCAGGTGGGCAACACTACCTATTCGACCCACTGATTGACACTCGCTTCCCAAAACAATTGACTCGAGCCAAGGGACAGCAAGTGTCACGTGCGWCATTTTGACGGACAAASCCGTGGGGAGGGTGTCCAACAAGCTTGGCCTTTCGGCAAAGTTAAAATGYACTTGCGCTTGTGTATTTACCCGTTCATGATCTCACGGTAAACCAAAACCCCCCCAACGACGCTGAAGTGTGATATGGCCTCCGCAATAGCACCGGGGACAGAGCTCTATGCTGCCTTCTATCATCTTATGATCGGAAAGGTGAGGTTTTAGCTCGTTAGATTGGAGATATTTATGGCTGATATCAATCTACCTCGCATCAAGTGGATCGACAGTACGTTGTCTAGCTACAAGTTGGTAGTGTCCCCCTTGCAAGGCTCTGACTACAAAGTAACCCAATGACCAGTGGCCACGACCTTTCTAGTCGTRAGTGACATTGAAATCTTTCGAGCGCGCCTTGACGCTCAGGAGTTGATAGCTGTATGAATGGATAATCACTTTCAACCTTGAAGTGTCGTTGGTCTGGTTCTCAAAGTGGAATGTGACAAAAGTGATGTATTTCGTAAATCGGTATCTTCCCATTGTGGACTTCATCCTGAACTATTTCCGTGAGTTGGGCGCTCAGGATTTTAAGGAATGGGAAGTGCCTATAACTCATGCGCTTCCTAGGTACATATGGGACACGGACCTCCAGCTGTAAGCATCTATTCCAGGCTACAGGGTGTAAGTGAAAGCCCAGATGAGTCTCTTCTCATCGGAAACTGAACACCGGATGGGAAAAAACAGTCGTTTATACACTAGCGCTTTACGCCTCCGAGTGTGGGTTGTTTTTAGCTGTTTTGGGGGCCACACGCAGCGTGTCGTTATCTGATACTTTGCTAGATACCCTTGCCATTCGCGCCTGTGTGGTCTGGAAGATGAATAGATATGTAATTGGGGTTCTCGGGACTGTTTATATTGGCGCGTTCGTTTATACCATGGTCACATTTTATCGCATGCTCGCCCCCATCACATGTGAGGGTTGGTTTATACTGGCTATGGTACTTGATTACTGACCGTCATTCGGCAGTTTTTTCGGTCCAGCCCTTTGGGGGATGCCTTGCAAAGATCGACCACTCGACCCTGTGGATCAATTATGTCATGCTGCTTGTGTACGATGCTGGTAAGTCTATTCTGATGGACTTTTTGGATGTTTTTGGTAGATCATAGGCATGGCGTCGTAGGAATGCTAGGGCTGATGGCTTATCCAACAATCAGAGAATGTAAGTTGTTTCAGCTGCGGGGTTGGCCGCTGACCGGGGCTAAAAATATTTTTTTCCCTCAAAGATACATCCGTATTCGGGCATTCGCAGCTAATTAAGCATGTGTATGCTGAAGGTATGACTGTCGTGTTATCTGGAAACTCGCGACATTTGACCGAGTTCGCCTTTTATCAGGTGTTCTCTTCTATGTCTACTTGTTTCGTATGTCATCTTTTTTTTCTTCTTTCCGCCCACCACTGCTGAGGTCTTTATCTCTTCCCTATGAACCGCTTATCATTTTTTTTTAGTACTGGACATCGTGTCTATAACAGTACAATTCAAAGTCGTACGTGTCCTCCACCCGAATGACAAAATACCCACACCCTTATTCGCGAACTGACATTTGACGTGACAGTCTGATGATATATTTCTCTTTGTAATGTAAGTGTATACGAGCAAACTCTGGGATACCCCCGTGATAACCGAGCCACAAACTTCCACATGTTTACACGATGCTTATTACTACATATAGTGCCGCACGTATGTTACGTTCGATATTGGCGTCGAGGGTGTTGCTTCACCTCCGCGAGTTTTCTGATCCGAATATCGAGGGATCRTCGACGGCTCTGAGTTCGGATGTGCCTCTTAGTAATATGAGGTTCAGTTAGTAGGTACATACGTTGGGACGAGGGGAAGGGGGGACTCGAAGGCTTTGATTGRTTTTTTTGGCTGCTTTGTGAAACCGACAACACCGACTRGATAWATATCTAGGGGATCTTGTATCTCCGTGGACTTGGATGTTTTTAGGCAAGTTGCTATTGCTATTTGTATTATCGTTAGAACCACATTTCGGTATTTATATTTTTGGTCTATGGGCGTCGATGGGTTGTGGTGTTTGATGCCCCCGTGTTTGAGGGACGTTGTTCCCTTGCCTTTATGGAGATGAGTTTTGCCTTGAGAATTTGGGTCCGGAGTTTGATTCAGGAGTGCATAGATTGTGGCTTGATGAAGGGAGCAGGGGCTTTTTTGTTATTTGTGCAAGAAGGGGTGTGTGTCTTGAGAATGTGGATGTTGCTTCATGTAAACCTGAGATRATCAAAAGCCTCGTGGGGCGGTGGTGGTAAGTGCGCTAATAGAAGCCGGAGTCTATTTTCAAGTGGATATTGGGTGGAAAGATGAGGTACTTCTAGGTTCTCCCCCTATTGCGAACCCTRCGGAGGCTGGTGCTATATAARGKAGTAGTCTTAGTCTCGTCAAGTGTTTAGTTCCTCTGACCCCCCCACATTGGCTTCTGAATCTGATTATGGTTAAGTGGTGTATGCTCATTGACCTACAGCTTTGGGTGTAAAACGAAAATATAATGTGCTCTGATCTAATATCACCCAATGTAGTGTGACATTTGACCATAAAAGTTATGACGGTCTTGATAAATTGTCGATCTTTACCTATTGAATTAATTGCCGTCTTGTGCCTGAGACCGACTGCCRCTRGCCAATAGGCYACATACCACTCCTAGTCACTGACTTCTGTCACATTTGGATGGCGATTTAGCTCTAAGTGCTGTAAGGCCTAATCTACTTTTAGTGGTTCTACGATTAATTACTTTGAAGCCCCGTCGCGGGGTGCTGTGCTTAAGTTGCTGTGGTGCCGGGTAATGACGTTGGAGGCGTCCTGGAGCTGCGATRCCTCGATTGTAATCATTGTCCGGTTAGCGTAGGCCATATCGATGGCASCTCCGATTTCTGAGGGGGCTGGTTCTAGGAAGATAGGTGGTTGTGTGCTGATGGTGTGAAAGTGGTGCGTTCGCTGGTATACTGGTTGAGATGCTTGAGAACTCGCTTTTTCAGCTCGTATGTTCAGGTAAATGGTCACTGGCCATCTGTCTTATTACGCCCAGAAGTACTCGGCAGTAAGTCTTAGCTTGCTCAGAAGCACTATAGATACCCGCTTCTGCATAGGACTGCTGTATGGCCGTCTGTGCCTGCTTGATGATGAGCGGCCTTCGACGTACTGTATATCGTATATCTGCAGGGAGTCCTAGATGGCGTTCAGTCGAAGGTCTGGGAGGTCTGAGGGGTTTAGCCCAGTGTGGCATTCTGTTGTGGTCGTTGATGGCGCTATGTAACGTTCTCAGTGTAGATGCTTTCGGCAGCCGCGGTATCGGGCTTTATATGCAAGGGTGGATTAGCTGAACAAAGACTTGCGCCGAGGCAACTCTTAGGGMATTTTACCAGGGAAGAGCGGCCGCGGAAAGTGAAGTGTCCCATTGCAACTRGTGCAGGAGAKAWGTAAGAATTGTAAGGACRACGTTGAGGGAAGCRAGATGAAAAAAATGACTGGCTGTTTCGCGAGGTGATAGTATAATCTAGATAGCCCCAGCATAGGGTTAGGGTCACTTTTCTGCCCATCGAAGAGAGTGATTTTCAGCCTGGGCCAGTGACGGGCGTGTTCCGGTAATCAGCAACTTTTCTCGCCGCCTTCTGCAGACCTCGACTCCCTGTTCGATCGCTACTTGGATGAAATTGCTGCCGACGTATAACTACCTTCTCGTAACCCAGCTCGCTTATCACGTCACCTCCTTACCCTTACCAGACGCAGCCCCTCTCTCTTGATCCCTTCATTCTGCTTGCCTCTCCACTCTGCGCTGCTATGCGTGGGTCTGTGGTGTACCTCTGCCTCTTCACGCACCTGACTGTGTTGTACCCCATCATGATATATGATTAGCTTTGCATTATCAATGATACTAAAGGCTATGAATAGGACGGATTGAGCTTTCATGTACCGCGACCCTCGAAGACAGAATGATACCCGATCCTGCCAAATTTCCCAGCAGAATCCTAGCAATCCGACCAGGACAAGTATGAGTGATAATTATTGTTTTCGTTGATTTATCACCAGTGTTAGGGATACTGGCACTAGGACCTGGACTGGGTAACCTGGGTTAATTGAACATGAAGTCACAGACGGGCAAACCTTCGCTAACTGGGGTATTGACTACTTGAAATATGGTGAGCGATTAACAGTCTCAATTCAGAAAACCTAATCGCTTAGTGTGACCTTCAGACAATTGCTATATTCCGACAAACTGGACTGATAGTCCAGCCTTAAGCCTGTCTATCCACTCTCATATAACGTGAATATTGGGYATAACCTCCGGAAGACGCCCATARRTGATGACTGGTAGTGTCTCTCCCTTTCYCCCGTGTAACGCAGGGCTGCGCAATTGACCACTYAAGCAGCAACYCGCTATCGCCAAATGGCGGCTAACCTTCTCCTCAAAATTTATTTCATGGTTTGTATTGTTGATCGCAATTCCTCCAGAGTGGCTCTGGCTCCTGTATCCTGGCCCATCAAGTATAACTTTTGCAGCTGGGGTGCTCGTGTGGTTAGCCTCAAAGCTCTTGTTATCCAGGAATCTTGTGCAGCTCCGTGAAGTCACCTACCATCCATACATTTTTGATAGGGCTGTAAGTATCGATAAGTTATATATTCGCGGTGTCTTATTGTGTCATACAGGAATCTGATCCACTCTACGCGGCTAGTGAACACCTCCTCCGGATTCCGGAAAGATGATGATTCTCGACAAAATATTTGCCGCTATGAAGGTCAAGGGATCTCAAGTCCCCATCTTCAGCAAAATGAGCTGTGCTTTGGATATCTTGAAGGATTACTGTCCCATTGGAGGCTATAGTGAGAATTGTGCTTGTTTTCTTGTGCCAGGGATAACCTGACTCTCCCTTCTCCCTTAAGGTATTGCAGTATCGACGGTAGAACCCGCCCATGACGACTGCACCTTGGCCATTGACGAGTACAATAAGCTCGACAGCGAAAAATCCACCTTCCTCCTAACTACCTGCGACGGTGCTTGGAGCGACTAGTACGTTGAGATCCGGGACATTCACCGGATTGCTAATTAGTCCACAGAAATTCCAAAGCCGACCCTCAAGCCATGGACCGTGCACACCACACGGCATCATAGATCTTTCAATAATCAGGGAGTTGCCAAGTGCTGCATCATAAGTGTTGAAGATGGTGTACTCACATGAAGCCACATTGGAGGCACCAATGGGTTGCAACTCAAAGATTCAACAATATTTCTGTTCTCYATCCAAGGAGATACGAGACATATTTGTTTACATTGCCTCATCGAGGTAGTAGACTCCATAGAAAGGTAGTCTATTAAGATAAACAAGCTGTCCCCACCGAATCTCCCCGGSAATTTAATTTAATTTCAAGGTGTCATGTAGACATGCATGAAGGATCATACCCCTCGAACAACATGGTTTGCCATTTCGGGTTCCTGCCTCAGCGCGGCGCTTTCAACTACGGTGCTTGGCCCCCCTCTACAATAGATCACTGCGCCTGGAGAGGAAGGGGTGATGAAGATTATTACTAAGCAGGGTCACGAACTCCGCCACGACGCGACCTCGACGCGACTTTGTTCCCGCCACCATCGATGRACGACACCCCGACCAACACCCCGGGCCCACGCCGTTCACAGCGAGAACGCAAAACAGTRAAGCCTTTCGCYACAGGTARMAACACACACWCTCTCTGCTCCAAACCGTTTTTTTYCCCCGTCATTGACCGTTGAATTTCTTRCAGGTGGATCTGGTTCGGCGAAACACAAGCGCAAGCCCGCAGAAACTGATATAGGGGATGATGTGCCGGATATTACCGATAACGATGAGGCTGAGGATGAAGGCGTAGAGTCGGAGGAAGAGCAGGAGGACAATGACCGGGGRCATCACACCGCAAAGCAGAAGCGGAAGCGGAGCAAGGCTGTTGATGCGAAATCAAAAGGAGCGCCCCCTGCGAAGCGCCCTCGAACAGCAGAGACTGAGGAGGAGGGAGGTCATACGTCTGATGGGGGAGACGCAGATGCTTCTGAAGGGGAGGACGAAGGTGTTTCGAAGGGGACCAAGGGCGCAAAAAAGGGAAAAGGCCAGRCATCACCCCAGACAAAGACGAAACGTCCCCGTAAGCAAAAAGGCGCCGTTTCTGCTAAGCAAAGCAAGTCTTCTGGTAAGCGGGGTCGGCGTGTGAAGGAGGGRGAGGTCTATGATGCTGAACGAGTCGCGAAGGAGACCAAAATTTTGGGAGATAACCCTCTTTTCAGTGAGCCTACTATTCTGTCCCTTTTCATGACAGGCCTTGAGACTGACATCATTCAGACGCTATCGTCGATCCTGCTGCAGCGTTACAAGACACCGTTGAAGACTTCCTTCGTTCACTCAAAGAGTCGCCTGAGGCTGCTCAGGCAGAACTCGTCAATCTCATCCTACGCTCATGTGGTTGCAACGACTCTGTTGATTCAAACCAAGCCATTGATTATGATGGGGTAGTCGATGCTCTCGACAATTTCACTGAAGTGCTCAAGCAGGAAAATTCGCCTGTTTATCCCCTAACATCGAAACTCGCCATCTTCAAAAAGTTTCGTAGATCTCTGTCGGAATTTATTGACCGTTTGGTCACCTCTGCTGCRGACCTCGGTCTCTTGTACACCTCCGACCTCATGTCGACCCTTCAAACGTGGGTTATCGCCATGTCATCTTCTCAAATCCGGAGCTTCCGACATACGGCAACTGTAGTGGCCCTTGAAGTTGAGACCTCGTTATGTGATGCGGCTGCGGCCGTAGATAAGGAAGCCGAAGTCGTGAGTCGACAGCGGGAGGGTGAAAAGAAGCGCAAGGGGTCTGGCAAAGGTGCAAATGCTAGGGATAAGGARCTTGAGGCAAAAGCTCGGGAAGTCAGGGAAAGGAGAACCAAGTTGGCCGAATACTTGAAGGAGATTGTTGATGGGTGGGTTGTCTCAGTCCTCCTTCGTCSTCCTCATTGAACTCTGGATCCAGAGTGTTCGTACATCGGTATCGCGATCTGGATCCCAACATCCGAGCAGAGTGTGTGCGTGCGATTGGTCTGTGGTTCAGCAAGTATCCTGGCCATTTCCTTGACGCCTCATATCTCCGTTACGTCGGTTGGGTGCTTTCCGATACTAATACGCACGTGCGCCTGGAGGCAGTCAAATCGTTATCATCTGTGTACGATCAGGAAGATTACATTGGTTCCCTGACGCATTTTACGGAACGTTTCAAGCCGAGGCTGTTGGAAATGGCAACCAGTGATATTGAACTTTCGGTTCGTGTGGCAGTGATCCAGGTGCTCGAGGCGATCGATGGCCACTCGTTGCTTGAAGAAGAAGAGCGCGAAAAGTTGTGTTTGTTGGTGTTTGATGAAGAAGTGAAGGTTCGGAAAGCAGTTGATGGATTCGTAAAACGGGTTTGGAAGGAGAGTCTCGAAGAGAGAATCGTGCTTGGACGGAAGGGTAGAGGAAGGAAGAAGGCAAATAAGGAGATGCAGGAAAAAGACGAGGAGAGGATAGGGCTGAAGGCGTTAGCAGCCTTGTTTGAGAAATGGGGTAAATCTTTAAGCGAGCTTGCTGGGGATGCGGGAGAGTCGGAAGGTGGGGATGATGTGCTTGTTGGTGGTACTAATGCAAGCGGCGAGAGCGAGTCGGTGGATGGTCCTTCGAGGCGTGCCTCGCGGCGGAAGGAGGTCCTTGCGCTTGTGGGTACGGATAAGAAGGGAAGGGTTACCCTTGCTGTTGAGGCTTTGTGGGAAGAGGTAGAAGCGATGAAGGATTGGGAGGGCATTTTGGAAATGCTCTTGCTTGATCACTCTTCTGGCGATARCCAGGGCCAAAATGGGAGGGTGAATGGGAAGGARCCTACGCCRCCTGAGTTGGAGACTGTCATCCAGGAGAGCTGGCGGCTGGAGGAGGGAGAGGAGACGATTTTACTCGAGATTTTGATTGCTTCTGCCCGTCAGACCAAATTGGATGCCGTTGGAGGGAAGAAGGTTGGATTTTGTTTATCCGCTATCCTATATGGAAACTCATTACTTTTTCAGGGAGAGGAAGAGACAGTGACTAACGACATTACGCGAGAGCTTATTAAAGCCCTTCCTCGCCTATTTATCAAGTATCAGACTGACCACAATCGGATTGCCAACGTCCTGCTAGTACCTACGCTTATGAATCTCGATCTTTATCTTGAAATGCGCATGATATCGGTATGCCTTGTCGCTCATTCATTCGAGGCTGGTCAACTAACTATGTGCGTGTTGTGTAGTCTTATCACTCTCTCTGGGACGACATAATCAAACAATTCATGTCGCATACATCTGTGACCGTCCTTAGCCATGCAATTACCACTATCCGATACCTCATGGACGCAACATCCCTTTCCAATGCTAATAGTACTAAAATACTGGAGCTGGAGGATGAACTTGCCACGGCGCTCAGGGATACTGTTGGGGGCCGCGACGAGATCGAGGTGGCAACGCTAGCGGAGGATGAGGTTTTGGCACTTGCTGCTCACTGCTCGAGAATCGGCGTGTTGTTTGGCGTGAGGAATTTGACGGCGTGGATGGAAGAAGACGAAAATGGGAAGCAGAGTTGTGCATGGGATATTGTCAGTGCGGTTGTTGAGAGGGGGCGGTTGGGATATAACGAGGAAGAGAATGTAGGTTTCGGCTTTTTGTGCTCGTCTTGCGCGCATGGCATCCTGATTGAGAGGTTTGGCAGATGGTTGAACAAGCGCTACATGTTTTGACGCTTCATGTCATTTGGAAGAGCAAGGATCTTCCCAGACCCCAGCCGGRTCAGGAGCTTACGGCGGATGAGGAYAAGTACAGGGAGGTTGTGAAGCAGCAGCGKGATTCGCTCATGGAAAAGCTCATCGAGTTCGCCGTGGGTACCCAATCAAATACCGCGGAGGGCGTCAAGCGTGCGGTATGTTAAGGAGGTCACTGTGACYATTACTTTTTTCCTGATCATATTACTGTTTTTCTGTGCAGGCGTTCAAGTATCTTCTTGATCTACATGTGCTCTTTGTACCGGCTCGGCATCTAACACCCGAGACCGATGGTGGGAACGATGGTGATGTAGCCGAAGCGGACCCACTGTCGTTAAGGCTCGATGATGAAACTCAGTATCGATGTGCTGGGTATGTTCAAGCCGAGATTGAACGTTTYGCAGAGWTGTTGGAAGATGACTCTGCCCGTGGTGGTACTCCTTCGAAACATGGTAGTGATGATGACCAGGCCAGTGGAGAGGACGAGGGTGGTGACAACGAACGGGCAGCGTCCAAGGAGAAGGAGAAATCGGCCGTTAAGAGAAAACAACGGAGAGAAGGTGTGATCCATATCTTGTTTTCCTGCACACAGCGCCGTTGCTCACTCTGGTTTCAGTGGATACGGAGTCCCGTTCTTGGCTTGAACGAGAGTACCTGTTCATTGATGTTATTTCGACGTTCCTCAGGGCAATGCGTGCTGGAGCTATTCATATTCACCATGGGGCGGTACTTTTGGCGCATTATGGGCGCCTTGGAGTTGCCTTTGATACTTGTGTCAAAGTTGTTGTTGATGTCCTTCGAGATGAGGGCCTGGTAGGCGGTAATGGTGAGCTTATCACACTTGTGATAACGAAGGCTATCCAAGAGGTACTGCCATCATCTGTCACTCCTGATATCCTGGTTTTTGACTTAACGTTTTTGTTCTCATCAGGCATTCACTCTCATCCTGGATGGCTATGTCGAGGATGAATACAATGCCGTGCAGCTGGCCAAGCTCCTCTCTAGCTGCTGTGTCGTTCGTGGCAGTCAACTCTCGATTGCCAAACGTTTGGATGGCCAGTTTGTTGTGCAGATTCAGACGAATTTGTTGGGTTGGATCGTTAAACGACTAGCGGCACATCAGAATAACAAAAACAAAAAGAGTTTGAGGAAGTGCTTGTTGTTCTTCAAGGTTCTAGTGCCACTTTTGAGCGCAATGCAGAGCAGGGATGCACTCAAGATGTCAGTGTCACTGCGGCTTGCTGTTTGCGTGATGACTAATTCATGCTTGGACAGGAAAGCCCAGATGGACCAAGTCTTAGACCAAGCAAAAGTCGAAGTTTCGCCCACGCTGAAAGCATGGGAGCCCTACCGGCTGTACGAGAAGCGACTAAATAACGTGATGAATAAGGACAAAGGTAAGCCGAGGCTATGGCTTCTTTTTCAAGTGAACGACACACTCATCAAGATTTCGATATAGCTACCGAAGGTCGACGACGAAAAGCCGATAAAGGCACAGTTAGTGCCGGCGAACTTACAAGTGGGGAAGAAGAATCGGAGGTCGAGAGGCTGATAGAGACCGACCCCGAACAGCGCAAAAAACCACGCCCTGCTCCTCGTCCTGTTCGTCGGGGGCAGAGGAGGACGCGCGCTAACCCTGATCCTGAGGGCGAAACTCAGGACGAGCAGAGAAAAACTCCTGATGAGCAGGAGCAGGTGAATGATGATGCGATGGTGACTCCCAGAGTGAACAGAACTTATTCCTCGGCTGCCGTGCCGTCACAGCAAGGCGGGACACCCGATGTGCCTACAATTGGTGAAACCGGAATGCAACCGTCTTCACCACTTCAAGGTGGCAGTTCGGAACATGGCGATGTTGTGGCCTCTGAGGCTGTTGAGACACCTAAAGCCACTAGGTCGAGGAAGCGCTCGAGGGACGAGGATGAAGGCATGGATACTGGTGCCGACAGTCGCGGTCCCTCATCTCCCCAGCCAGTGGAAGCTCAGGAAACTCATTCACCTGAGCATGATTCACTAGGCACGCCTGTTGATGAAATTCACGTTCGGAGAAAACGAATCCGTCGGTAGACGGATGTTGGGTGGGGATGTTGATACCCTTTTTTTCTGTAATGGCTTCCAAATTACTTCTCATCTCTTCTGCTCTCTTTATCAACTATTCCATATTGCTGTCTATCTCGAATGATGCTTGTTGTTTTGTCCCTCTTTAGATTTTGGCTATAAAGTCTTCCCGAATGTGTAAGCTATGGTTTCGTACAGTAAGTCACYACATACAAAACCTCATTTTTGTTGTAATCCATTGTAACCTTTTATCCGAGGTCACAATACTATTTAATCACTCACAATTGACCAAACGACATTTAAATATGTTAATTTCGTTTGGCAATATGCTTTACTCATTAAACTACACTTGGCAGATTTTAATGGACTGGATGAGTGGCGTGTAGGGCCATGATGAGCTCTTACCAACAACTGGATCTAAAATCGAAAGTAGTGTGGCAATTGCAGTAGCTCCCATGGAATTTTTACTTKCGCTCGGTCCTKGAACAATTTTAATCATGTAAGAACTAGTGGCACCTTCCGCCCTCCTTATAGTCACATGCCATGATATGAGACAAGAAACAGTAAACAGATCAAGGGATTTTGTKATATCCCATGCGCTGCCTGTGAATCTGTATCGCATAGGAACCCTTCAGATAAGTTAAAGCACTCCGGAGCGCACGTAACAAAGGACTTATCGCCGAAGGATATGAGCCGTCTCGGGATCAATTTGCATGCATCCTCATTCCGCATAAGTCCTTCAAAACCTCTTAGTGTATGTATTATCTTCCTTCCGCATCCTCCTCTGTCCGCAGCCTACCCTTTCTGCCTACTTGGCCCTCATTTTCGAGTCGTTCGCAAATATTTATCTTTATATTTCGAACCCCGCTCTCCGTTTTCGTCGGCAGTTAATATCTAATATAAATTCTTTTCTAGCAGTTGGTCTATCCCTTCTCTTGCAGGATCATAAATATGCACTCCGGCCAGAGTTGGGGGGAAGTGAACGCCACCCCCTATTAACCTTTTCTTTACATCTTGTACTCCCTCGAATATCAGCTTCCTTTCTCCATCTCCGTGCGCACCTCCTCCGGGATACCTTCATTCGGTTACAAGGCCCGTAGCTATTGTATTCGGTTGCACTTGCACCCTCGAGGCTGAATGGGTCTGATTTATCTTGATTGGTACTCATTGCATCAGAGGAAAAGTTATTTAAAGCATAGGTAGGATGTCATTTGACTCAATGAAGTCTTAAATCTATCAAAATGTACTAAAAGACAATGTGGCCTGAAGCCTCAAATTACATTTAGCAACAGAGCAGGTACATGAATTAGTCCGAGGTGATTAAGCTGCATGCATTAAACGACAATAGTTGCTCAAAACGGTACAAAAGTGTTAACACGATAAATTAGTCATCTTGGGAGAGCATTTCCAGCGTAGCAAGCATAGCATTTCGCTGAGTTATCAGTCAGTATCAAGATCACGGTCCCCCAGAGGTGGATAAAGGAACAAAGAACCCACATCGGCATCCAGATGGTTATAYGCATCTAGCAGCGAAGATGGATACGAAACAGGTCGATGGTTCAATCCCGAGGCTCTCGTTGAGTTTGGGTGTGATTCCAGTGAACCTGACCTCGAAACCGCTGCCGCTGCGTTGGCGCTGACGGTCGATGGATGGGGTTGGGTTTCAGGGTTTCCTGGAAGCCCTATCACGGAGTGTGATCGACGCAGTCGGCCCTCCGCCCGTAGAGACATTCCGAGGACATGGTAGAGCTCATCTTGTGCCCTCATCATCGCCCTGATTTCCGTATTCGGTGTGCCACCATCAGTAGAAATCATCTAGGAGAAACTAAGTTGAAGCTAAGCTCATCGATAAGACAACACTTACCGTCGCGCTCCGGGTTGGCGCGTCCGTGATGATATCATTAGGACGTCTCCTGGGTAGTGGTGGCACCGGAGGTACACTAAAAGTTGAGTTGGTTCCGGACATCCCACCAACGACCATGCTCGACCTATAGCCAGCACTGCTCATTGACGAGCGTTGGCTGAGCCGCTGATTTCCAGACATCCTGATCGCCCTCGAGACTCTCGAGCTCGGCCTCCTGGATATTGCTGATGAAAGCGTCCTCTTTCTCTCCAGCTCTGTACTGCCCCCCGGCGCAGTTTCATGCGCGACTGAGGCTTGCCCTTGCCCTGTTTGAACCGAATGCTGGTTCTCCGGAGACCCCTTTTTGTGTTCATTGATCATCCAGAGCTCATCCTCCAAGTCCGCCACCTGTTTCTGCAACTCTTGTGTCTGTGCTAGTTGCTTTAAAAAACTAGCATTCAATTTCCTCAGCGCCATCGAAAGCGCACTCGCAGAATGAATCTGCACCAAATTCTGAATCTGCGCATGYTGTTGATCCACAGAATGCAACTCCTCCGTCAACCCGTTCAACTGYCTCGTCACGTTCCTCAATTCGTCCACRGTCTTCTGRATGTTAYTGGTGCTCTGATTTGAGATCTGGTTGTTGAGCTTGGCGAAGAGGGCCTCGCTGGCTCGAGTCAAYGAGCGATACTTCCCCTTGATCTCCGATTTTTGTGTTTCCAAACGAYTCATTTCTTGYGGRATGTCRTTATCGAGGGTTTCGAGGCGAAGAAGACGAATTGACGAAGCCTCAGCAGACTGCCGAATAGCTCGCGATACCACAGTTTGCAGCTGGGAGGAGGTAAAAGTCCACTTGGCTTGATCCATCGTCAATCCCCGGTACCGTACCGCAGGAATATGGAACCTGGGTGACTTGGGTGAAGCATTGCCCGAATTACTATGAGCGGCGACGGTGGTACTGGCAGAGGAAAGACTCGGTTCCAGTCGGAAATTAGGAGTAGGTGAATTGACAGTTGAAGGGTTGGAATGGGGCACCAGTGGTGAACCAAGGTTCGGGTTTGGGGTTGAGGTACCTTGGGTAACGCTGGCCAGGGACGAAATCGATGCATTTCTGGCCCTCCCACCGTTTACRTGCATATAATGGGAAGTAGGCCGTCGGGGACCAGTGGGTCTCACCCGCTGCCTCCTTTCTCGATTACCACTGGATGTCTTCCTACTTAGCGGTAGATACTCGCTACTAGAGTCRTGATGTGCTGGGGGAGAATGTTGGGAACTGGCWGCACGGAAATATGGTTCAAYGTTRGAATTTCCGGAGCCCGGGGTAACTGAAGCTGGYGGTGGATGATCTTGTGCAATGGTATCGTAAGGTGGAGGGGATTCTAAGGTATGGCTAAATTCGGARATTCTTCGTAAGGAATGGTTCAGATATGGGGATGAGGATTCCCCCGCTGGAGGAGTGATGACAACAGGAGGAGAGACCAATAGGCTACGGTCGTGGGGAGAGAGACCCGGAGAACGATGATTTGGCCGAGATGGRCCGACAGCAGATTGGAAAGGGTCTGTAAAATCAACGGCTGGACGATAAGAAGGAATATTGGAAGGTAGCGGCGGAATAGATGGCGAGAATGAAGRTTTGGGAGGGGACGCCTCATCCTGRTGCATATATGCGAGCCCTGGCGAGGATTGTACCGACGACGCTTGCGATGGCGAATCTTGTTGGCGAATTTCATCGACGGCCTTGAGAGGGGCAACACCCGCCAACATTCCTTCAGATGCAGCGTGTGGTTCAACACTCGGCTCAGAGTATTGCGAGATACTAGTGGTGACGGAATCTTCGGAGAGCGCTCGCACGTGGGTTCGTGGACCATGAGCAGCTTGTGAGGTCTCCTTCGCTCCATTACTAGTTGCCTCCTGATCCTGAGTTGATGTTTTGGARCCTGTTTGAGTCGAGGTGGCTGAAGCCTGGGGCTTGGGGGGCATTCTGGAACTAGCGGAGCCGGCCCTCATTCTCGATACACTGGCCTGTCTTGAATGCCTGGTCCGAACCATCGTCGCTGCCCGCGTTAAGATCTGCTGGTCAATACTGGCAGGAGCCCCTCTCCCGTGTCCAGGCAATGTTGCAGACATGGGGGTCAGCGGCATTGGCAAAACCTCATACCCTTCGGGTAATGCCTGCACTAGCCCCGGTGAGTTAGAYCCAGGCGACCAGAAGGGGCTAAAGGCGCTTGGAGTCTCGGGGAAAGTCTGCTGAACACCAATGCCGTCGCTGTCACCGGTTGAAGGTGTTTCCAGAGAATTCTCATGTAGGGGAGAGACCGTGATCTTGTACGCATTCAAGTCCCTCGAGTCACGATCAACTTTAATTGGGCTGGGCGCGCTACCGGACCGCATGCGCCCTCCAATCACCCGACTGAGCGGTGGCGGTGGTACAAGCGATGTTCGTTGGCCTGAGGTGCTACCGCTACTGCTCGTGCCACCAGTCGACTGCGCCTGATGCTGGACAATGCTTGAGCTAGGAGGGGGCTACAAATCAAATAATTTGTAAGTAAAAGGAAGGATAAACCCACACATGTCAGAATGTCAATTTGTTGCACTTACCATCTGAATAGAGCGCCGACGGTCTCCAATCGGTAACAAAGTTGAGCTCGAGGGCCTTGGAATGATGGGACCATCAGATGGTCTGCGTACGGAAGTGAGGTCTATTCTCCCTAGAAACATGACGCATCAACATTGTTATGATATGTCACATGAGTGTCAGAATTAAGCAAGCTTACCGTTGGTAGTGCCYGCTAGYGGTGAAATTGCCCTACTCCCCGTCGGAGTTGCTCGGTGAGATAATCTCCGGCTTGCTGGAGAYGATAGCTGAGAACTTGATTCCTCAATAATAGGTGAAAATGAAGGAGCGAATGGCCGCTCTACAGCTGGCTCAGCAGCTGGTTCGGCGGTGTCAGAGAATGAGTAATAATCCAAAACATTGTCCAATTCTTTTGTTRATGAAGCTGTAATTTCTGATGAAACGGCGGGAGACCTGGGATTAGATGAGGTATCTGAGGGGCGATGTGGTGACTCCAAYGGGAGGGGAGGGAGAGGATGCTCCTCCGGTTCAGAAATCACAGGGGAYGCTCCRGGAGAAGCCTTTAGAGGCRCTTCGGGKTCGGCGGGAGTTTGGGGTATAGAAGCGGGGTCTTCAGAAATACGGGATATCCTTCGCGCCACATGGGCATCCTTCTCCAACTCACTGTAGTCAATGACGCTGCTAGGCCGGGATTTTGAGTCATGAAATTCGAATTTGGAGACAGGTGAAGTGAGACTTCCTGCGCTCGAGTGCCTTTTGATATTATTACTATTCTTCTTCTTGACTTCAATACCAGAGTGTCGAGGCGTCTGCGGTGGAACGTAGACTTTGTCGGCGTTTGGAGGGATGGGTGGCGCACTATACTCCGCAGCAAATGCCTCGCTTGTCCCACTGGAAACTCGCCAGTACGGTGAGTTCAGCAAGGGATGGTCCCCACGGGGTAATGTCGCTGAGTCGGAGCGGACAAGACCTCCGAATCCACTCCTATACCTCGATGATCTCGCGTCGCTGGATAGGATAAAGCTATTCCCCAGTAGCGCTCGGGCTAGTGTCTGGCCAGAAACGGCTGACGACTCGGCKGAAGAAATTTCRGAGAGAGGGCGGGAATTATGATCCGCCGAACGAATGATTTGGACTTGGGGCCCATACATCGCGAGGCTCGGTATTCTGATGGGAGAGGGGGGGGTTTTCTTGCCCTGCGGCGAACCGTATCGATCGACAACCTACAGGCTTCTGGTTTGTGAGGTCCTTGCAGGGCTGTTAGGAGACGTACCTGACGTGGTTCTGGGGGAAGATTGAGGAATGTCGACGCCTAATATACATGCCATGAGATAGATTGCCACTTGACATACGGTATACTCACATCCATAGCTTTAAGGTGATCCAATACATCATCTTCAGATGTCGAAAGGTCGACGTCATCATCACCATCACTTGGGTCGTCAGTTGGAATGCCCCGCGGCGCCCACCTCTCCGAAAGCCCGAGACGATGGCTCTCACCACCAAGCGGTCTTATTCCCTCCCCCCTCGGCTCGCCTCCCCGCTGCGAAGGTGAAGAAGGAACACTGGCTGTGAATTGAGTTTGAAACCAATCGGTATCGAAAGGGTCCGACGTGAGGTCAAGATCAAGCTTGATGTTTGGGGTGGGCAGCCTGGGTTGTTCCTCTATCACTGCTGTAGAGGTGTCCACGACAGATCCAAAGGAGGCTATATTGTCGTGAATGTCGGCTATATCGGGAGAGGCATAAGGGTGAGGGGAGGTGGTATGGTCGAACCGGCCTGGTGAGAAAGGTGTCCCGCTGGAACCTTTGGTGGACTTCCACCTGGGCTTGGGCTTGGGCCTGATCAATGATGTGAAGCCTGGCATGGAGGAGCCGCCTGGGTGTCTGGACCAGAGCACTTGGATGAGGCTCTCGTCGGGAACGATCTAGTCCCAAACCAGCCAGAGGGGGAGAAGAGAAATGGCGAATAGAGAAGTCAAGGCTGGAATAATGGCGCAAAGATGCTTGGGATAGCAACGCAGCCCCGTTCTCATCATTCGCCTGTTTGGCAATGTATGACCGACATCACAATCGGTTTGATGATGACACGCTGCACCGCATGTGCCAAGTTGCGATCTAATTTGGGGCATCCGTGGCTCCGACACGCATAAGGGTTGTCCATGAGTTATYCTCTGAATTCGCTCAATGGCCGCTACTTACTTCCTGAGCCCTGGACCTGCCATGTTGACACCCAGCTGTGGGCGACCATCAGCACGCACAGTGCTTCGTGTGTTGCCCTCCAGCCGGTGTTGTGTGACCTGAGAAAACACATTTGATGTTCCTTTTCCCAGTATGGCCACCTCATTCTGTTTGGCCCTGCTTGCTATCATCCTCCGGTCCGCCCAATATCCCCGAACAGCCGCTGGGAATCTCTCCATTTGTGTTGGAGCGTCCATCATAACATCCTCCTAATTGTTGGGCTTAACTCCCATCCTCCACCCCTCTGTAAAAAAAAAAAAAATCCCCCCCCCCATCATTTGGAGTGAAATACAATAGCGTAAAACCACATGCCCATTGTCCCTCTCTCTCAATTCTTCCGTACACCCGACGGCCGATATAACCCTTTTGATTATTTGATTGTTGGTGGAGGGACAGCGGGTTTGGTTATCGCCCACAGGTGCGGAGGAATGTTTTAATTATCAAATATTTCAAATTCCAGGGCTGCGATCAATATATCAAACGTCCCCAATGGCTGTGCCGTTCGTTGGCTGTCGTTGATCACCGCGATCACCACAGGTTAACCCATAACAAAAACATCACAGTCGGTATCATCGAGGCTGGYGCATACCATGGTCCATCTGGCTCTGTTCCAGTTATCGATACCCCGGGTAGGGTTAAACCGTGCCTTGCTCAGTTGGTCTATAACCGTGACACTCAAAAAGTCTTTTAGGCCTCATTGGCCATACCTTGCATAATCTGTCATACGATTGGGCGTTTCGCAGTGCGCCACAGCCCCACGCAAACAACCGTGTTATACCCCACGCGCGTGGAAAGGGTTTGGGCGGATCTGCACTYATCAACTATCTGACGCTGACTCGGCCCTCGAGGCACGAATATGACACACTGGAAACCGTCTATAAGAATAAAGGCTGGAATTGGGACACGATGTTACAGTGTATGAAACAGGTATATAACTCGAAAAGGTCCGATTACGGATTGTTGGGCTGATCTTGAGAAAGAGTGAAACGTGCTCGCAGTTTAAAGTTTCTGAAAGGCAAGGGGAGAAGGCACCACATAATCCTTACGTCCCAAGGCTCGACAAATCTGCTCATGGGACCCAGGGACCYATCCACCACTCCTATTCACCGACTTGGCCTCCCAACACTTCCAACTTGACCGACTGGCTCTTTCAAGCTTTTGATCATCTTGGTGCCCCAGCAAACGCCGAACCGGTATGTTCACCACAAATCTACTCCCTCAGTCACAGAATCAAAAGTTAAAAAAAAAAACACGCATCCAGCACAACGGCAATAATATCGGATATTGCAAACCTCTTATGACCGTCGACCCTAACGCAAGGATCAGATCGTCTTCTGTTTCTGGCTATTTGGAGCCTATCCTGAACAGCCGAGACAATTTGCTCGTTGTTACAGGAGCCATTGTGACAAGGATACTCTTTGATGAACATAGCCCCTCTGTGGAGCCCAGGGCCATTGGTGTCGAAGTATATCTCCCAGAGGACAAAAGCTACCATGTAATCCGGGGTGTGCGTCGAGAAATCATTCTTTCAGCTGGTACGTCCCCCTAGTTACTCCTAGTCAAAAAAAAAAACACGGCTCCAACCTTGCCCCTGGATGGTTAGGTACATTCAAAACCCCACAAATATTAGAGTGCTCCGGTATCGGAAACCCAGCTATTCTGAAAGAGCATGGGATTGGGTGCCTCATTGACCTCCCAGGCGTTGGTGAGAACCTACGTGAGGAAACCAGACAATTCACTTCACAGGACTCTCATTAACGTGTCGTAAAACTAAATAGAGGATCACATCTCCGTTGGTGTCGTTGCCGAAGTAGATGCTCAACATATTACGGCCGAAGTATTGCTTGACCCTGAGGAGCTGAAAAAACAGCAGACATTGTAGTACGTAGTTCCCGTAATCTCGACAAACAGCGGGGTGTCCTCACACAAATTCAACAGCAAAGAGAAGAAGGAAGGGATGTTCGCAAAAACCCCCGGCCAAGGACTCGCCTTTCTTCCACTTGAACTGGTTTCCAAAATTACAAACAGTGGCTCCGAACAGGACACACTAAGGACCCTTGTCAACCAACTCGATGCCGAAAACGAAAAATACTTGGACATGCTCAACCTTCCTCCGCCACTCCGACAGGGCCAGGAAAAACAATACAAAGTTCAAAAGGCTTGGCTTTCGGACTCAACTCAAGCTCAGCTCGAGTTCGTCCCTTGTTTATTTCCCCTCCCGATCCACTCCTCTTGACTAATCTCATCCCTTAAGGATAATCAGTTTTCTGGGCTACCTCACCGCCAAAGGCGTAATACCTCCCTATCCCAACAATTCGGGTAAGAATAGGTACATGACACTCGTGGCTGCAATCATGCACCCATTCTCTCGGGGATCCGTACACATCGCCCCAGGATCTGGCGACTTTACGGTGAAAGGTGGACCACCGGATCCAATCATCAACCCCAACCTCCTCTCCCACCCCGCCGATCGTGAATTACTCCTACAAGGCCTCGAATACATCGTCCACCTCAATAACTCTGAGCCATTGAAAAGCGCTGTGAAGGAATACGCAGAGCCTAAGGAACTGAATGGAATTGAGATTAASCTCAACYCTGATTCGAGTGCGGAGAGGACGAGGATTAGAGAGGTACTTGAGACCTATATGCTGAATTATGCTAGGACGATATATCACCCCGTGGGTACCGCCGCGATGATGTCGCGCGAAGACGGAGGAGTTGTTGATTCACAATTGAAGGTTTATGGTGTGAGTGGGCTGAGAGTGGTGCGTCTGTCGATCATTTGTGATTAAATCGTTGGGAGTTTTGCTCAGTGAGATGGATATAGGCAGATTTGTCCATCCTTCCGTATGTGAGTGTGTTTTTGGCATCAGTGTGATATGTGTCGTCTTTCGAAAAAAAAAACGCGAAAAGGGCTCATGATTTGTTTATTGCAGGAGATTTCATCTCATACGGTATCAGCGGCATATGCGATTGGGGAAATGGCGTCACAGATTCTTTTGCGAGGGGATCAAGATCACTGAGATTGTGATGGTGGTGGTGCAATTGTTTGTGTGCCTGCGAGACGTTATTCTTCGTCACTTGCAAATTTGTTCAGCGTTCACCTGGAAACCGATCGAGTTAGGGGACAATGTCTTTGGGCCCACTTCGCCCCAACCATGCGCTAATTATCAATTTCCCTCTCTCGACAAACTGAATCGAATACACATGAGGAGTTTATGACYCCTTTTATTGATTACATGCAATCACCTCGGTTTATGTCAAAGACGTATAGAGCGGTCTCAGACTCTCCGACTCTCACTGAAGGGCTAACTAGCGCTWAGCCAACAAATTTCAAAAGAGGCTCCGGCCGCGGTGGGCTTATTTCAAATGGCGTCGAAGTGGTCCTGGATTTGTAACAAGATGAATTGATCCCTTGATTSCTGATCCCCCTGTAACAGGCCGCGGCTTATAGCAAGTGCCAACAGGCGCCTACCAATTCATTACTATCACATCAACCGAGAACACAATTGACAAGACTTGAAGCTCGAAGCCTGAAGCACTCCTTGAACCGTAAACAAAAGACTGTAACCCACAATAGCGATCTTCCACGATCCAAAACTCCGAACCTCGCGCCACACTTGTGTAGGTCATGCTTGGTCATGCCCCTGCCGATGTGCACTACCCCGCGCCATCAACCCCAAACCGTATCTTCATTAATTTCTCGTGGAGCGTTCTCATTCTCCGGTCTCCTGTTCTCTTGTTCACTCTGATGCCTATACAATCCTGGATGTTCATCACCACCCTCGAGCGCCACTGGCTGCCTGTGGTAGAATCTGCGATAAATCTCAGATGTGAAGAGCCCAAGTGGATGCAAAACCGTGAATATGATCACAGTAACCTAAGCATTCGCATCATCAGTACATAAAAACTTCAATTTTGCTGTACCCGACACAAGGGAAGAGGAGGAAATAAAATTTGAACGCACATAAACGGGAGCAGGTTTCGGTCTCGAACTCCAGATGCTCACGCAGATCCAGGTCGCCGCCACCATCAATACAATATCCCGACGGAGAAGTATGACGACGAGGCTRACCACGTTTGTCCCAAGGACAACACCGAATGCAGGCCATGTGTGCCATGCTGAATAATGTGGYGGGGGGCCAGGAATGGTGGGGGTRAACGTAAATCCAAGCGTGATACTTTGCATACGTATATGCGTATAGGAGGTTAACAAATGGWCAATAGGAGTAAWGGTRGAGACGTACAAGAGACACACGGGGAAGAGTAAGGAGAATGGGAGAACGAAGAAGAACCGAAGTGGAGCGTGGATCAGTGCGGTATCGAAYGGCCGCGAGGAGACGGGCGCGTGATATACGAGCAAAGCGGTGTTGGAGTATAGCAGCAGGAGGAGCAGGATACCTTGAAGAATTGTGGCAAAGAGAAACCATTGCATCACCTACGCAATTGGGAGATTGATGTGCTTTGGCACTCGTGAAGTAGGGAAATGGATGCGTACCCATGCGACGGCCCACATCGCCATAACGAAATTTGAGAGCACGAGTGAAAACCCAACGGCTTTCACTAATGCCTTCTTTGTCTCCTGTTTGGTGGCGAGCACTAGCAGAACACAGTAGCCCACTTGCATCAGGTAAATKGCTAGCACRTAGATCCCGATGACTGCCGTGCTCGGGGACATTGCTGTTGGTCGRAGGCGGGATATGCCACCTTTAGAGGACAGTCAGAGATGCTYTATAAACGGGGCTCATCGACTAGCGAACCGAGTGAGGGATTAACTACAATGGAACAAACGCCGATGGCGGTAATGTTGATGACGAGCGAGAGGGGTGTTAGAACTTGCAGCCTGCGAGGGGAATATGTCAGGCTGCTTTCCTGGGCTGGAGTGGAACAAAGAACCTAGTAAGCGCAAGATAATCCCTAACTGCAGGGTTGGATGTATCGAACGGGGGCGTGCTTGCCATGGTCAACAGTCAAGTGAGTAAAGATTCGAGGCGCTTGTGGGGCCCGAGTTGGTGGTGGATATGACATCATCAATCATATAGAAATGGATAATTTGTGAGAAATCAGTACATTGCGGGTTTGAACCCAACTCTGGACGTGGATCCCCACTACACTACGTGTCSGTGCATACAAGCCGAGATGTCCGACTCCTGAGTCTCTCGGTGACGCCCTTAACCCCCGAAACCGCGATTATCCACCATGCAAAGTTGAGATGAACACGATCTCGTCCCTGTCTTTCAATACATAGTCCCCCTCACCCTCCAGCTCCCAGTCTGTATCATTGACGAGAACGAGTATCCCTGGCCGTCTGTATTGTTATTGATTAATTTCTCAGTATTGTAAATGGCCATATTCAAAGAGAAGAGTCCTTTACACAGTCGCATTCTCGATAAATAGCTCTGGTCGTTCTTGTAGCAGGTGGTCACGAAGATGGYGGATAAGGTAGGTTATATCTGCATCTTTTGTTTCTGTCGGCTGTCCCGGGGTCTGTRCTGATGTGGAGTTGTCCTTTGGCACAAGAGACGGTATGGTGATCTGGTGCGAGCGCTGATTCGAGAACAAGAGCTCTAACCCGCCACCAAATTCAATTTTCAGTGAGAGTGACATGATGAAAGGCGATGCAGGTCAGTCAAAATTATGCAGGGGTTGCAGGAATCTCGAGCGTGCTGAGCAGATTATCTCCGAGCACGTGATATCGGACACGAGTCCGCTCGAAAAGGCAACACCCAATCATACATGGTTTCTCACCAACCACCATAGAGTAGCCCAGCAAAGATGGCTGGAAGAATAGACTACGGTCATGAAACATGGTCTGAAAAATTCAAGAGAAAATTCACAGAGAATCCATGGGTTCCAGTCGGTACGTCTCCTTTGAGCTTGAGCTCTTTCGGTCTGGTAATGCTCCCTTGGACAGGCTGTCTGGCGACAACTACTGCCCTCATCATGGCCTCGGTAAAGATGCGCGCTGGGCGGTCCAAAGATATGCAATACTGGCTCCGTGCGCGTGTTGCTTTTCAGGGCCTTACCGTCCTCGCACTCCTGGCTGGATCTATGGCAATACAGTCGCAGAGAAAAGGCCAAAAGGTTGAAAATGGTGCGTGATCTCTCTAATCCATCTACCCTCCGGGCCCCCATCTACATCACTATCCACAATGAGAGAACGACAGTCCTGACACGAGGTGTTGCAGATGACCTCCCGCGTAACGAAGCTACGACCGAGCTCATAAAAGAGCAAAAGAGAGGGAAAGAGAAAGCAGAGTTCGAGGAACGGCTAAAAGGAGCAGAAATTGCGCATGCAGAAGAAAAAGCTGCTGCTGCTCGTCTTCTCGACACCAACGCCGGAAAGGCTGTCCCTGGAGGTGGAGTTGAGGGGAAGGTGGAGGGCAATAACGGAGGGTCGTGGACTAGGTGGTTCGGTTGGGGGTCGTCTTCGTCGAAGCCAGGACAGGGTGAGACGGACAAGAAAGCATGACCGTTCTCCGCGGTCTCCTCTCTCGTATTTGTGAGCGCAGAGCACGCCAACGGGGAGCATCCTAATTTATTAATCTTACCTGTGCCTGTCGCCGAATCCCCTTGTATGTTTTTCACCATGCCACCGACACTTCAGGTGAAACAAAGTACTAGACCTTACATCGATGCACCTTCAGAGTAGATTGACTCGCTATTTCTTAGAATTTACTTCTCCACGTAGCCTCGAGTATCAGTCTTGAAGAGAATGTGTCGTTGGCCACTTCATAATACTGTATATGGCTTGTGAACTACCATCAGTCAGAGTCCATGTTAAAATCCGTAGTTTAGAGCCAGTGTCTATGTACGCCATTAATCTTAGCTAAATRCACTATGTAATCCAAACTGAGGCCGATGTCAAGTCTGGCCGCGTAACTGGGCTCACAGCGAGAATACATCAACAACCTCCACCCCAGCAGACTACCGGCATATATCAACACATCCCACCCCATCATACTTGTGCCCCTATCGTGSGTAGCCTCGGCCATGACCAAATACTGAAAGTCGAGTTGAACTCGAATAGGCGTAGTATCCTTCTTCCATTCACCATGCAGCACGTTCTTGTTCTTGTGCTCTCAGTTCCTGCGCTTGTGCAGCCCGTTCTCGTTCTTTGGCTGCTTGCTCTTGCCTCCTTGCCGCTCGTTCTAGCCCTCTTTGAGCTCGTTTCTGCTTTGAGCCGCTCCCTTGTTGCGCATCTCGCTGTATTTGCAACAAAGTCTGCATATTGTTGCGTAATTCGATGCTTGTCTGTAGCTGAAGAAAAYYCATTAATAATATGCCCTTAGYGGGAGAGGGGACATCCGATAGGGACCACWAGCGGTGAACATACCTGGAAGCGTGCGAGTGCAAAAGCAAGTTGATTGCGRCACTGTTGRACGATATCCGCATCCACAGAGGAAAACAAAAACCTTCTCAACGAAGAGCGCTTGAGATACTTCTTGACATCTTTGTCAATGATTGTTAGGGTGCTGTTGTGGATGCTGTCATAAACGGAATCGATCGGAAGACGAAGTGTAGAACCCACTCCATTAGCGAATTGGCATCTGCCCTCAGTGTAGCATCCAGGGTGCGCGCCCCTTCAACTCTATGTTTCACGATCTCTAAGATGTCCCAGCATTGTAGTCCAATYCCTCTAAAGGCAGATTTATTGCCTTTTGCGTCCTGGATCCTAAGGTGAGTATCTAGCATCTTAAGAATGGAATATGATTACCTTCACGCCCTTGAGGATTGCGAGTGCGATAGATGCCGCAGGGCCTATGGCCGCGATTCCTGCAAGTTGTCCAGCACCGCTAAGACTTTTTATGAAGCTCTCAGCCACGGCAATGGCGTCATCTATGGTTCTTGAATCTTTTTTTGGCTGATGRTTGGTTGCTTCAGAAGTAGGGATAGGTGCGATCGCGTTGGGTAACGATTGAGAGTTAGAGGGAATGGTAGATGATAGARCTGGGTTGAAGTCGCCTGCCGTAGGCGAAATAGGACTAAGCGGTTCGGCATCCGTTGGTGAAGCAGCGCCAGTATCATCTATATAGCCTCTAGCATTTCCATCGTTCATTTGAACTGGGCCAAAGAAACGGGTTCCGCTGGCATTCGGAAAGAAACCCACGGCATCGCTCGGAGGGGTAGTAGTCGGGGAGCTGGGGATGGTGGGTGCCCGCACAGGCGCAGGGGCTCTGGACACCTCTGGGAGACTCGACGGAGAGGTTGGGGTGGCCGCAGGCGTCAACAGGTCTAGACGCCCCAATTGAGGGGCACTGCTGTATTTGATGTGACCCACGGCATTCCCTGCATTCATTTGCGTTACACCATGAAATGATGTATTTTTCGCGCCTGCAAAAAAGGACATGGTGCCAGGAGGATGGGTGATAGGCCGCAAGTGTTCACGAACACACTATAAGAGTCATCAGATACATATATACGGTTGAGAGGCGCCTTTTCCGTGAAGCATCGTCACAAGAACCACGCTGCATCAGTGTATAGTGTAGGCGGTGCTCGTGTTCCAAGCGCTCAACTATGATAGGTCCGTTGATATCTACCCCAGTACCACAGTTGGACATTATTGTATGATAAACTGTATTAAACCAACTCTTAACCAAACTTCCTGAGACATTGTATTTTGAACCCCTTTGTACATTTCAAAGACCAACCCTATGATTTCGGGAACCCACTCTATCATGACTTTTGTTCCAAAATTGTTCACATGTCACTCGAGTGACTGCTTCAACTCCCGCAGAATCACGAGCTGTGTTTATACTTCTGACTCGTGGAACATTTCTGGGGTTCCGYTTGATTTACATGACGACCAGGGGTTTAATTATTTGGCGTGTCGTCTACATATACCTAATACCACGATTTCGTATTATTGCAAATGACCTCAGCGTGTAGCATGGTATGGATACGATTGGGAGACCCAGCACGCTATAGGCAAATATTACCCGAGTCCCTACTAAGTTTCTACAGATTACTAGAACATTCGCTGTCAACTAAATATGTGGACCAACAAGGATCAACTTTGCAGTGCCGGCTGTCTTGATACACGTGTCAKGTGGCTATGTGGTGATCCTGGATCGGGCAGTGCCAGGTACCAGAAACCCCGAGAAATGATGCCGGCCATTACATTCGAAAGACGCGATCAACAGGGTCTGAAACTAATAGCGTACTCGCCACCATATTCACAAAGCTAGTGTCTGTCGGGATAATGTCCGGCGATGTACCAAGGGAACTTGGGGGATGAACGGTGACGGATGTTGAACCTTCCACGCTAAACCCTCTTCGTCTTGCGATTTGATCCTGTAACTCTGGCCGACTCCCCTTTTCGCCCTCTTTATCCAGCCTTTGTTCCGTCGCGGCAACATGATCTTATGGGGACGGCRGCTGCTGAAATTTATCATCTGTATTGTTACGAAAAGTGGAGGGTTACCAAGGGGATCTAAAGAACAAAGGACTAAACGAGGAAGAAGGACATGCCAATGTAATGTAATTACCAGCCTTCTGCTTTCCCACCGGTCTCTGCTTTGTGCTGTTAGTCCTGTAACGGGTGTAAATCAGGATGGCGTGTCTCTGATTACCATCTGGAGTAATTGGTGACAAGGGTATCGAAAGATCTGAGCACATTGTCACTCGGCACTGCATCATCTAATGGGCGTCTCTTGGGCTGGATATATGGCCAATCTTCACGACCTCCCAACAGCCCTCGCTACTACACATTACATTCTTTACCAAGTCGGCTGCCCCRTTTTAGGGACCCTATCATGCCTTTCTTTGAAAATGCGACAGGAACAAGTTTCTATGGCCCGGCGCAAATGAATGGCGAAAACGCTACAGGCTACATGAGTAGCGCGCAGGATACAGGGTACGCRGCGGACGAAGGCCCTGCTCGCCGTGGGCAAACTAGGAGGGAAAGACGTGCTATGGAATATCATAACTATATTCGTGAGTAGCTTTTCATCGTCTGAGATCTGAGAGCCTCTATGTTTATACACCTGAAACTCCCTCCTTCGCCTCTTCATTCATTTCCCTGAAAAAAAGAGAACCTGGCACAGCAATGGGCCACCCCACAAAGTGTTACAGCCCCCCCGCCAACAAACGCTGCCAGCGCTGTTCCTTCTCCGATGCAGGCTGCCCTCCAACTATCGAACCAGCCATTTGCGATTCCGTTTCCCGGAAACCCTCACTTTACGCTAGTGTATACGCCTCCGGGTAGTAACCCGAACCATGGTCCTGCTCCGCCGCTCAATGATTATCCCACAACCACTTCTGTATCCTCCTCGAGCAATTCACTAGATGAATTGGCTCGTCAAGGTACCCTCGGTGCACCCTTGTTCGAGCTGAACAATCCCATCCTTCCT
>JAECYV010000028.1:120139-130607 GCA_023014305.1 Lepiota subincarnata
AACATCACCCGCATTAGCAACTCAGGTTATCCAAACCGAACGACCGAGTACCCCCTCCGCAATGCCTTCTGTCTCTTTGTCTAATTCCACCTCATCTATGACTCCGCCTACTGGCCAGGCCAGCCGGATTTCACAAAAGGAATCGCGATTTTCGAGGCTGCTTGTGAAAATACACCTGAAGAAGTCTATAATAGAGGGTGTACGTCAATAGTATCAGCAGGGAGCTCCAGCTAGCCCGGGCACATCGCTTATTCAACTAATGTACTCGGCCATGCTGTGTGGATAAACCATTGCACTTTCCTAAACTTGGTCCTCTGAATGAAACCCACCATAACACGAGGGCTACGCTGAATTCATCGTTAACCGGGAAGGGAATATGCAGTCTCAAATTAACGAGCTATTAGCGGGATGGCCAATGGGTCGGATGTCCATTAAATCTTGAAAATTGGACTGTAATGCTCGGAAGTCGGACTACCGCAGGTTTGGTCCTGCAGAACTTGCCCGGAGCATCAGGATTGTGGAGGTAGTTGACAAACGAAGCGCGATAGTCTTTAAATTATCTGTCAAAGCTTATACAGAATCCACCCATGATCCTTCAAAGCTACGAGACCAAGTACCCTCTTAGTAATATAGCAAACCTCTTCGAAGGTGCCTGTGTACAGAACATGAAGCATGGCGAGCGGGTCACGTCCCTTCGCAGAGGATGTGGCTCCCTCAACTATTGCAACAATATGGCAGGCTGCAATGCTGGATCACCAACTTCGGGGTCGTTAATAAATCGGGTGATTGCGCGAGGTGACCAGAGGCAGGACAGGAAATCCACTATGGCTCGACTACTGCAACTCTGCACGTACCCAATGTGGGTGTTTCTGTCGAATCTCGTTAAATATGCTCTGCAAAAAACGTTCTATCTCATCGCAAGCATCAATCGAATCAACATACAGCTCATTCAAAGCAATCTTACGCTCGGGGGTGACCTTCAAGTGTGTTGCTCAGGACGACATGCGATGACCCGGCGTCTCTTCGCCTGTCCTGGAGGATGACTATCAGACTGTGGCGTGATGGAGCCCATTCCAATAGATGCAGGTCAAGGCCTTGCCTCTGGCCCACCAATTACACGTGCGAGCAGCGGGCCGTCAGTGAGAGATTTGAGCAGTGGGTTGCTGGGTGAGGTCGAGGACGGTCCCTCTGATATTGATATCAACGGTGAGGTTGAGGAGGAAGGCGTCGAGCATCGTGATGAATCACGAGAGATCTAATGTGTTTGTCGCATTGGTGCGGAGTGTTCGTAAATCGCACACGTAATCTAAGCTATTCGTTTCTCTTTGTGGTCTTGTTCGATGGCAGGCCTACGTTCAACAGGGCAAGCATAACAGTTATAATGAATGAAATATTTTGTCCCACTAGTAGGCATTGGAAGGATGCGCCTGTGTCCACTTGCGACACTTTATGTCCCTGAAACTACGATAAAATTTAGTGTCGGGACTCGGCAAATATGACAGCAACCCGTCAACTTCCCTACTCCCATGACTTCCTTCAATTGCCTCACCCTCAAGGCCACCCCTAAGATCGGCGACCTTTACGTTGTTAAATTCGATCTTGCGTCGCAGGTGCAGACGCTCCAGCAACACATCGAGGACCAAATATCAGGGAATGAAATCCCAGATAAGCACATCAATTCTATGGCACTCTTCAACCTATCTGCTCACGCGTTCCGCATTACACGTGAATGGGAGTCCTCTGATGACCCGGTCCTTACGAGTATTCGCAACGCTCTCGGCCAAAAGCTTGTCCTAACCCTCCTCCCCGATTGTTTGGCCGAGTCGGCTGTTGGCTGTTGATCCTCATCGTCTTCACATTGAGTCGAATTCCCGTTTTACATCTTCCTTCTTACCGTGACTATATGCAGAATTTTTCGTTCTCCCACTCCACATTAATTACTGGATTTTTGGAGAGGCTGTCCGAGACGTGTTCACCATCACAGTCCAATCCGATAGGTCCGTGTCAACATTGAAGAAATTCATCAAGGAGAAAATGGATCCTCAGTTTCGCCATATACGTGCAGATCAACTTGTTCTCTGGAAAGTGTTCGTTCCCGCTGGACAACTCAAGCAGCAGCAGCTACTTCCGGATGACGAGCAGCTGCCGCCCCCAGGGGGATTGGCTTTGCTGTTCTCAGATGCTGAACCCGCGGTCGTCCATGTAATCGTTCCCCCCCACGTTCCTGTGAGTTCCATTCTCCTGCTGTTCGCTCCTATGCCTATACTAGACGGTTCTTTCGTTAGCTCAAGCTGCTCGATTGCCATCAAACCGCGACGGCCTCGTTGAGTTGAGAAAATCCCGCAACGATTATATCAGAAGATACCCTAGAAAATCACTATCCGAAATTACGGCTCTCAGTCAACTATGTATTTTGCAAAACTCTGCTTCTATTCCGTTGTTTATCTGCAATCGCCCCAGACTGCTGCACCAATAATCCTCTCACTTTCCGCCACCACGTCTTTAATGAATTCCGAAACAATTGCATCAACTTTCAACCGGCTCGGGAGGACAATAATTTCGTCTTAGAACCCTCCCATACTATATCTGCCTTCTACTCCAGTGAAAGCGTCCGTCAATCCACATTTGTTTCAGTTCTTGGGTGCTACGGGATGGACATCAATTCTTCGCCAGTCCTTAATACTCAATATCGCACAGATGGTGTCATGCACATTTGGTAATTTTCCCTATCTGATCAGCAGGTTCAAGAACAAGATGGGCTCCGCAGGCTCGGAGCCTGTATTTCATATGGCCACCCATTACAAAGTTCATATGGGAGCACATGAGTCCCCCAGCGAATTCTCCGTTGGTTAGTTTTTGTATTTCTTGGATCTTCAAGCACCTTTCCTCATTTTTCTACTCCCAGGCTCTACTCTTAGCTTCGTTGGTTTGGAAGGCGTGATTATACAACTCTAAGAGCAATCCATCAGCGTTGACTACCACCGTGCTGATGCTCGTCTTTGCCTCCAAGCAGCCTGGTACTTAAACGCACTCAAAGCTGCTACACGCAACCTCCACGACTACTACGACTGCGGTACCTTCTCTCAACCTCTGGCTAAATACCCCTGCTATTCTCAGTTCACCTGTCGCTCAACCAGTGATGTGTGCTCAATCTCGTACGAATCAAGCATGGTCAGCCAGCTCATTTTTTTTATGGAAAGCTGGACGATGGCCACCCCGTAGTTATCAAGTTTACTACAAGACATTCACGGGATGTGCACAAAATATGCACTGACGACCGATTTGCACCAATTTTGAGAGGTTTTGAGGTGCTTCCTGGCGGATGGTTGATGGTGGTTTTCGAATCCATTTGGGACTCCCACCAAACATTCTAAAAAACCCACAATCGCCGCAGGATGAGTTTATACGAGGCGGTAGAGGAGAGACTTTCCGTCCTCCATCAATTGGGCTTTTGTGCACGGAGGTGTACGGGGCGCCAACTTGATGGTTGCGCGTGATGGGTCAGATAACTTCGTGCTGGTAGGTTTTGATAGGGCTGGCGGTGTTGGTCACACACGTTATCCCATGAACATTAACTCTGGGCCGGTGCTTTGGCGTCCCAAGGGAGTGGTTGATGGAGCGATAATCAAGCATCATCAGACAAGCAGGTCCAAACCTTCTCCACATACTCAACTACCGGACCTTCCAAATCGCTGTCTTGCCCGCCGACCTGCTCAGTAACGTTGACCATTCCTCCCCCTACCCGCCGCGCGATGGCTTCAGCACAACGATCCTGATTGACAGCGAAACCACATCCCTTCTGGGCCCCTACCTCCTCTCCCTTGTCCGCTCTCAGTCCGCTCTCCCAATTGCAGATTATAACCCGCTCCCTCTCCAAACTGCCCTTCAAGCAACGCTCATCTACTGTGCCTCGCGCATCATGACGGCATGGCACCCTGGACACTGGAACCTGAGCGACTTCCTCGAGGCAACTTACCTCCGTATCCGTGCTGCAGAGGGTATCACTGTCTCAGAGACATGGAAGACCACAACATGGGTAAGGCTGAGGCCTAGAACGGCTACTGTACCACTCGTTGTTGCGTTATGAGTGGGAGTGTTTAGCTACAGATTTCCAATATGCTGGGTGGATTCGAGCTTCACCGGGTGCCTCCTCCTCGGCTTCGGGGTCGAAGGATCAGTCCGTTGAGCCGCTCCTTTGCGCCAACCGGGAGAAACTCTCCGTCATTGCACGTCTCGCCCCCTTGCCTCAATGTCATCCTCGATAATCTCAAACCCCAGATCGAACCCTTGCTTGTCGAGCCTGGTTCAACATTTGATTCAGGAACGGTGGGGTGCGAGGACCTCGACACCGATAGTGACGGAGGCAGTGAAGGAGGTGAGGATAACGAGGTTGGTTGTACGAGTGAAATAGGTGTGAGTAAAGTCGGCGAGTCGGGGGATTTGAGGGATTGGGAGAGGAAAAGGGATATTGTTCTCAAACTCGAAGTCATTCTCAGATCTTCACTTGAGCTTTGATTTTTTTCCCCTGGTCCTCCTTGTACTTGTGTCCGCATCTGATGTACATTAGTATTATTCGATTTTGAATGTTGGTTATTTATATGGTGGGTACGTAGCCGGGTGAATATATGTATGATGGGAGTGTGAATTTCCGATCACAAGTACCTAGGACACGGTGTATCCAACATTCGACATGATTGCCTACAGTTTCGTTTTTGTGTGATGTATCGTAGGTGGTACCTCGAATACAACCAACGAGTAGTGCACCCCATATTTTGATGATATCGTGTTGAGCTTGGACCGTGGTACGCAAGAGACAAGGATAGTGACGGAGGGGGCTGGGAGGTGGCCGCAGATGAGGGTTATGGCCGTGGAAAGAACGTCAAGAGCGATGTCATGTCCGCTGCTAGCCGAGTAAATCAGCGGTGCAAGGAATCTTGACCACTTGAGTCATGATTTGCCGCTGATTATGATTACTGGTACGAGAGGAATAAGCGTAACGGGTTAGTCCCTGGAATACCGCACCATACTTGTGAGTAGGAACTTGGACTATCTGTATAGAAGTCATGCTGGGACAACCCGCCCGTGCGGCAAGAGATGCTGGTAGCAGCTTCAGATTTTATGGTATACATATAGACATGTCAGACGACAATCGACTATTACAAGAAGGGTATAGTTTACATGCATCATACACCGTAATGTACAAAAGGAACCCAGCAATGAAATAAGTCATGGTTTGAATCTCGCACCTCCTTCACAGCTGCATGCAGTGCATGCGCTGCCTGATCGCTGTCTGGTTCTCCCCCAGCAAGAAGAATCTCATACACCTTCGCCGCAATTCGAGGAGCCACCTCGTCAGGTACAGCCCACATCGTCCCAATCACATTCCGATATCCTGCCCCTAGCATTGCTCCAGTAATATGGATCGCTTCATCCGACGCTTCCTCGTCTCCAGTCGCCGTTTCACAAGCTGACAGAAACGCGAGGTCGGCATGCCTGAATGGCTTGGCTACAATATCTATGATGGTCAAACGTCGATCATGGAGACAGAAGCCACTCTGCGTGGGCTCTTGCTTGTTCTGAACCGCGTGACATGCGAAATGAACCCAACTGCTACTATCCATGTGAGCCAGCACGCGCTTGCCTGTCGCCTGCTCGTCCCGAAGTATCTCAAAACTATGCTTGGAGCCATCGGAGAATATCTTTCCTATCCTTATGATTTCTGTGCGAGCGCCTGGAAGCGGNATTTTCGAGGCTGCTTGTGAAAATACACCTGAAGAAGTCTAAAATAGAGGGTGTACGTCAATAGTATCAGCAGGGAGCCCCAGCTAGCTCAGGCCCATCGCTTATTCTACTAATGTACTCGGCCGTGCTGCGTGGATAAACCATTGCACTTTCCTAAACTTGGTCCTTTGAACGAAACCCGCCATATCGCTTGGGCCACGCTGAATTCATCGTTAACCGGGAAGGGAACATGCAGTCTCAAATTAAMGAGCTATCAGCGGGATGACCAATGGGTCGGATGTCCATTAAATCTTGAAAGTCGGACTGTAATMCTCGGAAGTCGGACCACCGCAGGTTTGGTCCTGCAGGACTTGCCCGGCGCATCAGGATTGTGAAGGTAGTTGACAAACGAAGCACGATAGACTTTAAATTATCTGTCAAAGCTTATACAGAATCTGGACTTTGAAAAACGGGACGTAGTGMACGGCACCTGAAAAGGGGTGGAGCGTGTGGATGTGGGGGGGCTTCTACACCCACACCTTGATCCTTCAARGCTACGAGACCAAGTACCATCTTAGTASTATGGTAAATCTCCTCTGGGGCCAGCTCGAAGGTGTCTGTGTACAGGAAATRGAGTATGGAGAGCGGGGTCACGTCCCTTAGCGGAGGATGTGGCTCCCTCAACTATTGCAACAATATGGCAGGCTGCAATGCTGGATCACCTACTCCGGGTGGTTAATAAATCGGGTGATTGCACGAGGCGACCAGGAAAAGACCAGAGGCAGGACAAGAAAYCCACYAYGGCYCGACTACTGCAACTCTGCGCATACTGGATGTGGGTGTTTCTATCGAATCTCAGTAAATGTGCTCTGCAAGAAGCATTCTATATCATCGCACGCATCAATTGAATCAACATACAACCTCCAGAGCTCATTCAAAGCAATCTTACACTCGGGGGTGACCTTCAAGTGTGTTGCTCAGGATGACATGCGATGACCCAGCGTCTCTTCACCTTTCCTGGAGGATGACTACCATACTGTGGCGTGATGGAGCCTATTCCAATAGATGCAGGTCAAGGCCTTGCCTCTGGCCCACCGATTACACGTGCGAGCAACAGGTTGTCAGTGGGGGATTTGAGCAGTGGGTTGATGAGGTCCAGGGTGAGGTCAAGGACGGCCCCTCTGATATTGATATCAACGGTGAGGTTGAGGAGGAAGGCGTCGAGCATCGTGGTGTAGCACGAGAGATCTAATGTGTTTGTCGCATTAGTGTGGAGGTTGGTGTTCGTAAATCGCACACGTAATCTAAGCTATTCGTTCCTCTTTGTGGTCTTGTTCAATGGCAGGCCTACGTTCAACAGGGCAAGCATAACAGTTATAATCAACGAAATATTTTGTCCCATAAGTAGGCATTGGAAGGATGCGCCTGTGTTCACTTGCGAAACTTTATGTCCCTGAAACTACGATAAATTTTAGTGTCGGGACTCGGCAAATATGACAGCAACCCGTCAACCTCCCTACTCCCATGACTTCTTCAATTGCCTCACCCTCAAGGCCACCCCTAAGATCGGCGACCTTTACGTCGTTAAAGTCGATCTTGCTTCGCAGGTCCAGACGCTCCAGCAACACATCAAGGACCRAATATCAGGGAATGAAATCCCAGATAAGTGTAAATCTCACTTATCACACAACAAGGAGAGTTCTCGGGAGTCTATTCGAGAGTGGAAGGAGCTAGTACGAGGTAGTAGCAAGGTTCGTAGTGGTAAGAAGGAAGGAAGGATCTATGTCCTAGCTTATGTCTTTTATATGTTTGGTTAGTATTATGTAAGTACCATACTTACAATAAGCACATCAATTCTATCGCGCTCTTCAACGTATCTGCTCACGCGTTCCGCATTACACCTGAATTCGAGTCCTCTGTTGACCCGGTCCTTACGAGGATTCGCAACGCTCTCGGCGAAAAGCTTGTCCTGGCCCTCCTTCTCTCTGATTGTTTCGCCGAGTCAGCTTTTGAACCTCATCGTCTTCACGTTGTAGTCGAATTTTCACTTCACATCTTGTTCTTACCGTGACTATATGCAGAAATTTCAGTTCTGCCACTCCACATTAATTGCTGGGTTTTTGGAGAGGTTGTYCGACACGCGTTCACCATCACAGTCCAATCCGATAAGACCGTTTCAACGTTGAAGAAAATCATCAGGGAAGGAGAAAAGAGATCCTCAGTTGGCCATATACGTGCAGATCAACTTATTCTCTGGAAAGCGTTCGGTCTCACTGGACAACTCAAGCAGCAGCAGCTACTTCTGGATGACGAGCAGCCTCCGCTCTTAGAGGGACTGGCTTTGCTGTTATCAGATGCTGAAGGATATACATATAGACATGTTAAACGACAATCAACTATTACAAGAAGGGTATAGTTTACACACATCATACACCGTAATGTACAAAAGGAACCCAGCAATGAAATAAGTTATGGTTCGAATCTCGCACCTCCTTCACAGCTGCATGCAGTGCATACGCCGCCCGATCGCTGTCTGGTTCTCCCCCAGCAAGAAGAATCTCATACACCTTCGCCGCARTGCTCGGAGCCACCTCGTCAGGTACCGCCCACATCGTCCCAATCACATTCCGATATCCTGCCCCTAGCATTGCTCCAGTAATATGGATCGCTTCATCCGACGCTTTCTCGTCTCCAGTCGCCGTTTCACAAGCTGACAGAAACGCGAGGTCGGCATGCCTGAATGGCTTGGCTACAATATCTGTGATGGTCAAACGTCGATCATGGAGACAGAAGCCGCTCTGCGTAGGCTCTTGCTTGTTCTGAACCGCGTGACATGCGAAATGAACCCAACTGCTACTATCCATGTGAGCCAGCACGCGCTTGCCTGTTGCCTGCTCGTCCCGAAGTATCTCAAAACTATGCTTGGAGCCATCGGAGAATATCTTTCCTATCCTTATRATTTCTGTGCGAGCGCCTGGAAGCGGCTGTTGATTGGGTGTGTTGACCATGGCAATGCCGGCAAGCTGGTTGAATGACTGTCGCTTCGCCATTCTTGCCTCGAGCAGAGCATTGACTGTCGGTGTGTATGACGAGACGACGTAATCATATGTACCATGAATCCCGGTTCTGGTACTGCGACAGGCAGCATGAAGTGGAAAGAAGGTGAGGGGACCAGTTGGACACCACCAAATGCGGGGAAGATCCAAGGGAGCGGATTGCCGTGACTGCAACGAACATCAGATGCATACATCCTACCAGAGTAGATACACTTACTGTCATGCCCAAGCCGTGGAGGATAGGATATACAATATTCGAATAGAGATACTCAAGAATTATCATTATGCCTGAACCGCCGACTCGGACCTGCCCGCCAGCGCGGTCCACCCATCTCTGAGCACGAGAAGCCTTTGTGAGATATTGCCTCAGAGATTTCTGCATCCTCTCTAGATCATTGTAATGAAGCCCTTCCAACGGGATATGGAGTACGTTGTCTCCGCCTCCAACAAGTACCAATGCATCACAACGACGCTGGTGGACATTGATGATCACCACGGGCCCCAAGCTGGCGGCCTCCTTGAGAACGGAAACTTTCTTTGGACGAAGAAAGTCTTCGCAGCCCGGAAGCAGTCGGATGTTCTCGACAAGTGACTCCCACTTCTCCGCAAGACGGTGATGACGTTGAGTTTCTTCCTCAAGCGAAGCGGTATTGCTGACATCGTCGGATGTATTCATGAAGTGCCCTCGAGTGGCTGCACTTCGGAGCTGATGTGAGATATGTGTGAATTCGGCATAAATATCTGGGTGGGCTGGGTAGAGGTGATCAACTGAAGTTCGGAGGTGGAGTAGCTGATTCCAGACAATTGAACGTCCTTGTTCAAGCAATTCAAGTGCAAGCTCGGGATGGCCAGCATCAAGGGCGAATGCAGCGGCCTCCCTCGGCATATCACTGAGGTTGGTGAGCTGTGAATGACGAATAGCGATGGGATCTCCGATCCAGGCCACTTTAGAAAGGAGATTGATAGCTTGGCGGTATGCAGGCAAAGTGGAAAGGGGATCCTTTTTGGCTTCCAGGCGAGCCCATCGTCGGGACGCATGGCATCGGAGTAGTACTGGGCCAATGTCAGAAGTTGCAGCAGCTCGGAGCATTGAAGCTGCCTTGGCCAAGTCACTCGGCAATCCACTGCGATTAAACCGACTCTCGAAGGATTTCCCGAGGTTGCTGAGATACTTTGGTTTGGCAGCATGACCGTCAGGAGTGAGCGATACGGCCTGCTGTTTATGTTTGATGGCGTCCTCGAGGTCACTCAGCGACCCTGTGTGCCTAAACCGACTGTTGAATGAATTCCCGAGGTTGTTGAGATACCTTGGTTTGTCAGCATGGCCGTCAGGAGTGAGTGATACGGCCTGCTGTTTATGCTTGATGGCGTCCTCGAGGTCACTCAGCGACCCTGTGTGCCCAAACCGACTCTCGAAGGAACTCCCGAGGTTGTTGAAATACATTGGTTTGGCAGCATGACCGTCAGGAGTGAGCGATACAGCCTGCTTTTGATGCTTGATGGCGTCCTCGAGGTCACTCAGCGACCCTGTGTGCCCAAACCGACTCTCCAAGGAATTCCCGAGGTTGCTGAGATACATTGGTTTGCCAGCATGACCGTCCGGAGTGAGCGATACGGCCTGCTGGAGATGCTTGATGGCGTCCTCGATGTCACTCATAGACCCTGTGTGTCCAAACTGACTGTCGAAGGCA
>JAECYV010000028.1:131010-161416 GCA_023014305.1 Lepiota subincarnata
GGTTTGTCAGCATGACGGTCAGGCGTGAGCGATACGGCCTGCTGGAGATGCTTAATGGCGTCCTCGAGGTCACTCAGCGACCCTGTGTGACTAAACCGACTCTCGAAGGAAGCCCCGAGGCTGCTGAGATACTTTGGTTTGCCGGCATGACCGTCAGGAGTGAGTGATACGGCCTGCTGGAGATGCTTGATCGCGTCCTCGAGGTCACTCAGCGACCCTGTGTGCCCAAACCGACTCCCGAAGGAATTCCCGAGGTTGTTGAGACGCCCCGATTTGCTGGCGTGGGCGTCCGGAGTGAGCGATACGGCCTGCTGGAGATGCTTGATGGCGTCCTCGATGTCACTCATAGACCCTGTGTGTCCAAACTGACTGTCGAAGGCAACCCCGAGGTTGCTGAGATACACTGGTTTGGCAGCATGACCGTCAGGCGTGAGCGATACGGCCTGCTGGAGATGCTTGATGGCGTCCTCGAGGTCACTCAGCGACCCTGTGTGCCCAAACCGACTCCCGAAGGAAACCCCGAGGTTGCTGAGATACTCCGGTTTGTCAGCATGACCGTCAGGAGTCAAGGACACGGCCTGCTGGAAATCCCTAATTGCCTTCCCCACATCATCCAAAGCGCCCGTACGCCTGAATTCATCATATGAGACGATCCCAGCTTCAGCGAATCTCCTCGCTCTAGCTAATTCCGCCTCTTGCTCCATCACAACGGAAGAATAATCCATGAATTTCGATGCTTTGCAAAGTAGGCAGCTCTACTAGTAGCGTGACCCACAAAGACCAATCAATTGGGTGTACAGACGATTGCGATAAAATTTGAGGTACCTGTAATGAGTTAGACAAGGTAAACCATATGCACAACAAGCACGAAAACAAAGAAAGAAGAAGTGTTGCACTCACTCGAATGGTGGCGAGAGAGTAACTGCTGTCGTGAGGCTATGCAGTCAACAGCTTTTCGATGACACGGTCACAAAGCCGTACGTACTAACTAAAGTTAGCACCCTCCCATGCCGCTGGTAGTTTGTGACCAGTCACTGGCTAAGGGATATAGCTCAGCCGTGTCCTATAGGTTTCACTATACTCCATCTCTTGCCGAAGGCTCTCCGTAGCATGTCTCGCACACACACAACCTGAGTCACCATGCGCTRCTRCCGCTRCACCCACCAATTACAGCCCTTCCATGGCCATCTCATCTCAGCTGTTCTCGTGAGTCCTTCACCCCCATCTTTGTATCGCCTCTTCGTCCCCCGGTCGAGCGCTAGGACCCTGGTTCATTTGCCAATAAATTGTGAAGGAAAGAGCAAGAAGGGAGAGTTGAGTGCTATCTAGCCTTTCTATAAACAAAGGACCCTTTTCGAGGCAAAGGTTATGGCGTGCKTAGAATACCTTCTTTGATGAACACGAGACACTCGACAGAGAACTGTCATAGAAAGACCCCATCAGACTATACTTCGGTTATAGACAAGTCGATGGTGGACAGCACTAACCACTTAGTTTCACTAATATCGCCATCCACCAGCCCATTGTTCTCATGCCAATATCCTTTCACCCACGGACAACTACTTGTGAGCGGGGGAAGCATCAGCTTAGAACTGATTGCCCGGGAATCTCCGTCTCGTCCCTCGACGTTTGCTCTATGCGTTGTGGGCTCGGCTATTGCTTGTATGCATGTTCACTCCGATAGCTCCTCATGCAGTACTAGACCGGACGATCATATTCTTCGCCACACATTTTCCGGGCGCTTCRCGGTTTGATATTCCAGACGAAGTAGAGTTGAGGAACGCCGAGTGGCTGTGGGTGCCCAAATGTAGTATCTGGACTTGAGGCAAAGGAGAGATAAGGTGTCGAATGCGGAGGAACAGGCTGTGTTGAGGGAGGTWGGGGTGGTTACGCAGTCTAGAGCCAAAGCCCCGTACTCTCCCACAGAGTGCTTTGGTTTTATGAGCACAAATAATGCAGAGACAAGAAGAATTCTTGAATACCTGCCAGCACTATCCGGGCCGGTAGAGGCAAGCTGCGAGCTTAGTGAAGAGTAGGATCCATTTGTGCGAATATGTGGYAGAGCATTCTCTGGTTCTCGTGTTGGGGGTGTCCACGTATGCGTAGATAGATGTTTTACATGGTTGTATAGCAGGGCCTGATACGAAATCGGCCGTTTTGGGCATTTATGTCTGAACAAAATTTTGCTCCGCACCGCCAGTAGTGTCTGCATATCTACTCGGGCCTCACTGGCTAAAAACCCTTTATGGATAAGAAAGGGATCAGGCATGGCTGGATTTTTTCTGGCGATTATATCGACATAGAGATCCTCGTAGTCGCACTTGGACTGAGAGCCCTAGCACCTTACTTGATTCTCCATTCGCATGGCACTTGATTTTGTTTGTATTCCCATCTGATATACACCAGCGTTCCTTGTACAACAATAGCAATAGCGTTTTGGCAACAGAGAAATGGAAAACGACATATTACAGAAGAGCTGATCAAAACAGCTACGACAGATCGAATCCAGCTTTCGAAGTGATCTCCTGCAGCAGTTTCTCCCTCAGTGGTCCTCTCCGTTGTATGTTGCGGCAGCTATGTACACCAAATCCAGTCAGTGCGGACATATAGCCCAATATCCGAACCGAACGAGATGTTGACCGTACCTTGAGTAAATTAACATACGTCCTCGAAGTCGGCGACCTCAGCTGATCCGAGTCTGCATGGCGGAAGGAGAAATTAGGCACAAGCTCTTTGAATCAAAGTAGCGGCGGGCGGCTGCAGCTCGTCACGAAGTGCAGTAGTGCTCGCTTCTAAGCCTCGGAGAACGAGTTGACCACCTGCACACAGATCCCCCGTTAGCCACTGTTGTTCTCGAAAACAAAGAAACGAATGGTACCTTCCAAAACATGACAACGATTTGATTGCAAGGCAGACCACGATATTGCGATGTTGAAACACRTGTTCAGTATTGAATAATGGGTACACGAGGGTACACGCCAAACCCAATCTGATATCCCTGAGACAACAAAATGAGCTCTCGTGCACCTGATTTTACCTCGTACTGACGGCAACATGAGAGCATTGGGATATTTGGAGCATATGTTAGCTACTTACATATCTTACTTTGCCCTTTTTATATAGTTAACCAAGCGRTACTCAACACCCTCGTTCCGTTTGTTAGCGTATTCACGTATCGCCACGCTCCTTTGTCTCTTCAGGTTTCTTCTCAACCTCCACCGCCAGCTTCCACCCCCCATAAAGCTGATTCACAATCGCGCTTCGACGAAGGACATTGAGTTCCTTTACAGCATCAGCGTACTTAGTACGCAGCTTGTCCGCATCTTTTTCAGCCTGTGTATCACCAAACGCATGAGCCTGTGGGGCGTCAGCAAGAAAAGACGTGAATATCCGGACCTGGATGGCGCGGAAGCTGTCCTTAGCTCTGCAAAGAAAGTATTGGCGGAAATTGTATGAGCTGAAGGTGCGGGATGTGCGGAGCGTGGCTGCATAGAGATGAAGGATGGCCCCCCGTGTGGGGGTTGCGACCGCCGTCGTGGACATCGTTGGCGACGTTCGGAGAGTGACGCCAGGGACAAGCGAGGAAGATTATGTAATCTGTTCTTTCCGGCGTCTGAATGTTTTCACAACATGTATTGAATCAATTCACGTAGAGAAATCGTTATGGAAGTATAACCAATGAAAATGAAGAGGTGAAACGCGAGAGTAGAAAGAAATGAAAAGGAACAGGTATAAATCAAAGAAAGGGCGGACCCGGCAGTCCACATGTGAGCCCGCAAGGCCCAGCACCGCGGCACTGCCGCGTAGCTACTACTGATGCTATTCCCAGTCTGGTGGATTTAAAATAAGCGGATGAATACCTAATTACCCACATCTTGATATGGGTTAAAATCGCTTTGGGGAACATACGATGGAGCCCGGTCAACGGTCAGTCCTGAGCCTCCGGGATKCGAAAAAGAGGTGGAGGAAAGAGCTGGTTGAAGTGATCCGGCGAAAGCTAGAGAGGGTGAAGCTATTTGAGTGGATAATGGTGGCACCAGTGAAGTAGAATTCGATTGGAACGATTTCTCGCTAATGACACCAGCTGGACGGCGGAGGACCAAAGTTGAACCCGAACCATGACCCTTCTCCAAGTCGCCAGAGATACCGGTTTCGCCCACTGGCGCAAAAAGCTGGGGGATAACTTTGGGAACAGGGGGTATACGATCACCAACGTATATTGTTCCCGAGGTTGTTCCTTGTGCAAGCACAAAGGGAGGCAGATTGGCCATACCTACTTTGGACGCCACCGATGCCGCCTTTACCTTCTCATCCCTATGAAGCAGCATGCACGTAATGCCGATGCCGTGGACAGCAAGWACAACCATGTCGTTTGGCCGACTCGCCACTCTCGCTTGAACAAGCGTGCCTGTCCTGAGGTCAGCCAGGACAATTTGGTACGTGTTTTGCTTTCCCTCGCCGTGAGCCCCCCGATCGCCGTCCCTCGACTCCCATTCTGGCACGAGCTGTTGCTCCCCCCAATCCTCTAAATCATCGATAGAGGCGTCCTGCGACGCGAGGTAACGAACAAGATCTCTGGGGTCCTGTACCTGTTCGAAGACCACCCATGAATCTTTGACCACATAAATCGTCCCCGCCAGAAGCTCGATAATGACGCGGACGACGGTCATACATTCCATGAGGACCAGACCAGCAGTAAAGCTGATCGGAAATAGAAGAGGCCCAACGAACACACTGGCCGTCCAGATAATCAAGACCCATGAACCGAGTCCCCGCATATTCTCGTTGTGGTAAAGGCCTCCAGAATCTCGCTTCAGCATGTGAGAAAGCCTAACGCATTTAGGCCCAACGATAGATAATACTGGCTCTGAGGTACCGGCGCGCTTGTCGCGAAATCTGACTGGAATCGCGGTGACGAGTGGTTCTAACCTCTCACATCCCTCCCGGGGTGGCACCGGCTTCCCCCACCAACGGTACTCCTTCACATCGTTGTGCGCAAGCTTGCACACTGCAGCGAGCATTGCTGCATTGTAGTACCCTTGATTCAATTCCAACAGCCATGCCAAATCTGCCCAACCATTCTGACCCTTTAGATCCTCCAACTGGGCGCGGCGGGGTAGAAGCCCGTTGAGGGCTTTACCAAGGAAGTGGTGTGAAAGAAATTGGTTAGCTTCGTCCCTCCGGATTGCTTCAACGACGAGGGAATGGATAGCAGACTGCCAAGTGACAGTCCCAGAGTTGGTAGCGTGTTGCATGATGTTATAAAGGTGCCACATCTTCGCTGCTGACGCTTTGGCTTGCATGTCCGCCCGGAAAGTCTGCCCTGGAATCTGCGTGATATTACTCATGGCCTTTTTGCTGCCACCCACGCCACCACCACCCTCTCTCGTCATCTGCAGGACTTGCGGTGTGTGCAATATCTCGCCTAAAGTGAAAAGACGATTTCCCCAAGGACATGTAACGCCGGTATGGTCRCAGCCGATGATATGGCAAAACACCACCACATTCTCAGCACCACGGAAGATGTCTGCCAACTGTCCTATTTCTATGTCTCTGTCGCGTTGACTATCCTCCTCGGAGCCGGCCTTGCTATCATCGGATAGGCAAAATTCGTCGAGCCAAATGAACTCGTACCCATCCTGCTTGCCCGCCATGGCCCGAGCCCTTCCATATTCGTCCAGCAGGGCTCGAACGATATTTTTACGGTTTTGGAGGCTATACGCACGTTTACCAGGGCCCGGGTCGATTTCCGGCTGGGGGTCGAGAGATTTCCCGGTCTCTTTGAACAATGCTTCAGCGCTCTGCATCGCATAGCTTATTGCGACGTAGCCGTGCTGCTGGATGGACTTCCTGAGAGCTTGTGGCTCAGATGTAGAGTCGATTTTAGGGGAGGAAGTTGTGTCGCCTTCGCCGTAGCGCACTTGACGCACTGAAACGATTTCGTCACCGCGAAAATACACCTCAAGAAGCCATTGAGGTTTGCTCCCAGAGACGGCGTACTGCCCATGTGCCTTTGCGGCACCATCTGAAGACCGTTTCGGTGAATGCGACAGTACCGCATCAGGAACTTGCGTCCACTCGGTGCCCCACARGACGAACCGRACGAGTTTTGAAAAAGATCGTTCGGTATGAGGGATGAAAACGTAAACGGGGGCCAGCACAATGGCTATGAATAAGCGAAGGCAATTTGCGTGAACATGGAAAGCATCGTCGGGCTTCTGCYCAAACCAAAGRGGACCTTCGATCCCTGGATCYTCCTGAATGAGCCTTCGTGGCCTCGCCTTGGTGAATAATATGCGTAGGGAGTTGCCGACCGAAAGCAACTCCCATAGTTTTTCGCGGGCATCGCCRCCGTATCCTGGACGTTGAAATTGCTTCTCAGWAAGTCTGGGGTAAGTACTAAGWCCGAAACTGTAGGYGGGGGGATGACATACCGTGCCAGTGCTGTTGACGGCTGCCATGGTAAAGTGGTGCTTACTGACGAAGGCGGGGTGGGTCTGGGGCATCAAACTAAGAAATACATCGGTTTATATTCCCTCCAAGAGTTACTCAACAGCAGTTTGACACTTCCTATGATTGTGCATGAAAACAAAAAGTTTTTGCGTGAGGCCATTTTGAGACTTCAAAGACTATAGTTCCTGCTGGTTTAAGGTCGATCTTCACCTTATCGAACGTGGAGGTCCACCATGCTGGTGGCTCGGGGATCTGTGCCAGTTATGATGTCTACCAGCGACATGATCGCTAGAGATTCACGACCATGTCATACCATTATTAGCAGAAACCGATGTCACCGCTATTGGAGCGGAATTATACAGCAGAAAGCTCGCATCATCATCTTGCGCTATAGTCACTGGGTCCGCCGAGGCCACTGATGCAGAGCCTAACTTTTTCTTCCTCTCAGGCGCTTCAGGATAGTACTGATATCTGGAGTGAACCTATACAGAGTCCCTCAGAGCTTCGTTTAAGGCAAATCTAAGAAATAAATGCATAAGGTGCTGTACGTACTATGTATAACTTTTATCTCTAGTCTAAATTCCCCCAGAAGACAGAGACGACATCGATATATTTAGCGGACCTGAGAACGTGGCTGTTGACCGCGAATTTGTCCAGGGCGGGAATGTGATCATCGGTAACCATCGAAGGGCTAACAGCCAAGTAATTTCACATGGAACTTCCTTTGCCAAGGACCCACGCGGTTGAACGCTGAGCGGGCTGGATATCGAACCATAATACTCCTATTTGCGTAGCAGATCGTTACTTCGATGTGCGGCTGCATTAATTATGCTGTGTGACATCAGGATTGCACATGCGTTAGACTAAGTTCACGCGCGGTCGGTGCCCCTGGCATGACTCCTCCTTAGACTTCCTAATTCCGTCGTGAGAATTGGGTGACTTGTCTGCTAAGTGCCGAATGGAACCTCCTGTTAAGTAGCTCTMTACTTGCCAGACGCCACCGTGATCTATCAGAATAACGTGACAGGGGGCAACATCACATTCGCGCACGGCCCATGGCCATGGTGAACCTTTGTCGAGACCGCTGAACAAATCATACAAAACCCCTTCGTTTTCGGGTTGATTCTGGTCGTTGTCCGCTAGGAAGCCACTCACCATACCAGCGGAGGCGTTACCTTTCATAGGGGCCACATCAAGGAAATTTGTTGTTTCTGCGACAGAGCTGTACCGATTGCGGCGGTAAGTGAACCTGATGATGGGCGCCTCGGTGCCTGATTAGGAAGATGAGGGGAATGATCAACAAGCAGGCGGTGAGGGAGCACAGGATGGCCGATGTTCCATATTGCCTCTCAGAAAGGAGAAAGGTGCTACAGCCTCTGATGGACGGCGAGCCGTTGCAATGAGGTAGGGCTTCCTCTTGTCGGTGGGGACATGCGTAGTATCAATCCAAGTATAGAGTGTGGAGGCTTTTGGGCTTTTATTCTGACGGGCTTCTCGTGGAACGGAAGCTTCTACACGCGAAAATACTTTGTAAGCTGTCGAAGGATGTTAAGAATGACATGTTTCTTCCCGGCGTCTGTGATGCAGTCCTGCCACTATGTCTACGAGCCGAACGCGGCTTGAGACAATAAGACACAGAGAAATCGCAGCATATTGCCACCCAGATCACCGCGCGTGCTGCGCCTTGTAGAATTACGATCATCGTTACCTCCGCCCCTTTGGGTTGATTTCCTCRAATTGTGGYGTAAAATAGTAGGGAACGTTGACTATGGCTGTCGTATCCTTATCGTCGTTTGATTATTAAAGGCGCCCGACCAGTTTACGATTAGGAAAGTCGTCAGTGGCGGTATCATCTCGTCAGCCCAGGGATAAGGGCATTGGGGRAACGGACATGCGGACCGCAGCACATGCTTGATACGGCCTCATTTTGGCCTAGGCAAGTATGACCGATAGCGGGGTCTCGCCGAACTTCGAACGAGATTTAGGGGTTTCCAAACTGGAAATAACACATGCAGTGGCATTCGAGAACTAAGGCCCAAGATGTTGCAATTTGTGGCGTCATGAAGAGGATTCGGGGGTTCGTTAGCGCTTTGTCCTGATCACATGACCAGAAAACAACCGTCTCAAGACTGACAGATTGTCAAGGGTTGATACTCGATTGATGCTCTACTTCGGCCGCGTGGGCCATAAAACTACCCAGGTAGGGATCCTCGCTTGGTTTTGTTATCTTGTGAGCGGTTTCAGTCTCGCTTGACCAATGGGTATATTTCTGCCGGCATTATTAGCGAGAACCAGGGCTCTCGCATCCTACCTACTCTCTGTTTAGGAATTCGCATGAGTCCTTCTGTGGCGTACTTGTGGTCACTTGTTGTTTGTTCAAGGCGTCAATCCAGCCATGGTAAGTGTATGTGTAGGTGCTAGCCAGTTTGTTAAGGTAGTGRGATTGGTGGTTGCAACTGTTCATTTGACCGGTTTGCAATGGAGCTTCGTGAAAAAGCCCCTCAGTCCCACTTGGGTGTGCATCGCGTAAACGCTTACGTATATGGCTAGCTGTCAGCCCTCACGCAAGGATCATCAACTGCGACTCACACGGATAGTCGTCCTATGCACCTCATCAAGTTCCTCTCTCCTCTGCTCTGTACTTTCGCACTAATCCCAACAGGGACGTGTTTCCGAATATCAAGCGCTGCCGATGACAACGATGTCAATTCTGGTAGTAGCCGTATCAGCTCCACCGTGACAACGGGGCTCGAACCTCGACAACTCGTCGTCAGCGAACGGGGGACGAGTGAAGCAGGTTACCATTCAAAGAAGGAGGGTTATGACTTTGCAGAAGCGTGTTACAGGGAGCCGTTACCCGATTTACTGATGGGGGAGGAACGGTCGGTGCCGTGGGGAAGTCCTGTGATGAAGGATGGAGGAAAACGATGCTGTTCGAGCTTGGATGAAGTTCGGGAAGGAATAGATGCTGTCGATAAACAGCTTCTGGTGCTACTTGCGAAAAGGTAAGCCAGGGCTTGGGCACTTGGTATTGGGATAGAGGAATGTCAAGTTATGATTGACTTTGACATGAAGGGTTATTTCTATCATGATATACGTTGCGTGACACTGTACTGATATGTTGTTTTTTTCATGGGTCGTGTAGGGCCGCTTATGTGCGTGAGGCTACACGGTTTAAAACTACCCACGAGACGGTCGACGTACCAGAGAGGGACCGACAGGTGATAGAGCGAGCAGTGGCGGACGCCCCGCAATATCGCCTACCTCAAGTTATTGCCAGAAACGTGTATACAGCTATCATCAATGGCAGCGTTAATTTTGAGCTCTGTGTGGTACGTGGCTGTTCCTTCTCCTCAGCTGCCTCCTATGAGCAATCACGAGAACTGACTTGGTTGTTATTGTTGTTATCTTCTGTGCGTCTTTCTTGGACCTACCGGATGCGGTACGCATCTTCCTGGTATCTATGCCCTATATGTCGGCCTGTGGGTGGACTTACACAGTTCGACTCGTACGACGCTTCTGTGGAGTAGCCCGTACAACGGCCGTGGAGCTTGGTTCCGAATACGAGACATTACATTGGATGAGTGGAATACGGGCGCTCTTATTGGCAGCATTGTTGTTTGAGACTGACGGAATGCAGCCGAAATTAAAGTTTTTGTTAGTTGGTTCCTCTAACATCTTTGTGCGACATGAGCGCAAGGTAGGAAATGGACTAGGGCGTATCAGTCCTCAAGGCCCGTGATCGCCTGTGTTGTTCTGTTGACTGACACTTTTTGCTGTTTCGAGAGTTGGGAGTTTCCCGGGCCCATGAGACGACAAGTCACTTGGTTGGCGGATGGACAGATGCGATTGGTTCAAGGATACTTCTCTATGAAGAAGGCTTGACAACGGTCATTGCCCACATGACCCCGAGAATTTTCCCTCCAGCGAGGGTTGAGAGGCTATGTAGGTTTGGGCACTGGGTGACAGTCATCACAACTCAACCGAGGTCAGGATGGCTCGACCCTGGAGAGATAGATGGGTGCCGGAACACGTCAATGTGACAGAGCCAAGGTCTGAAACCGTCGATAGAGATCTAGCAGTTGTTATGATGCGCCTCAGTACCCCGAACCGGAGTTATACTTCGCGATCATTAACCCATGGCTATTTAGTTTCCACAGCACTTGCCAAATACGAAATGCTGGATTCCAGGTGCCCCAATTTGAGCGCTAGCTTCGTCCCTGATATATATACAACTGCCAGAGGATGGGAACTCCCCCCCAAGACTACCTGACGCCAGAACACAAGAGGGCTGGGCTGTACCATATGCCCCAATCATCATCATCATCTCCTTCCTTGTACTAGTCGGCTCCTAGGCCCAACATACGTGTCCCCTATATACTTGCTTTGCTCTCCTCTCCTCTCCCTCTGCCCGACATCCTCTCCCCCCCTCCCCCCTTGATTACTACCCACTTGCCCCCCTCAATGGCATCACTGACTAGAACTAAAACAAAAGTCGTGTACAGCGTCAAACTCAAACGTGGATCGCAATCCCACATTTCCGTGGACCGAACGGGGCTCGACGTACAAGAGATCCCACCGGAGCTCTGTCACTTGTCAGGCGACGCCCTCGCAACACCATTTCCCCCTATCGCGCTGGGAGGCTACATCAAGTATTACAAGATACGTGGCGAAGAGTGCTCCAGCCCCCGAGAGCAGGAGCACGAGACATTGCTGAAGGATGGCTTGAAGGAGATGAAGAGGAGGAGGAGAGCATCGTCTGCGAGTATACTGTTGGGTCCTCTGCTCTCACGTACGCCGAAACCTTGGCCTTCGAACGAGGTACCGGAGAAGACCCATCTGTTTCATCCGCGCTCGCAATCATCACCCCCGGGATCCCCGGTCTCAGCCTCGTCGCGCCCGGGCTCACCGCTTTCAAGACTCAAACGAACGCTTGCCATCATTCCCGAAGTGTCGAGGGAAACCATGCGCACCGACGTCAACGCCGATAATAATGCACTCCTCAGAAAAATATYCTCTCCTCCTGTGATAACACCGACACAATCATCATCGCTGACTGCGTCTGCAGTCGTACTATCATTCGCAGTAACGCCGCCTCCACGCACCTCCTCACTTGCAAAGTCCAATTCGGTACGATCGACGGCAAGTTCGGCACCATCCTCACCTACAGGGTCTCTACTGCGGAGACGGAAACGGCAGCTGCTCAGAACGCCCAGCGTGGAGAAAGATTTTGCGAAATGCGCCAAGGACTTGTTGGGTCTTGGACAGGCAAGCGGTGTGGCCGACATAGAGGGATCATCATGTTCTAGTGGAGGTGAGGCAACAGGGCAGGGGGGAGAAGAGAGGAGTCCGGGGCTAACATCAGTCTTTGAGTCATCGTCTTCTCCTTCCTTGCCTTCCTCGCCTATCGAAGCCGATGGARGTGATGGGCCACATCTGCATTCGGATGGCAATGAGGACTTGGCTCCGGMGGGAACAGCGATGCTTCACCATCCATCACTCATTTCTCACACCAAATCCGACACCTCCCAATCCACGGAAGGAGGTGAGCTCTCCGATCCCGAGTCGAGCCTGAGCGCAGTGATCAGCACGCCACCTACAAGTGTTGGATGCGGCTCAATAGACGACGAAAAGCTTCGGGATACGGGAGAGGTGGACGATGAAGGGGACATTACTCGGGATAGCTGGGCTTCGTATCAGACTGCGAAAAGTTTCATTGAGGAACCGCTATAAGTGTGTAAAAGATCCTTTTTGCTTTTGTTGTCTTTTGTTTTTTTTTTTCGTTCGATTCTTCTTTTTTTTTTGGTTATCGCTTCGAGCGCGTATCTGCTGCAGCCTATCTTYYTGCYTYYGGCTCTCATTCGTGTAATAACAGCCACTCTAATCATGCATCATTCTTATCTTGCTACATAGACTTTCATATCCGATGACTTGCTGTAGTGATAATCGTACGTACAGTACAATCAAGATTTAGTTCCAACTAGTTCGTCAGCAAGTAAGGCCCACACGAAACATACCAAAGTATGTACGTCATAATCCTTGGAGACACAAAAGCAGGAGTACAAAGCGAATGAGCAAGACATACGAGAGGGAGGATCCAACAAAAATAATAAGTACAGCGAATGAGAATCCACGTGCAAATTTGGCTAAATAGCCGATAGCTACAATTTGGTCTCAGAAGTCCCGTTGGCGTGCGCATCACCATCAGCGCCTGTTATAATCTGCTGCAATAACGGTGCGGTATACTTTCTTGTCGGAGTCGGATCTCCTTGATGATAGACCTTCACCTTGACCCCCTTGGGTAAAACATTCCCGCTCTTATTCAACTCTAGCTCCGTGTGCTTCTTGAGCTTGAGACTCTCGTCAGCCACCAAGCGCGACCAGAGTCGTTCCGACAGTTTCTCCACGTCTACCTTCTGCTTGCCCGCTGAGGGTTCTCCATCACCACTCTCCCCGTTGAGGGCTGTAGGGTCAAGGACCATCCACACTTGCTCCCGCCGTGCCTTGCCCTTCTTCTCTTGCTTCCCATTGCTCCCTTTAGACTTCTTCTTGTCGGATTTCTCTTTGAACGACGTGATAGCACCATGCACATTCAGCCCACGAGCCTTCATCCATTCCATGATCTCCTTTTCTACCGTTCCCTCTTTGGCCCAGTTCTTYAATGGTACCGGGACAGTCGACAGACCAACTTTGAGAACGGGTTTACCCGGTAACCATTCAGCGCAGTAATCATACTCCTTGTAGTCTCTCCTCAACAGATCCCGAGTTCCGAGGTGCGAAAGGTCGGTTTTCTTGGCGGAGAGTGTAGCCGYGAGSTCCTTGATGGATTTCTCGTCGTAYAACGCATTGCCATTCGGTTTAGCACCACTATTAAGAGCGGTGCGAAGGGGAGGGGAGATTGTGGGAGCATAGGTCGAGAGTGGGATGAGGGTGGCCGCCGCGTCTCGGTCGAGCTGCAGAGCTTTACCACCAGGCCGCAAGCCGTCCGTGTCGATCATGATGCCGCAGAGAAGCAACGTGGCAAGCTCGTAAGGTATGCTAGGGACGCTTGGCGGGAGTTTTTCGGTGGAGGGAAGGATGCTGGAGGTGATGTGTGAACAGCAACTGCCACAGGGAAGGACGATGCGAGGATTCGCGGTTTCCTTGTAAAGGTTTTCATCCGGTCTGTGGTCTACGACCGCGACGACGCGAGCCTCGGGGTTGTTGACCAGATATCTATCCTTGATTTTGTTGTGGTCTACGAGGGCAAAACGACAGGAAGGGAAAGCCGTGGTCGGATCTTGTAGCTGAGGGATGTCGGTGAGAAAAAGGAGCTGGTCTTTGGGCTTCAGGATTCCTGCTTGCTTGAGGGCGTAGATGTTCTCCGCGCGGAGGTCGATGTCGTCGCGCTCAATTGGGATCAACGGAACCGTGGGTCGCTTGTGGACCTCGGATTCTACCCAGGCGTAAGCGATGGCACTGGTTATAGTGTCGAGATCTAGCAAAAGAGTCAATCAGGCAGGGGGGGACAGTGAGATAAATATAGAAAATATTCTACCGCCTGCCTCGTTGCCCATTACAACGGTCCAATGACCCCCTCTGCTCGGGTCATCCTTGATTGCCTCGAGGTATTCCTGTTTGGTTGTGCTCAAGAACTGTGCGAGGCTGGTGCCTGACTCTTTTGGCGAAGATTTAGTGATTTTGGTCCGCCTGAGGGCAACTGAGAGTCTGCGAAAAGTGTCGGCCATGGCAGAAGGATGGGGGGAATTTGTTGGATGTTGAAGTCGGATTTATAGCTGCACAAATGGATCCTCCAGGGACACGAGGTAGGGTCGCAGTCCACGTGATGCTATACCATTTGTCCATTTACTGTACCATTTTGATATGATATTTCAATGATCATCAGTGGCTCCGGTGGGGAATCACCCCTATTAGGATTAAAATACACAGCCTGTTCACGCCTCAATGGGTGTTGAACATTTTCTTACAATTTACCATCCATGACATAAGGCCTCCATTGTCACTTCCCGCTCACCCTGGACACTTAGGGGTGGATTCAGGTCTACAAAGTGTATGTAGATATACGGAACATCGGTACATAATCGCTCCCGACCTTTGTTATAAGGGGCGCCAATGAATGCTCCAATGGACACACATACATATATACTCCCACCCGCCGTGCAACTGTGAGCACTTGGTTAACACACATTTACAATGAACGTAGCGAATGGGTTAGTAAAGTTCACCCGTCTCCCTATCTTTCGACTGGAATTAAAGCCAAGGGCCTTGTCGGAAACAATTCGCCTCGCCGATGAATATGATATCTTTTCCCAGATATACATAACATATATATTAGCGACGCGCTGTTTCCTGAGCTTCGTGTTATCGAAAAGTCCAACGCCTCCGCGTAAATCGCCCTCCCCTCTGACGCCCTACAAATCAAGATCTGCACTCGCAATGAATTGACACACACTCTCTCAACTTCTGTGGGGATATCAGTGTTCAGAACATTCTGTTCGCTAGCAGCTGGCCAGAATTGCAGCGAATTCTGAACAACTCCAGCTAACGATNTGAACATTTTCTTACAATTTACCATCCATGACATAAGGCCTCCATTGTCACTTCCCGCTCACCCTGGACACTTAGGGGTGGATTCAGGTCTACAAGGTGTATGTAGATGTACGGAATATCGGTGCATAATCGCTCCCGACCTTTGTTATAAGGGGCGCCAATGAATGCTCCAATGGACACACATACATATATACTCCCACCCGCCGTGCGACTGTGAGCACTTGGTTAACACACATTTACAATGAACGTAGCGAACCGATTGGTAAAGTTCACCTGTCTTCCTATCTTTCGATTGGAATTAAGGCCAAGGGCCTTGTCGGAAACAATTCGCCTCGCCGATGAATATGATATCTTTTCCCAGATATACATAGATATATATTGGCGACGCGCTGTTTTTTCTGCTTCGTGTTATCGAAAGGTCCAACGCCTCCGCGTAAATCGCCCTCCCCTCTGACGCCCTACAAATCAAGATCTGCACTCGCAATGAATTGACACACACTCTCTCAACTGCTGCGGGGATATCAGTGTTCAGAACATTCTGTTCGCTAGCAGCTGGCCAGAATTGCAGCGAATTCTGAACAACTCCAGCTAACGATGATGGCCGTTGGATTCGCTAACACACCAATATCAAAATTTCGCTCAGTGATCGCTTTGTTGTGAGTTGCCTTAATTAATCAACAAGCGCTTAATGTGTAAAGGCCGCAAATTCAAATTAAGTCAACCCAATCAGAGCTCGAATAGAAATCAAACCGCAAGGGAACGAGAGCTTCCGGAATATCACAAACATGGCTAGTCACATGACAAAATCCCCCCCGCAATACAACAAAGATCTAAAAAATCAGTGCTTCGTCATCCAGCCAGAGACCACATCTCGATTGTGGATACCACGCTCGCCACTATATGCTGTCAGCACGCGTTCTGTCGCTAGCTGGTCTATCAACTTCAAGTTCTTGGGTACTGCAGTCTTCGAGGCCGACTCTATCAAGGCCCCGGCGGGTGGCCATAAAAGCCGCCGAGCACACTGTRTCCGATATTTGTCAAGTAAAGAAATGGAAGATTGCCCAGGGAAGAGAGAGGGTGAACGCACCAGCTTGACGCCCCACCACGCACGTACACTAATACCCGTAGGCGATCGGTCCTGGGGCGCCGATACGTCATTGTCGTTCATATCAACAACAATGAGGAAATTCTTGAGCGCTAGTGGGATGTCACCCCCGCTAAACGCAGTTTCGGCGAATTGGAGGAAGATGAAGGGGTTCTGTGGGACGAGAAGTAGGGCATGGGATAGGGCTTGTAGTGCCAGAGTATACCTACCAGGGAATTGGAAGTAAGTTCACCGTGAGTTCGCGGTAGGCAGTGACGTGACGTACTGTGAGCATGACGAGTAGATGTCYGCCAACTCAAGCCACCCTTCGAGGTCGTTATAAAAGGTATCCAATAGAGACTTCAGCTCGTTTGCTGCATCCTCTATTCTTCCCATTTGRCGAAGAACCGAGATTTGCCGCTTCCAAAATGCCTGTTTAGGAAGGGGCTTAAGTAGGCGTGCTTTCAACGCTGGGTAAGATTCCACTCACCGGRTTATGAGACTGTTTCTGAGCTTCCGATTCGTAAAATTTCAACACAGTCTCAAGAGGTTCCGTYGATTCCATTATTAGGCCCTGCAAGAGGATCACACGAGGGGAATCGACGCCCACTCGGTCGGAGAGTGCTTTCCATGCACCCTAGCCACGCAATTTATCAGTATCCCTAGCAATTGACTCYGCTAGGTGGGACTAGGYCATACCTTTGCRACGTCCATCCTCCCAATATCCAATGCAGCCAAGCCCAGCTGTTCAATTAGTGGCCAGACTAACCACGTGTTAACGACGTAGCTAACCAGATTCATAGGCCCCCACCATCGTCACTTGGTTTCTTGTTTTTGATTTCTTTGAGTAGCAGAGATCCCTTCTCAAAGAATGCCTGGGATTCTCTGGGGTTCTTTGCTCGGAATGACGCGAGTTCCTCGAGTGAGGTGGAAGGAGACATGGCGCAGGAGAGGAAATGTTATGTAAGCAGTCACAATTACAAAAAACATTCTGTGCCATATATCAATCGACTATCTCCTGAGTACTTGTACCATCTACCACATCGTATCATGTCAGGAAGACATATCGGGGATCGTTGTCCCATATCTCGACATATTCGTCTTCCGCTGCCTTCTCTCCGCTACTATCCTTTCGCTCTAGCTCTTGCAGGCGCTTACGGTTCCTTTGATTTGCGCGATGCAAGCGCGTACGAGTGATGAAAGCGATCAAAATACAGAGGAGCAAGCACCTAGATCGTAGAGTCGGTCAGAGGGTGGATCGTGAACACACCGATCGACAAAACTTACGCCGCAGATATGGCATGTCCTTTGCGGAACTGGTCCTCCGGATCAAAATAAATTTGAGGAGAAGCGCTGCCACAACGTGTCAATCCACTGCGTCAAAAAGAAAAGGCACCCTGGCTTACATCGAGACACAATTCGATATCGACACAATGAAAGCCGTTCCGACACCACGCTTCGAGGTAGGGGAGAATGTATTCGCCGCCCAGCTCCTAAACATCACATCATCAGCTTCAATCCTCAGCTTGGACTGTTCATACAATGCTCACATGACAAGCGGAAATAGGCTGTAGTTCCCTCCAACGACAAGGAATAATGCGAAATAGGCTGCGCCGACACTCTTTTGCACTGAAGTCGCAAGGATGATATACCCGATCAGCGACAGGGTTGCTGAGAGCATGATATGGTATCCGCGATCTCGAGTACGATCACTGTGCCATGANGAGGATCACACGAGGGGAATCGACGCCCACTCGGTCGGAGAGTGCTTTCCATGCACCCTAGCCACGCAATTTATCAGTATCCCTAGCAATTGACTCYGCTAGGTGGGACTAGGYCATACCTTTGCRACGTCCATCCTCCCAATATCCAATGCAGCCAAGCCCAGCTGTTCAATTAGTGGCCAGACTAACCACGTGTTAACGACGTAGCTAACCAGATTCATAGGCCCCCACCATCGTCACTTGGTTTCTTGTTTTTGATTTCTTTGAGTAGCAGGGATCCCTTCTCAAAGAATTCCTGGGATTCTCTGGGGTTCTTTGCTCGGAATGACGCGAGTTCCTCGAGTGAGGTGGAAGGAGACATAGCGCAGGAGAGGAAATGTTATGTAAGCCAGTCACAATTACAAAAAAACATTCTGTGCCACATATCAATCGACAATCTCCTGAGTACTTGTACCATCTACCACATCGTATCATGTCAGGAAGACATATCGTGGATCGTTGTCCCATATCTCGAGAGATTCGTCTTCTGCTGCCTTCTCTCCGTTACTATCCGACCGCTCTAGCTCTTGCAGGCGCTTACGGTTCCTTTGATTTGCCCGATGCAAGCGCGTACGGGTGATGAAAGCGATCAAAATACAGAGGAACAAGCACCTAGATTGTAGAGTCGGTCAGAGGGGTGGATCATGAACACATCGATCGACAAAACTTACGCCGCAGATATGGCATGTCCTTTGCGGAACTGGTCCTCCGGATCAAAATAAATTTGAGGAGAGGCGCTGCCACAACGTGTCAACCCACTGTGTCAAAAGAAAAGGCGCCCTGGCTTACATCGAGACACAATTTGATATCGACACAATGAACGCCGTTCCGACACCACGCTTCGAGGTAGGGGAGAATGTATTCGCCGCCCAGCTCCTAAACATCACATTATCAGCTTCAATCCTCAGCTTGGACTGTTCATACAACGCTCACATGACGAGTGGAAATAGGCTGTAGTTCCCTCCAACGACAAGGAATAATGCGAAATAGGCTGCGCCGACACTCTTTTGAACTGAAGTCGCAAGGATGATATACCCGATCAGCGACAGGGTTGCTGAGAGCATGATATGGTATCCGCGATCTCGAGTACGATCACTGTGCCATGATTGSAAAAAAACCATAAACCAGCCAACGACATAGGGTGCTACTGTGAGGCCTTGAGCATTGATCGAGGAGAACCCGAGGCCTCTGATGAGCTATACAGGGAAATGGGYTGTTAATAAACAAAGGGGTACCTCAAGCGAGTTATACGCACGGTAGGTAGGAAATAAGAGATGGTCGCGACGCCCACGTTGACTTGATCCCCCAAAGAGTTCAGCACTCAAACCGAGGGGATAACGAGGGAATGCTTACAGCTGGCGTAAATTGTCATGAATAACCAAGCATTTGGATCCGATATAATCGCCTTGAAGCCCTGCCACCCATTCATTCCGCCGTGCGACTGTGGTTTATGATCGCGATTGAGTCGGGCTTGGGCAATTGCTCGCTCACGAGGAGTCAAGAAAGGGGCGGAGAAAGGAAAGGAAGGSAGAAAGAAAAGRATGRCRATTCCCATAAYGATTGTTGGAATAGCCTCGATCTGAGAATAATTTTATCAGCCATGAACTCGGATGGTTGCCCATACCGCCAACATACGAGAAAGAGGAACTGCCATCTAGGGAGGTGTGAGTATAGAATAGAGTACAGTCACACGATCTACATACCCTGTCAATAGCGATGTGTGTGCGCGGACAAGACCGAATGCAATTAGACCCTGTTCATTTGATAGTGAGTGACTGGRTGATACTTAGTAGTGAGGGGTYGGACATACTCCGATTGCCCCAGGAAGCGTCCCAGTCATAACCAGACTAAGAAACGAGCCRGSGCGTGAATAGAGARCACAATGAAGAAATGRACCAGGCTTACCTGATCCGCAGAGCGAGTTCAGTCCTRTGMAACRGTGAGACAAGAGTYGGCAGCAAGTGCGAGATTACCTACCTTTTATACCAGAAYGACAAATAATAGATCATTCCTGCATAATATCCGGCTTCACCGATTCCCATGAGTACTCTGCAATGCTAGTSGTGGGTATGCATAMAACAAGRCGAYACAAAAGRTGTTRTACCGTAGGACCAGTAGGCCCGCATAGCCCTTCGCATATGTGAATGAGAGGGACGAAATCCCCCAGAACGTCAGCGCSAGGAAGAAGCTTAATCCTTRTGTTAGTCTGGTGAGYTWTRCATRCTCTTRAGCTTGGAGCTTACAATCTGTTGGCTCCGATATGTCGCTGCAGGACTTYAAACAGAAATGAATTCTCGSWTCAGACCAGAAGGTTCGARGAATCTTACTGTTGGCAGGTATTTCCAGCAGGCCTACGAGTGTCAGGTCGGGATCAATGCAGATGAAGAAAAGTATGGACTGCGCACAGTATCCGACGTAGAAAATGCTCAAGGCCAGGGTCCATCGCTTATTATTTGTGATGTCCTAACGGTCATATAAGTTTCTTCGAGAAAGATCTACCCCATCCAGTATGGCCTACAAAGTTATCGTTAAAGGCTTGTATCACATGCGCGTTGCCACTACAGGTGGGTCAGCATAGCAGAAGCGAAATGCCGTCCAAGCTTACATGTTTGTACGATCTAGAAAGGCTCCATTAGATCAAAAGCAGGGAGCGTATTTGTTCTGCATTACCAAATTGGTTGACTGTGGACCGGTGGGAGAATGAAAGGAGGAGGATAAACAGCCAGAAACGACGTCCAAATTTCACGTACAAATATAGCTTCAGAGTGATGTCAGATTGAATCTGAACGAATCATCCCCAATACATGCTCACCTCAGGATGACAAGTGGGAGAACTCTGTTGTCGATCTTTCCCCGGACGAGTTTCTAAGAGTTTGCAGTTTGAATGAAATATTGGATGAGTAGTGATGTGGCCGCACCTCTTCTTCTGGCGTATATTGCACTGTTTTAGCGTCATGGTGGACGGCCTGCGCATGTGCGGGATCCAGAGGCGAAAAGAAATGTTTTCTCTGGGCTTTCAGCCCAAGTTGCACCTGGTGGAAAGTCCCTTCGACCTCCTCATGATGCTGTCTTCCCTGTTGACTGGCGTTCTGCTCATCGGCGATTTTATCGTCTGTCGAGTCAGAAGGGGTCGCCATAGAGGGATGAGAGGGCGAGAAGCAGAAGACTCCGGCGCATCTGTTAAAGGTGCTCCTCGCATTTTAAGTGTGAGAAGGGCAGAGGAATAGACGCTCCCATGACCAACTGAGGAGCGGAGTTTCGCTTCTATTTCCATTGAGATTATTCCACGCTGCTTATTAGCCGAAGTTGGATGAGGCCCTGAGGCCTGGTGCCAAGGAGTCCTGAGGCGTTATAAATATAGACCATCGTCAGCTGAAGCGATTACAGATAATAACTTACGCTTATTTTCTTGTGGACTTTTTAGTGGATCTTTGGCCACAGCACCTAACCAATGCAGCCCCTTAGATCGGCTTCGATTACACCATGGGACTCAGAGGAGATGCCTCAAGCACTCCTTGAATGATGTGGGGCTCGGCCGGGTAGGTAATCGCCTGGCACGGCAGCCTGTCATTTGCATATCTGGTTAGTCACATAAATACCTCTCCAACTTTTTCTGGCCGGATATAGTAGAACATTTCCCTTTCGACGCACTAGGGGTAGGCCATTCTCGTGCCCGGGCATGTTGGCTGGGAATCTCTCCCACAGGCAAATAAGCAGTAAAGTACAATTTGAGCTTTGAACAAAACGGTCACCACTGCGGTACGCTTGCATTCGCACCARATAAGGTTCCMTAGGCGCCCGGAAGGAACCAAAGAGGGGAAGATAAAGTTTTTCCATATGCCTATATATCAAAAATGGAAGCATGAAAACGGAAACCCACAGTGAGTCCAGAGGCTACACATAAACAATCCAGACACAGATACACAAAACATTTCAATGTTGGACAGGGTCAAGTGATAATTTAGGCAAAAAGGCCTTCGTGTAAGRCAGAGAATCAGAAGAGGAACAGGCGAGAATCAAGGCTTGACAGCGATCATCCCGAATGAGAGCCTACTAACATTAGCCACAGGATCGCCAGACAGAATAGTTGATAAGGTATGATGGACGCTGCCGATAGGGCTCATTCCTCCGTTTCGTCCGCRTCCGAGCTCTTCACACTCCTATACTTCACAGCTTGCGCAACATCTATTACAGCCACCATAAGGAGGGCGCCCTCCCGAATGCAAAATCCACTTAGTCTTGCGCTCTGCCCGACGATGCTTGGTGCGATTTTCATGACTCGTGCCAGGTTGTGTATGAGTATCARCACTGCGGAAATTTTATATTTTCCGGCATATGTCTGCGAATGTGTGTTCATGACGAATTGGAAGATTGGCCCAGCAAACTCGAAGACGACGTTRAGGTTGTGGACAATCTCCAGAAGCGGTGGTACGTATGTTCCGAGTAGAAAGAGTTTGCGGTAACCCTCCCGCATATTAGGTTGAACTCGGGGCTCGACGAGATAGTTGTATGGGGCTTCATAGAAGTATGAAGCTAAGAACAGTGTCAGCAAAAACTGCGCGGCTCTGATTAGCACATGGTGAATTTAAGAGATCAGACTGCCGCACCAGGAGTTTTGTTTTCATGGACACCCTTGCTTCAATTCTAGCGCTGGCCCGCTCCGAGTGTGTAGCCTTGGAAATGTGTATCTTCGAAAAAAAGTTCCTCCCAGTATTCTTCCCTCCATGAGRGTTGAACTTGAGTCTCAGTACCGCCTTGAGCATAACTAACAGCCCAATGTATGAAACTGAGCCGATGATTATAGCCTGGAGCCGAATTTTTGCACTTCTTGGGTCGATTACCTGCTCGGGGAATCTGACGTCTAGAATAAAGCATGATGCGATCAAAAGTGTCCCGAAYCGCGAGATGCCTGTTGTGCTGGTGCGAGTATACCAATAGTGTATAATGAAGAACCAGTTCAAGACAGCGGTGCMCAAACTATACGCTACATTGATTTCGTGGCACTAAGGGGAAAATCGGTGGACATACCTCACGATTATCTCAAGCACAGCCAAGCGGCGCGGGTGTGCATCTTCRTGGTTTCTAAATCCATACAACCCAACTAAAAGGATAGTCGCRATCAGAACGATACACCTGCTTGGAGGGAGTACTCACTATGTAAATCATGGTCATATTGCGCATACACCAAATCATTCTTTGGAGCAGTCATGTTGTGGCTCTTCATGAGCGGCTCAACGAGTCCAAGGAGGATGTGGTTTGCGGGACCAAACCCCGAGAAAGAGAGCTCCAATGTCACATTGACGTAGTTTTCTTCTGTCGTTATCATGTTATCACATTCACATGCCCAGATCCACGAGGCTGATATACCTTGTGTTTCCGGGTCCAAGGTGATTTCCCGATCCACAGGGACTGGTACAAGGTTCTAACAAGAGCAAGAGCTTATTAATGTACTGAAAGGCAAAGGAGCGTCTTCAGACAGTACCTTTGGACCAGGCCCGAGTTCCAATGCAGTCAGATGAGGAGCATACAAATTCTCCCACCCCGGTGATGATTGCTCAGGACGAATGGTTAACACCCGAACACTAGTCTCGAATACCCCATTCKMKTGGTAAGTTCTGGTGCATTGGTACCATCGCGGCGATAGGTATGGTCTCATGGTCCACGGATCAACGCACTAGAACGAAGGACGATGTTAGTCGTTAGACTATCAATTAAAATTGCATAACTCAAGTACAGTTCTCTGTGAAATCTTTCGTTGGGCGAACCTGTAGTCATCAAGGCCGTAAAGCTTTGTATGGTCAATGATCCCGAGGTGAGCACTAGGTACTAAGTCAATTCCGGCCAATTTTATGACCTTGACTTCGGAAACAAATGAGTCTAACCGAGTAACAATATAGGGGTGGTTTTCTGCAACAGGTCTGGGATGGTTACCGGTAAAGTCGAGGCGAAAGCTGTTCTCCTGCTCTTTTTTCCCTCCTTGAGCAATATTTCTACTACCGTACTCCAAACTCGGAGCTGAGTCGCTGTCGGATATCGAAGATGATGTAGGCTCGGATTTAATCTCTGACAACTCTTCCGCGCTCGTTCGATTGGGAGTTTGACTTGCGATATTGTGAAATTGGATGAGTGGTATCGTAATCCCAACGCTGTCATAGATGCGTTCTCGATGCGATTGAGGTCTCGTCCTTAAGAACAAAGYGTGCAGCCAATGAGTCGTGGGACCCATGGGAGTAAAATTCTGCAGCACATACCAGTGACGTACAGGAGGTGAACGGAGAGAAGGAGGCTTCCAACTAGATATTCCTGGTACACCATCAAGCCGCATGCCCTTGTCCCATTCTGGCTGATATCGCTGGGTAAGGACAAAAGATGCACGAAGATCATAGTTAGATATATTTGTCTGCTTGCTATAGAGTAGTGCGTGTCAACGGAATCAGCTTTGACGTGGGATAAGAACCTACAAGTGGCTTGTGGGTATTTGCAGGGTCACGTTCGCAAACTCAGCCTTTCCCCCGAGATGGAGGTCCCGAAACACAGTGTCAGAATAGATCAACCTTTCTGGCCGCAACTCGTCATCGATGAAAATTCCACCCTCCTGGCCTTCCTCATCCCGAACCCATACGGAGGCGACAATATCAAATGGATCGTCCTCGGAGATTATAGGCCTGACGACTTCCGACCAATTGGTGACCTCACTCGCTGGCTTGTTATAGTATAACCAGCTGTGTGGATTCTGCAGGCTGTACCAGGACCTCTTCAACACCGTATAAATGAAGGTACATCCAGCAAGAGCGACGACAGTAAACGCTATCAGCAGACAGAGTTTCCAAGTTGAACGCGGTTTGCGTTTCCGTGAGCCTGGATTAGGGCGGTGTGGGTCTTGCCCTTCCAACTTCGAGTGTGGTACTTGCTCTGTATCCGGAGGAGGGGGTTCGGTCAACATAGTACTATGTAAGGAGCAAGAAGATTCGAAGCGGTAACAAAGGGGATATATAGCATTTCGAGGCACCATCTGGAAGAGGCATATGATAGGGATCGTGCCAACGTTTGATGTTCAACTGCAAGGCTGTTGAAGTGCGATAAAGTGTTAAAATTAGTACTAGCCAGGTTTTGCAGTAAAAAAACAAGTTCAGAGTGAATAACTGGATATTCTATATGTTTCTTGTGATGTTCCTGCTACCCGGGGCGGCGGGTTCCCAGCGGAAGGGTAGATATTTTGTGGCTAATATCTACTTCGCATCTCATACACCTGAAGTTGTACATCAAGCAAATGTCATTTGACCCGTCCATATTGGTTCTCACAACTCACACGGTACTTCGGTTGGATGGTTCCCATAATACTTCGTCTGGGTCCCATGATGATTGAAATCTGACATTCCACAAGTTGCGCGGCGATCGTTGAGGTAGCTACGCGATCCCGGTGCCTAATGGGTCATTAGCATCATCGGGGGCGATGTTGGAATTGTGTTCACCACTACGGACGACGCTTTGCGCTCATGTATTCCCGGCCCAATGGCTTCTAGCTTTGGTTACTGTATGTACGCTCAGATTCCATCTCTACGATTTGCTTGTGCCTGTGTCTGAGTCATGAATCTACCTGGACTTTGAATAGTGGGTGCTATCATAAGGATTGTCTAGAACCAAGTCGTATGGTAGAATCAACTACGGTGAGCATCACAATGGCTGTATCAGTAGTGGGTATTTTTCAATCCCAACAGCGGGCGCGGAGAATAATGGGAGGGACTTCTTTCTAAATATACACATATAATCAACAAGCAGAAACAAGTAAGTTATCTAGGGGTGTCGCTCTCAACTTCATTCCTCTGCCACGTCCGTCTCTGACACCTCACACTCTTAGTCCTCGTAGCCTGCACGAAATCCACAGCTAAAACGACAAATCCCAATCCCTCTCGAAAAAGATTACATTCGTACCAACAACATATGTAGCATTGGTGAAAGTAGCTGGAAGTCTGAGTCGCTTAAATCAGCTCGGCTCGTGAGCCGAAGTCATAATACCCGATGAGCCGTGAATCGGCCGAGCGGAGCCGTGGCAAGGGGATTTGCTGAACCTAAAATATTTCAAGTCCGGATAATCCCCGCCGATCCATTTCCGGGCGGGTAGATCGCCTGTTCATCAGCGCACCACTATCAAAGGACCGACCTACTGCAGAGGACACGGTCACCCATCCATGAGCGGTGCGCCGACCACCTTCCCTCAGCTACAGCACGCTAATCGGGCTATTAATCTAGTCACAGTTGTCCTTGGATCGCAGTGGGGCGACGAAGGCAAGGGCAAGTTGGTGGACATCCTATCTGCTGAAGTGGATGTGTGTGCACGATGTGCCGGAGGAAATAATGCTGGGCACACAATTATTGTGCCCATGGGCCCTGAGAAGCTCAATACCACATTTGCATTTCATCTACTTCCTAGTGGTATGTCTTCGCATGTTGAAGTTATGATTGACCATATTTACGATACGCGCGGGCGACCTTAGGGCTAATCAACCCCGCATGTACGGGTATCATTGGGTCAGGGGTTGTGATTCATATACCCTCGTTTTTTGCGGAATTGGATGCGCTCCAATCACAGGGTAAGCTGGTTCTGCCTCATCAAGCTCGTCTTCACCACCGTCTCTATGTGAACACTAGGACTAAACTGTATGGGCCGCCTATTTATCTCCGACCGTGCACAGCTCGTTTTCGACTTTCACCAAATTGTAGACGGACTCAAGGAAGTAGAGCTTGGGGGTTCGAGGCAAGCAACCCATTAATTTTGCATCTCTAAAAGGAGCTAATGGACTTCACCTAAAGCATTGGCACGACAAAGAAAGGCATCGGCCCAGCTTACTCCGGAAAGGCCTCCCGTTCGGGGCTCCGGGTGCATCACCTTTTCGACCACGACACCTTTGCCCAGAAATTTCGACGCATAGTTGAAGGCCGATTTAAGCGCTACGGACACTTTGAGTACGACACCGAAGGAGAAATCGAACGATACAAAATACTCGCTAAGCGGCTCAAACCGTACGTCATCGATAGCATTGTGTATATCCATAAGGCCATCGCATCTGGTAAGCGGGTGCTTGTCGAGGGCGCGAATGCACTTATGCTTGACTTGGACTTTGGGACATACCCCTATGTCACATCGTCTTCGACTTGCGTTGGTGGTGTGTGTACCGGGCTTGGTATCCCCCCAAAGATGATTGGGAAGACCATTGGCGTTGTCAAAGCCTATACTACGCGTGTGGGTGGCGGGCCGTTCCCCACGGAACAGTTGAACGTATGTCTAGCTAGTCTACGTCTGGGCTGCATTGAAATCATTCACACCTATTTTCAGGACATTGGTGTGCACTTTCAGGAGGTTGGAAGAGAGTATGGTACAACGACCGGAAGGAGACGCCGTTGTGGCTGGTTGGATCTCGTCGTGCTCAAGCACTCTTGCTTGATCAATGGTTATGACACACTCAACCTTACTAAACTTGATATCCTAGACGAGTTGCCAGAGATCAAAGTGGCTACTGCGTACAAGGTAAATGGAGAGGAGCTTTTGGGATTCCCGGGTTCGTCTCCCCATCAAACCCTTCTCGGTATTTTTTTTTCTTATCCGTGCCACCTTAATAGCTTGCCTTGAGCTCCTTGAACGTGTCGAGGTGGAGTATGTTACCCTCCCTRGTTGGRAGACCTCTATTGTCGACATCAAGTCCTATGGAGAATTACCCAAGAATTGCAGAAATTATGTTGAATTTATAGAAGCGTATCTTGGTGCCCCAGTGGAATGGATAGGCGTTGGACCTGGGCGGGAAAGCATGATCAAGAAGGATCTCCCAAAGTAAATAGAGTTCGTTCCTCTTGCGCCAGTGTGGAAYCGTGTAGAACTATCTTCGAAATGTGTTTGTATAGAAATGGCCCAGGACTCCTAAACGAGATACTTTTGTTTTTGGCATTTCCAGAGACCGCCAAATGTTGAAACCGACAATATTGGCTGAAACTACTTGGCTGCCGGAAAAGTGTGAGTCAAAGAAAATCTTTGAATCTCATCTACCCCCGTGTGCTATCTTTTCGCTCGGCCTACAAAAGAATACGGTCCTCCTAAGGGTATATAGTCTCGTTAGGAAGAAAATCTACTTGGGATCTGTTGGAGGGAGATGAAAATGCTTGTCGCGAATAATCGATCAACGGGCTAGGATATTAACCAAGATATGAGCCAGTTGCAAAATCTATTGTATTAGAGGTCCGTTTAGATATACACATATGGTCAACAAGCAGAATTGGATAGTATTTCGAGTGCAGCTCTCCATTTCATTCCTCTGCTCCATCTATCTCCGAGGCCTTCGCACTCTTGTACCTCGTAGCCTGCACGAAATCCACAGCTGAWACGATAAGTCCCAACCCCTCTTTAACAAGAACCCCCCCTATTCGTGCACTCGTACCGACAACATACGGCAGCAAGTCCAAGAACGACAACGCATTGGCAACGAGAAACAGGAAAGAGACTGCCTTGTACCTTCCGGCATATGTTTTTGAAGAAGCATTCATGATGAACTGGAAAATAGTGCCTCCAAGCTCCAAAGTTAAACCAAGGGAATAGACATGTTGGAGAACGGTGGGTATGTGGTTAGAAAGAGAATGAATGGGATGGGGAGGTGGTGGTGGTGGTGNAGGTGTCTGTTGAGCGAGGAATATCTAGAAGAGGAAGCCCTCGAGATGGCCTATCTGCGAGATTAGAGGTAGATGGTACATAGCGTGATGATATCCAGATGGCGTTAGTACGAAGTAGAGTTGTAATCCGTTGGAGTACAGTATTGTGTCCTAAGTTCCTCGAGCGACCTCCTTTGATCACTCCAATAACCCCTGTGTTATCAGACTTGATCTCGAAGTGTATATCCCTGTAGCCACGGTGAATTGCTAGTCGTAAGCCAAGCTCGATGGCCACAATCTCTGCCCAACCAATTTGGTGGTCAGGGTTGTTGTCCCATCCTGGCCGAAGTTCCCAAAGGTCCCACTCATTATCAAACACAACACCAATCCCAAAGGACGTTGATGCGTCCACCCAAAGCTCGATGGGGGAGATCGGAGGCGGAGGCTGGATACTGGACCCTGGTRAGGGCTTACTGAGCTCTGTAATCCACCACCCTAAATCATCACGAACGGTGCTGTTTGGCTGTCGACGGCTGAATCGTGAATGACCATTGAAGGATGACACAAATYGTGAGAGGGCTGGGAGATGGGAACGGCCATCCGGAATAGCTAGGGAACAATGTACTAAAGTGCCGAGAATTGATTCAGCCTCCTTACGTGAAGAGGAGGACTGTCTGAGCCAGGCCTGGACTTTGGTGATATATCGTGACGTCTTCTCACATGGAATAGATACTGTGGAGGCTACTGTATCCCACTGAAAACCCAGGTAACGAAATGATGTGGAGAAGGGGTGAGTCTTACTAGGTTTCCATGGCCACTTCAGACGGGAAGCCAAGGCTATAACACAATCAAGATCGAAGGTGTATGAAAAATTAGGAGGGGAGGATGATGGGGTTGGCGAACAGAGGATCAGGAAATCATCCACCCAGTTCATGCAGGTGGAGCCTGTAATAATCTGAATAAGGGCGGTCATTGCATCTGCAAGCCGTCCAAAAACCCCACCCGAGCTGGTGGCTCCAAACGGGGCATTATGATCAATGTAATAAAAATCCTCCCATCTGACAATGAAGTGTCGTTGTTGTGTGGGGGTGATAGGGCAGCACCGGAAGGCAGCATCCACATCCATGGTAGCTGCCTGTAGACCTGGAGGGGCATCTCGAACGAAGTTGTAAACCTTCGTGAAGGTTCCCCAGTCACAAGGAAAGAGGGCTGCATCTATCTCAGAGTTGACTGATTGATGGTTTGGGTCATCGCGTGGATACGAGAGATCTTGGATGATACGAAGGTCTCCAGGTATGTCCGATTTCGGAACGGTTCCCAGCGGTGAGGAGCGAAAGGGGCCAATTAGAAATTCGAGGCGCGATTTCGAGAATGGGCCGGAGTATCGGCCTGCTGTACGCTCTTTAGCAATGTGATCTAAGATAGCAGAAGGGTTGTCCGTGGCAGAGGAGTGATTAGCGGGAGTATAAGTAATGGATAGAGATGAATTAACACCCATGTCGAAGCCTTCACGAAGGCTGGAGGGGATATCAGGAAAAATATTGAGCAGGTTGTGAAGACGAAGTTCGTGTTCCCATGCATCTGGGTCGAGTGGGGTAACAACTGGGAGTAGGTCAGAAGCTGGTGCATGATTGGGCACCGTGATCTGGGCCCTTACAAAGGGAACACATATGTCGGCCACGGGAGCAGGCTGCCCCGAATTTGCACCCAACACGTCCATTCCAACTGAAACAGTATGTGTTTCCTTGTGGGTCTCTCCATCGTCCATCTGTGTGGTGCCGGGTGAGGATACATGGTTTTCCGTTGGCGAGTATGGTATTTGAGCATGTCCTGCTGAGGTGTTGTCCAGACCTGTCACCACAGACAAAACATCGGGCAGGGCTGGCCCAAGTACCTGGGTTTCCTTGGTTGGGGCGGCGAA